>CP092872.1:35215163-35506842 GCA_030710605.1 Cordylochernes scorpioides | reverse complement strand
TTGCACCCGATCAAAGTCCAAATTCCTGCATCGGCAAAGATATAAGACCTCTGCCTTAGCCGAAAATATAGTCACTTCACCATCAGCGTGAGCCCTCATTCCCGGTTGTACCCAGTTCCACCTCATCGACCATGTAGAACAGTAAGAACTCTTCTATCTCCATCTTGCTCTTAGCTCGACTTTTATCTGTCCACGGAACTTTCCTACTACAGCTGTGTCTCTTCGTTTTTTGTGTGTAAACATTCCCAAGCTTTCCACTCAACCTCGACCACGACTGCCTGTACTCTGTGAGAACTGTTAAAGGTCCTCCAAGGTGCAGAGAGATACTGGAAGACTATCCACGCCCTGACTGTCCCTCTCGGTTACTACAGGTCTGACCCTCGGTTATCACAGCTTTAGCGAGAGACAGCAGGGTACCTCATCACAGATAAGTCGAAAGGATACCTCATCACAGATAAGTCGACAGGATGACCACAACGAAGGATGACCAAAACGAAGGATGGCCACAACGAAGGATAACCAAACGAAGCAGGTAAGAAGTCTGTCCAGATAGAAAAGAGAGAAAGAGTCAAGATTGAAGTGCAAACCGACCAGTCCAACGATACGACCGAGCCATCTGTCCCCAAACAAGAGACGACATTTGAAGAGGAGGAAACGTCGCCGCCCCAAGGTACCTCCACAGACCTGCTGACACAGATCGCCGAAGCCCTGAGTAAGCTGCTGGTCGCCCGATCTTCGAGGGAGATAGACGTGAGTCCATACGATTGTACATTTGAATCCCAGAGCTTTTTCGACAACTTCGATGCTCAAGCAGACCGAGCTGAGCTGACCTACACAGACCACCTGCGCAAATTACCCTGCTACCTGCAAGGTAAGCCACTCCAATATTTCCGAAGCCTACGGTTAGAAAGGTTATTTTATAATGAAGCCCGCCAGACCCCGATAGACTTATTCCCAGCAACGACAGAAGCGTCGTTTGCACGCTTTTTGGCCATCGAATTGACACCCCAAATGCCCCTAGAAGACTACTACCGAAAAAAAACGGTAATGGGCACGAAACTAAACCTACCCGCCGACATATTAATAGAGTCTCTGACCGACGGACTCCCCGTTGCAGACCAGCGATTAATCGCAACTGTGCAACCAAACACCATTAAAGAATGGTTCGACCTAGTGTCCAGAATAACCCAGTGTGCCACCAGTACCGCTTACCAGCGCCAAGTAGACAAAGCCCCTCATCCAACCTACCACAACCCACCACCTCGGTACAACAACCAGCGGTCATCACGTGTAACGTACCAAGTTACACCCCCACCCTCGTCTTGCAAGTATTGCAATGCTATGCACTGGCAATCCCAGTGTGGGCAACGGTTCCCACAGAGCCGAACATGCCAAGTCTACAGCGCCAGACCACGCACAACCACTGTACCAAAACGTGGTACCCACACCCAGAATTGGCCCAAGGTACAATCCCTGAGCCCTGTTCCCCAAGTCCAAGCTGCAAGCCAAGACGACTCTACAAGCCCCGCGAGCAACTCAACGGTAGGAACACCTGCAACCTTTTTCGTTGAACAGCTCGTAATATGGACTGAACTGTCACCAAATGTGAATGTTCCCTTTTTATAGACACAGGGGCATCTATAAACATACTTATATATTTTAAGAACCATAGAAAATAGATTACCATAAAAATTTATTATCCATCAGTACAGTTTAACTATAAATGCAATAGCTCATAATGTAAATAGCGTAGGAAATATTTTTTTAAAACTTAAAATAGGTAACCTCACCCAAAAACTATTTTTTTATAATAGAAGCTTCACTACCTTTTGGTATTTTATCTATTAATACCCTTAAAACATTTAAATTAATTATAGATTTCAATAATCTCCAAAATCATCAAAAGAATGATGCTCTCCCAACAAATGTCTATAAGTTCACCAAGCGCAAACAGGATTTATGTCCCAATCAACCGAGGGAAACAACTATTTTTACCACCCTCCCCTCGAACCAGTCTTGTTTACATGTGGCGGATCCTACCCCTATATTTTACCCCACTGTTATATCACCCCCTATATCTCCTGCCCATGATATTGAGTTATCTATACCTTGTAATGCGGCACTTCAGTTAGAACATTGTCCACACGAACTTCACCGAATTCTATACGAATTCTCACATGTGTTCTCTACTAATAAATACAATGTGCCCAAATTGAACATCCCACCGATAAAATCAATACCACCACAGATAAAATAAAAGCATTACGCCCATATAGAGTGTCACTATACGACAAACAAGAAATACAAACCCAAATAGAGCAAATGCTCCAACATGGTATCATTGCCCCGTCAGTCTCACCTTATGCCAGTCCAATAACTCTTGTTACGAAACGTGACAAAACGAAACGTTTCTATGTTGATTACAGAAAACTCAATGAAATCATCGCTCCAGACGTACATCCTTTACCTTTAATTAATATTGTCAATGAATAATTATTTTCGAATACTCTGTTGTTCATCATCATAAATATTTTCATAGTCATCACCCCCTTACCATGCTTGTAAATTACCACTTGAAAAATCAATTAACACATTTTGCAATATATAAGTTCAATTAATAAATTATTTTTGATTGCGCTTTTGGAATACTTGTCTTCTCTACCGTGACATTTGGTGGAGCTTAAGCTGGATCATCCCTACGTCGCCCAAGGCGTCAGAAGCCGTAGAATCCAAGGACCGAAGCCTTTAGAAGAAAAAATTAAGACAGAACAAGCTATTCAACTCTCCAAAGGTAAGCTATTTTTAACCCTTTTTAGACACCCCTATGTTTTTTCTGGGGAACCTGGCCAAATTTCCGAAAATGACTAAAGGAATTTCATCGGATCGCTCGGTATAACCACTGGGACAACACAATGTGCCTGGCGAACGTTTATTTTTCCTTTCGGGAACAGCAAGAAGCTGGTTCGAGAATATCGAGGAACAGGTAAACTCGTGGGATTCGTTTGAGACAATGTTCTATCTGACTTTCGGTCATCACACCAACCAAAAGGAAAACGATTCAAAAATTATAATCCCGAGCTCAGGAAAAAAGCGAACTTCATGATATTTATATTCAAGTAATCCTCAACATGGGCAAGCAAATCGACCCCAAAATGAGCGAAAGCGAGAAAGTTGCACATTTATTAAAAGGTATATCGGAGAATATTTATAGATCAATTGTCGTTTTGGAAATAGACACCACTGAAGTTTTATTAGGTTGTGCAGAAAAATCGAAAACTCAAACAAGCAACGTGTGAACAAGCGCATAGTGCTCGATAGACTACCCAACGTTGAATGATCGATCCAGTAGAGTCCAAATCGATTGAGGACTTAATCAGACGGATAGTCCGCGAAGAGATCCTTCGTGCATTAACCGCCGCACCAACCGCCCCAGAACCCTCTCCTATCGAGACAAATATCAGAGAAGAAATTTGAAAAAAATCTAGCCGCGATTTCTAATCCGGTCCAAAGGCCACAACCCCAGTACAAAACCCAAACAAGGGTATTCACCCGGACACCGAGACAGCGGTACCCTGACCAAGACACACCGGTATTCAACCAGACATCAAGACAAAGACGAACAGACCAATGGAGGACCAAACAAAACAAGCCAATCTGCTTTCATTGTGGCTGCCCAGGTCATGTCAAACGCTACTGTAAAGATCGCCAGCAAGTAGACCAATATGAATTAGAAAGACCTAACACCTAACGACTCGCCAAACTACTCAATTCAGTGAGAAATATTCTTCAAGAATTCCAAACTACCACCGACAATCACCATACCCAAACAGAGAAATATTCCCAAGACGCCAGTCCATTTCCCCAGGCCGCCATACAAGCCAATCCCCACGCCGCTACAATCTAGAAAAAAAAATACTAAGCGTCGCGTTTTCTTTCCAGGGGGAGGCCGCGGGGGTTAAAAACCCTCCATCGACGACAGCCGCCAAAGTAGAACACAATTCCGTTGAAATAATTATAGATGAAGTTGCATTTTCTGCCTCGGTCGACTTGGTAGCCTCATTCTCTGTTATCTCGAATGGGTTAAGACGACACTTGAAAAAAGACGATGTTCAAGGATGTAATAATAACCCTTAGAGTCGCCGATGGCAAAAAGGTTACGTCTCTGGGTCGATGCACAATAATTTTGAGCATTAATGGGTTGAGACAGCCGTTTGAATTTATCGTCCTTCCCAGTAGCAATCCCAGCATCATACTCGGATGGGATTTTTTGGAAGCAACAATTGCCGTGATCGATTGTGGACGTGCCGAAATCAGGATTGAAGAAGCTAAAGACGATTTGATTTCGCTAGAGACCGAGGATAGAATCGTAGCCTCTGAAAACATAATCATCCCAGCCGAATATATCAAACAAATGAATGTGATGAGATAAGAACTCAATGGACGAAACAAGGTACTATTTGAGCCTTCAAAATGCTCACTATTAAAAAAAGAACTATCTGTTCCCTATACACTTCTTACAATCAATTACAATAAGGGACAGCTTTGGATTGCAAACTCTAGCCCAATAACAAAACTTATCCCTAAAGGAATATCTCTAGGGAGAATACAATTTTTTTTATGAAAATAACTTAACTGCTTTCTCGGAGTTTTCTGATCCTGAAGAAAATTTGGCGCGAGATATTCGTCCCAAGAATGATAAAAAGGTTGACGTTGCATTTTTAAAGAATTTGATCAACATATCAATAATCTGAAGTCTTATCAATCCTGAAACAATTTTATAAGGTATTTGATACCAATATTGATACAGTAAGACAGACGCCTCTAACAAAGAATAAATTCGAAACTGGATACCATCGGCCAATTAAACACAGGCCCTATCGAATTTATCGAACAGAACGACAAGCAATCTAACAGGAAGTGGACAAGATGCTAGATGCCGGGATAATACGCCACTCAGAAAACCCTTGGTCTTCGCCTGTTATTTTGGAGCTTCTGCGTTGATTACTGGCGATTGAACAAGATAAATATAAAAGACGTTTATCTACTCCCTCGAATTGACGATACTCTTGATTCTTTAAAAGGTGCCCAATTTTACTCGTCAATGGACCTACGCTCTGGATATTGGTAGATAGAGGTAGAGGAGGCAGATAGAGAGAAAACCGCCTCCATAACCCCAGATAGTCAATATGAATTTCTCGTGATGCCCTTCGGCCTGTGTAACGCCCCTGCAATGTTTGAGCGTTTGATGGAAAAAATCTTGAGGGGATTGAAGTAGACGCAGTGCCTGTGTTATCTAGACGACATTGAAGTTTTCTCCAATACATTTGACGAACACTTGCGCCGACTCAAAATCATCTTGCAATGCCTTGGCAATGCAGATTTGAGTCTCAATTCAAAAAAGTGTATTTTTCGAATAAAACGAATAAGAGTTTTTGAAAATCTCGTCAATGGCAACGGCATTTATCCCGACCCTGAAAAGATAGACGCTATCGCCAAGTTTTCGACCCCAAGATCTATCACTGAGTAGAGGAGTTTCATCGGCATTAGTTCGAAATTTCGCCGATTTATTGAACACTTCGCCGAAATAGCTGCTCCTCTCCATGAATTTCTCAAAAAAGACATACAATTATATTTAAACTTAGAAGAACCAGAAACTTTTGAATCTCTGAAAAGGGCCCTGATGTCTGAACCTGTCTTAGCTCATTTTGAAGAACACCTGCCAACCCAGCTTCATACTGACGCCGGCGGCTATGGTATCGGAGAAGTCCTCGTTCAGGTCCATGACGGGAAAGAGCTACTAGTGGGTTAAGCCTCAAGAACCCTAACGAAGGCAGAGAAGAATTACCCCACTACAGAAAGATGATATGGGCAATAAACAAATTCCGCCTCCACCTCTTTGGTCGCGAGTTCGTCATCGTTTCGGATCATCACGCCCTTTGCTGGTTCCAATTTTAAAGACCCGACAGGAAGACTGGCGAGGTGTGCCATTAAACCCCAAGCATACGACGTTACGTTAGCTTATAAAAGCGGGCGCAAGCACCAAGACGCGGACTGTCTCCTCCGAAGTCCACTCGAGAGCAAATCGGAAGAAGCAGACGAAGAAGAAGATGATGTACCATCAATAACTGCTCTGACCTGCTTCGATACTGAACAGAGTCCTAGATTTAGTTGTTAGAAGATATAGAATAATCCGGAGACGAACCAATAGGACATGAACTGGTAAAAGGAACCTTGAACAAAATGAACTTCGATCAACTGGGAAACCCACACCTCCTCGTCATCCCTAAAGCACCTACGATTGGAACTACTGAGAAGCCTACACGACGCTCCTACAGCGGGCCTCCTAGGATTTTCTAAAATTTATAAGAGGGTTAGAAACGAATACTTTTGGCTAGGACTTCTCAAGGATATAGGAAAGTATGTAGCACATTGCAAAGAATGCCAAAGAAGTAAATAGACAAACTACGACCACCTGGGTGGCTCCAACCTATTCCCCCTGCAACCTTCCCATTCCAAAGAATCGGAATCGATCTTCTTGGGAGATTCCCGAAATTATTTGGCGATAATAAATAGATCATAGTCTGTTCTGACTATCTTATTCGATTTGACGTTACTAGCCTTACCCACAGGGGAGCAAAAGAAACAGCTAATTCTAGTATTTCAATCCAAGTTGATTGCGGAACTCTCCAATCAATGCTCGTTGATACATCGGTTCCCGACAGCGTATCATCCCCAGACGAATGGACTGACAGAGAGGTTAAACAAAATCTTAGCCGACATGATGGCGATGTATGTAAGTGACAATTGACAATTAAAAATATTTTATTGACTGCTTGGTCAATTTATACAGTCCGGGGAGTTAAGAGGGCTGCATTAAATATTTACAATCTTCAACAGGGGGTTCCCTCAGAGAGGGTCTGGTTATCAATCAGGATGGCAAGGCGGCCCTGAACTCAGATAATCCGCCGCGAATCCCGGCGAATCCCGGGATCCCAGTTCCGAGTGCGCTCGATAACCGTATTCAAGAATTAGGCGAGAATATTTTTCTGCCACGGCAGAAGATGCGCGAGTATGGTCTCCCTCTCCTCAGGGTCTCGGGTCGAGTCCACGATTTCACTCGCGAAGATCATCGTTCGAATAATGGGTCCCGAGCCGGGACCTCGCATCATTTCTCTTATTAAATCCAGCATCACCGTCCAACGGTCTGGCACCGGATAATCCTCCATATGGGGTGTGGCCATGGTCGGTGTCGACTCTTTCTCTTGGGGAGCGGGTGGTGTCGGCTCAGCAGGCCGAGGCGCAGGCAGTGGGGGTGTTGGAGGCACTGCGGCTGGTAAGGTCTTTAGCTCCGCCTTGACCTGTCGTAGGATTTTATATAGGTTGCTGTTTCCTCCGGGCCTCAGGTCTAGAAGCTGGTCTATTAGGCCGGCGAGTGCATCGCTCTGCGGAGGTGCCAGCATGGGTGCATGCCTTTGAGCCTTGGTCCTTGAGGAGAGGAGGTCCAAAACCTCGTCCCGGCAAAGACCAAGGCTGTCCGTTCTGGCAAAGAACACGCAGGGGTTTCTCCTCAGGAAGACCACAGGGTCGTCCCTGGTCGTTTTCTTGGTAGATGACGCGGAGGATGCGGTGTTCTCATCAACGGCGGTCATCTCTAAGTCAGGTGTGAGGGTTGCATGCCCGAGGGTCTCCTGGGTGGGCAGGGGGCAAGGCGGGGCAACAAGGTCCGGCCGAGCGGGAGGCGTCAGCTCAGGATGGCGTGACGCCGCCGAGCGAGGACCCGCGGGATCCTCAGGTGCCTGCGATGATGGAGCAAGGGTCACAGGTGGAGGGGCAGTAAACGCGTCCTCCATAGGTAAGGCCGAAGGCGCCGGTGGAGATGGCCGGGGTACAGCAGGTAGATGGAGCGCAGCTCGTCCCGCGGTAGGAACGCCGGAAACCTTCATGGTTGGACTGGGGGATGCCGGTGCTGGGGGCTGGGCTGATGACTGCTGAGGCAGCCTAGGCGCGATCGCTGGTGGGAGAGGTTGGTGTGGCCGGTCCAGGATCGCGCAGGTCCAGGATGCAAGCAGGGGGCAGTTGGCCCTGCGATGTCCTTGACCGCGGCACCTGGAACACCTGATACCGGAGGTCAGGTATGCGGGCCAGGCCTCGCCCTTGATTGTAATGTCGAGGCGGGTGGGGAGCCTCTCGATGGTCACTCTTTCGTGAAGGACAATGAACGCCTCTCGGCGGCCGTCATTATAGATGTATGGGCCAGCCTTCATCAGTTTGGGGGCGATTGATGTTACTCGCCCATAAGGTGTAAGGGCGCTGTTGATGGCTAAATCCCCCACGAAGAAGGGGAGGTTTCCCACCGTTATTCTCACCGCCCTCTTGCGGAATGGGAAGGCCCTGTAAAGTGTGCCCTCGACCTCGAGGCCCTCGCTGACGAGGCGCTCGGCCAGGCCTCTGTTGGCCAGTCCCACCAGGAAGTGGCCATTCATTCTGGGTATTTGGATGACCTCCTTGGTTCCTCCGATCATCCTGTTAATGGCCCTCATGTATTGATAGGGCTCCAGTTCAGGGCTGCGCTCCACGTAGACGCAGTGGTTCTCGGTGGAAGACGCCTGCCGCGCCCTGGCCTCCACGATGTGCGCTCGAGTGGTCTTGATTTCCTGGGCGCGCGGCGCCCATCCCGCCAATGAATGCGGTCTGCGATTGGTTCTGGAACCTCCGGCATTGGAGGATGGTACAACCGCCGTAGGCGAATTCGCCGAGCCGCGGCGTCTCTTCCTACTCTGGACGAGAGTAAATCCGTCCTCAGCTCCAGGATTCATATCTTCTGTTATATCTGCCCAGTTTCTCCGGGCTTGGGCAGCGGCATTAAAAGATGGAACAGCCGCAAGGTCGAACGGCGCGGCAGAATTTGCATCCTGGCTGCCGGCGGGCAGATTTGCATAGTTTTGATTTTTGGTCAAAACAATTGGAATTTTGTTCTGCAGATCTTGTTTCGCAGATATTTCTGCACATGGTTGTGCTTGTGAGCCGTGCCTTACAGGCTTTTGTTCGGCTTTTGATGGGCTTTCAGCCCGTACCATACTCGGCGTACCGCCGGGATCCATATACCCGCCAGAGGCGAAAAACCGAGGAGCTAAAACTAGCGTGGCCGCTCGCTCGGCGTATGTATGTATGTAAGTGTTAAACAGAATGACTGGGACGTAATCCTGCCTTACGTCACGTTCGCCTACAACACCGCAAAACAAGATACGACAGGTTTTACCCCTTTTAAACTGATCCATGTACGCGAAGCCGAAACGACTGTAGATACTATTTTCCCTAATCTTCATGAAGTTCTCCAAGAGGAATACAGTCATAAGATTGCCTCGCGAGTCGAAGAGACTAGGCAGCTAGCAAGATTAGAAACCTTGAAATCCCTAGAAAAGGACAAGGCCAGATATGATTCGAAGCACGAGGCAATGGATTACAACGTCGGTGACCTGGTATGGTTTTTCATCCCGATAAGAAAGGTGGGACTCTCAGAAAAACTAATTAAAAGGTACTTAAGGTTACTCGGAAACTCTCTGACGTGACCTTCGAAGTTGAACCTTTGGACCAACCAACCAGGAGACGCCAAACAAGAGACCTGGTTCAAGTACTGAGCATGAAACGCTACCATGACCCTGAGGACCAAGCTAATCTGTTCAAGTGATAATTACAGCGGGACACTGTTCATCTAGGAAGGGGGCAATGCCAAAGAATAATTATTTTTGAATACTCTGTTGCTTATCATCATAAATATTTGCATAGTCATCACCCCTTACCATGCTTATAAATTACCATTTGTAAAATCAATTGACACATTTTGCAATATATAAGTTTAATTATAAATTATTTTTAATCAAACTTTTGGAATACTTGTATTCTCTACCGTGACAATATAGTCTAAAAAAGGAAATTTTTCTATATTTAAAAAAATATATATATTTTTTATTTTTATTCATTGATTATTCTATTTATTTTATCATCATTTTTAGATTGACTTTAAGTTTTTTTTGTAAATATACGTAGTTAACATATCTATCTTTTTGAATCATTAATAGAGGATTAACTTCATAAATTCTATATAATTGCGAAAATAACTAATGTGTAATATTTCTTCAAGTAATTGGAAATAAAAAACTACTAGATGGTAAATAATTATCTTTTATTTTATCACGACTGCACCTTCAACCCTTTATCTTATCAATCCTTTGTCTTCTCAATAATTTATCTAACAACAAATAAATTATTCATTATATATATATACTAGACGAATGGCCCGGGATTGACCCGTGTGCATATCTACCCGAGTGATATATATTCAGATAAGATTTTTTTTATATAAATGTTTGTTATTAGCATTATCTATTTGTTTGCATCAGCCTAATTTAATCTAATCTTTGATAGAGGGCGCTGTTCGTGAGCTAAGTAGAATAATTTGAATATATAGTTTTAAGTTTGGCATACCCGAGACATTTGGCCTATATCGACAGATGAATCAGCTTTATAATCAATATGGGCATTATACTGCAAACCTGAAAAAGGCTTATGAGTCCAAAGCTGAATACGCTGAACAGGAACTTGCATAGTTTGTGTAGCTGCGACGCGGGCTTCAGAATACCTAAGACGGCGAAGCGCACGACGCGTCTCACTTTGAAGTGGTGTCTCAATAGCTCTAGCATATCTATATCTCCTGGAAGCAGCCGTATTCCTACCAAGTAAACGTCGGCTGTGGCGAGGCATATTCTGAAAAAAAATTTAGATTGAGATTAATAACAGAGGCTTCAAAACCAGCAATTTCTAAACAAAGCATACAAATTTCCTGTCTTTTTGAGGTAAAAATCAAAATTTTTAAATTTTTTATTCAAAATAACCTTCAGATATGTTAAAAAGATTTTAAAAAACTAAAATCATAATATTATATTACCAAAAAATTAATGTACAAAACCAGTTATCATTAAAAAGCTGCAAAAATAGACCAACCGCTGGATACGGCAATGAAAAAGCATGCTTTTTTGAGCTAAAAAATAGAAATAATTTTCTAAAATACAAAATACAACCCCTATATGTTAAGAAAACTATAAATAATCTACTTTTAAAATATCTAAGCAATTAATTAAAATTTTGTTAAGGTCCTCAAAAAAGACATAAAATTGAGCACATTAATGAAATTTCAAGCTTTTTAGTGAAAAAAAAAGAAATAACCCAAATTTTTTTTACAAAACAACCCATATAAGTGGAAAACACCATAAATAATCTGTTATTAAAATATCTAAACAATTAATTTAAAATTTTGTTAAGGTCCTCAAAAAAGACATAAAATTGAGCACATTAATGAAATTTCAATCTTTTTTTGTAAAAAATAATATAAATAACCTTAGTCTTATAAAAATACTAACCACGTAAGTTAGATATAGCATATATAATCTGTATATAAAATAAAAAAGAAATAAATTAAAATTAGCCTAAAAATTTATCTAAAATATAAAATTGATCTCATCAAGTAGGCTTCAACTTTTTTTGGTATAAAATATGAAAACTATAAAATAAAAGTATCTTACCATGTATAAAAGTTATTAAAATATATATAAAAAGATTAAAACTAATTTTCCAAGAAGTTCAAAAGTGTAAACACTTTCGAAAAGCCTAAAAATTTATCTAAAAAATAAAATTGATCTCATCAAGT
Organism: Cordylochernes scorpioides; assembly: GCA_030710605.1. NCBI lineage: Eukaryota > Metazoa > Arthropoda > Arachnida > Pseudoscorpiones > Chernetidae > Cordylochernes > Cordylochernes scorpioides. Next base: position 35,495,138 of record CP092872.1, on the reverse strand, counting down.
AAGGCTTCAACTTTTTTTGGTATAAAATATGAAAACTATAAAATAAAAGTATCTTACCATGTATAAAAGTTATTAAAATATAAATAAAAAGATTAAAACTAATTTTCAAAGAAGCGCTAAAGTGTAAACACTTCTGAAAATGTAAACACTTTAACTCTGTTGAATTTTTTTTGTATTTTATCGATAACAGCAAAGTTATGTATGTTAAAGTTAGGAAAAATATTTTGATGTTAAGCAAAACCTGCTCCATCTCGTTTTACATAAATGTTGAAAATTTGGTCGAAATTGATGCATTGTAATGAAAGTTTTTAGTGAACAACACTTATGAAATTTCCATTTTATTAATATAGATGTGTTAAAAAAGAAGGAAAATTGCAAAATGGTCAGGTTTTGATATCAAAAACAAAATTGGCATTTCCTGACCGCTCACATGAGCATTTTAGATGTCAGAGCGCCATCTAGTGGAACAAAAATCAACAAAACGTTGATATAGCTTGTTCCAAAGATATTTGGCCAACCCATTTTATTGGTAAATCAAAAAAGTCAACCACGTACGCGTTTCGGGCTGTTGGCCCTCGTCAGCGTGTTGCCGACTAAAGCTCTACGGAAATATCTTTATTTAACGGGGCTGCTAACCAAAATAAAATAATTTTTGAGCCCCAATGGCCGCGTGAAGCGGAATATATGCAAAGCACTATGACCAGGCTGGAGAGGCTAGGGACAGGATCTCCGTCAGGGAAGAGGCAGGTTAGGCCGGATTGGGTCCGCGGCAGTCAGGAGGAGGGCCGGAGGTCTAGAACTTTGCAGCTCTAGCTCTGGCAGTTGGGCAAGACATTGCTCTTGCCTCGTGGTCGGCAGAGAGGCTCTTAGCTGAGCAGTCAACGCACTTGGCCAAGCGCGGGTTGGCGAGAGTTGGACAGCTTCGGCCTTGGTGGTCACCAAAAGCACAGTGGAAGCAGGCGACCGTAGCCTTGGTACACCTATCGGCGTTGTGGCCGTAGCCACAGCAGCGTTAGCAGACGCGGACGCGGACATATTCCTCGTAGTTCAGGATCACGTGGTCCACAATGATCCTGCCGCGTCTTCCAAAGGCCTTGTAAGAAACCAAATCCATCTCGATGAAGGCCGTGCAGGTGCCATTTCTGGTCGGAAATTTTTGTATCGTGCGGACAGACTTGTCTCCAGGAAGCAGGTTGATGGCATTGGTGGAAAGGAAGGCCTTGACAATGTCCTCATCCGCGGTTTCCGCCTCCACGTTTAAGAGGCAGATTCTTGAGAGGATTTGACTCTGTTCCCGGATTTTCAGGCCTTGGAGCTTGTTGTCCAGGGCAGAGTTGACGGCAGGAATGGCCTCTGGAGTGTCGGAATGCAGCACCAGTTTTCCTCTGGTGCGCAGAGACGCCCAGACGCCTTGGGGCAGAGTGTGGGCAGCCCGGACAGCTTAGAGGATGTCCCGTGGGTCAGCCTGCGGGTTATCTGCAATAACTACGATGTGGGTTGCATATATCTCCCTATTGAGTGTGACTTTAGCAACGGCAGGCTTGAGAACGCGGGAAGATGCAGGCTTGGCTGTAACCAGTGATTTGGTCCTCTTAGCGGGCGGTTTGACGCTTCTGGCTGCTTCCTTTTGGAGGGAGCAGAATCTGGCTTCTTGGGAGCAGGTGCTGCCACAGGGAAAGCATCTGGAGTGGGTGTGGCAGGCTTGATGGGCTCGGTCTGAGCGCTAAAGTTGTTGCCAGTTTGAGTGGTTTGGTAGGGGGTCTTGGGCATTTGGGTATCCATGATTTCATCCAGCTCCAGGAAGTCATTCACGGAGCCCGCGAGGTTCATCACATCCCTAACTAGACACTTGATTATTTGCGTCCGATGCTAGCGGACAAGGTCCAGGTGACGAGCTGCGAGGGACGGCTGGCCGAGGGATTGCAGAATTTGGTAGTGGCGGGCGATGACCATGTTGTCTTTTTCAACAAGAGCCGCGATGTCCCCCGAGGGTTGAAAGGGCTTGCTGGCCTTCTTTTTCTTTTTTTTTGCAGGAATCCATGGCGGGAGAGCGTCGAAGCGTTGAAGAAGAGCGCTAAAAGGTGAGAGCGTTATGTATTTATTTAAGGCAAAAACGGATGAAAGATAATTGCCACTCTACGGAAATATCTTAATTTACGGGGCTGCTAACCAAAATAGATGATATTTGAGCCCCAATGGCCGCATAAAGCGGAATATATACAAAGCACTATGACCAGGCTGGAGAGGCTAGGGACAGGATCTCCGTCAGGGAAGAGGCAGGTTAGGCCGGATTGGGTCCGCGGAAGTCAGGAGGAGGGCCGGAGGTCTAGAACTTTGCAGCTCTAGCTCTGGCAGTTGGGCAAGACATTGCTCTTGCCTCGTGGTCGACAGAGAGACCCTTGGCTGAGCAGTTAGCGCACTTGGCCATGCGCGGGTTGGCGAAAGTTGGACAGCTTCGGCTTTGGTGGTCACCAGAAGAGCAGCGGAAGCAGGCGACTGTAGCCTTGGTGCACCTATCGGCGTTGTGGCCGTAGCCACAGCAGCGGTAACAGACGCGGACGCGGACAGACTCCTCGTAGTAATGAGTGTACCTCTACGGAAATATCTTTATTTACGGGACTGCTATCCAGGATGGATGATTTTTGAGCCCCGATGGACGCATAAAATGAAATATAAACAAAGCACTATATACTTTGCACTGTTGGAGGTGCCTGGGGATGGGTGTCCAGGGGATCTTCGCCAGAAGAGCCTGGATGCAGAGGAGGATCAGTGGGGCAGGGTGGTGATCCGCGGAGATCAGGGAGGCAGAGACAGGCCCAATAGTATTGAGCCCAGGGGTAACCTTGGAGAGCAGACAGACCGCAATGCTCTGTTACCGCCAGAGCGGACAAAGTAAAACTCTCTATCTCTCTCTGACATCGCCGGCTCCTGATGTCTGGCTCTCACCGAGGAGAAGGAGGCTGCTGAGTCTTTGTGAATCCGTGTCCATCATTATTGAGCTGAACCACCGAATTCTCCATCCTGCCAGCCTGAGGTCTCTGCGTCTTCGAGGCGACAACAGGTTTCTGCGGCCGCCAGACCTGCTGGCTCCCGACCTCTGGCTTCAGACGACTGTCGGGGACTTCTCAGATGGCGCCCCTGCTCTTATACGCTCAACGCGGGCTGCGCTGCTGGACGCACAGCACCTCGGGATCTTCTGCCAGCGACTCCTGCAGGAAAATGCCAGCTCCAGATATCATGCGGAGTACGAGGCAGAGACCATCGTTCTGAGGGGCTCAACAACGCCCATTACCCGCCTAAACAGCCAGAGCGCGCGCCGGGCACTGGACGCGGCGCGACATCCTGCTGCAGAGCTGGCTGCACGGTGGGATCCTACCGTAAATGTGCCCCGCTCCATCTCCTGAGCTGACCTGCGTCGCAATTGCATCTCGGGGCACGACGCAGATGTCGCTCTACGATTGGCCCTCCACGCGCTGCCACATCCTGACCATCCTGCCTCGAGGCGTGGCCGCCTGTGGGTCCAGCGACGGGTCGCTGACCCACAGATATTGGAGTTGCCGTGCCGTGCGACCCCTGCTTCGGGAGGTGTTCGCCTCCTGCGAAATGCCCCTGGATCTGCAGGCCTGTCTCTTCGGCGTCGGCCTCCATCCCAAGGGGATGAAGATCACAAGTGTGGCAAAGGCTACCATATACAAGTACTATTTTGGTCTTGAGGTGGGCAACGCCAGCCAACACCTAGACCTGCCCACTCTGTGGGAAAGAATTCTCGCAGTCCACCGGTGGCGGAGTCGTTCCCGCGGTTGGCGACGCCAATAAAGAACTTGTATATATTTATATATAGAATCAATGGGCGCTTCTTCCGTCAAAATAAACGTCGAAAACTGACGCCATCTATTGACCGTCGCCGCAACTAGCGGCCTCGCGTCGGTGACAAAGCCACAACACCAGCTTTGGCAAACTGAGAAGCGTCCACCTAGAGACCATGGTTTCGGGCTAATGGCCCTCGTCAGTCTAGGGCGGACTTTTTCTGAACGGGAGAAGCGCCCATTGCTTCTATGGATTAATTTCCTCCCGGCAAATCTTTCATTTATATTTATATATATAAATGTATACTTATCAATTATTTTTATCTATTTATTCTTATATTTATCATTATATAATAATATTTATTCATATTTATATTTATTCTCTATTTAACCTTATATAATTTTATATGGACTTTGAAATAAAGTAGTTTCAATCTCAATCTCTCTCTCTACAAGGTAAAGAGAGAGATAATATGGTTTTACGGGCTACTAACTAAAGTGTATGATTTTTGAGCCCAAAATAATGTAGCAAGCAGTCAAGCCGCAATGCACTATATCAAGTACGAAGGTGCTGCAAGCAACCAAGGTTGTTCAAAAAGGCTAGATTCCCCAGGCCAGGGAAGATAAAAGAAAGACAGGGTTGTTTAGATAAGTAAATTAAATAAAGCGGGAATGATTCAGCAATTGATGCAGAGAAAAAGATAGATTTTCTTTTTTTTAAATAAATATATTTAAAAATTGATTAAATAATTGTTAATTAAAAAAAAACTTGGTAAAAAAAAACTTGTTCGATTTCTATATCAAGGATTACTAGTGAGGATACCAGTACTAAAACAACCAACCATAAAAGTACCCCAGAGATTGCATAACGCGTTCAAATGGATCGCTGAGTAAGTCGATTTTTCGATCAGCCCGCTCAGTCGAATCGCCCAAACTATTTTCCCTCTGTTCTGGGGTTACAGACACAGCGTCAGGGGCGATCACATACGCAGGACAAGTCGCGAAACCGATCTTAAACAGCGGCACATGCCAGAGTTGCGTCTACGAGCGGCCGCTAACGACCGGTTTTAACCATGAGGCGTGAAGTCCGAGTCACTCAGGTGGTCGGAATCCTCCGCGCGGACGCGTGGTTTAAGTCTATCAGAGGCCTTTAGGAACTCCAGGCAGGCTTGTTAAGTGCTTCTGTTAAAAATAAAGTCTTTCAGTGTAGCCCAATTCTTCTGTACAGGTGGAAATTAAGCGGAATCTAAGGGCATCAAGACTGCTGCACTCTAGCACGATGTGTGACTGAGTTTCTTCCCTGTCAGTGTCGCAATAAGGGCAGGAGGGATCGTCAATGAGGCCTATCCTGTTGGGGGAAACTGCCCGTTCACGTGTGTCCCGATAGCAGGCCAACCACAATGTGCTGAATAGGGACGATGTACGCAAACCTTTTGTTTAAAAGACTCATTGGAATAAAGCCAAAGCGGGTGTGGATAGAAGAAGCTAGAGATAGGAATCTGCTTTCCCATGCTTCACGCGCCCGGTCGTAGATTGCCGATTTCACAAACGAAAAGAAGCGAGTTTGCAACAGCTTGGGTTAGCAGACTCAGCACCCTGCTTTGCGAGTGTGCCCTCAATGTCATTACTCACGGTCCCACTGTGGCCTGTAAGAGACATTCCTAACAGACGGCCCGCGGCAACCCAGGTGGCGGAAGCCCGCCTCCCCCAATGGTCACGGCGGCCAGACCAATCAGGCATCAAGGCAACAGAGTACGGGTGACAACGCTGGCGTCGTGTCACGTTCTACTTCCTTCAGTATGTTTTATTGATTTGTATTTTTTTTTTAAATAAATAATTTTATCGCCTACAACATGAGTGAGACTTATTATTTAACCAAGAGACGACGACCAGAGGAAGCTAACAGAACTTCAGAAGCAGGATGACTCTGAAGAAAGAAGAATTGCTGGAGTGATTCGATGGTAACAAAGAATCCCCAACGCCGTGTCAGATTAACGTAAAGAAGTTGCAGCACGAAAGGTATGTATGTATTTTTTTTATCATTTATGTGAAAGTATTTCAAAGTGAATTTAGTTTTTATTCTGGGAAGAAAAAAATAACGGTAAACACGCTGATAAGCCTAACTTGAAGAAAACAAAGATGAAAAATGAACTATTTTGAAGATATTAAGTCAAAGTAGAACGTATTGTACTAAAAGTATTGAATTATAAGTAGATGTTTTGAAATTCAAGTAAACGATGGCTTATCTAGAAAAAGGAAGGAAATGTGATTTGGTCAAGTTAGCGCTCGAAAGGGCGAGGCAGTACCGCCAGAGAGCAAGATCATTGACTTAAAACACATTATTCTGAACAGTTAATCTTACGAGGAAGGATTTACGAAGCAGCTACTTGAAAGTATAATCGAAGAACGGAAAGAAAGGGAATGTGAGCTGGAGAAGCTGCGCACCTAGGCTTCACGTGGAAACAACATTTCATCTGGCACTTCCACAAACGACTTGCACTGTGAAATACGTAAATTAATGCCCAAGTACGAGCCAAGGGACAACGATGTAAGTCTTTATTTAATTATTTTCGAGTGGCAAGCAAGACTTTGCTTATGAATTGCGAGGGTATTTCAACAAATTGATCGAGGGAATGAACATAGATAATTTTGTTGCCCTAAAGAATTTGTTCGTCGCTAACCAGCTAAAGAAAAAAAGTTCCCCACGTGATGCGTAATCATCTCATCGACGACTGGACCAAGATAAACTGCCCAGATGTGTTGGCGGACAAGTTATACGAAAACGAAAATGTTCGTGGATCTCCGTATTTAGATTCGAGGAGCACCATTTCATCGTGCCCCACCAGCAGAGATCTGAACAGAAAGCGGATGTTTACAGTCGAGACGTGATGAGAAAAGAAACCAGAGAAACGCGTCCTAGAGTTTCGAGAATTAGAAATGATAAGGGAGAGCCTAAGTGCTTCAATTGCAATGATTTTGTACACATGGCCAAGGACTGACCACTACCCAGAGTAATTTTGACATGCCGAAGATGCGGTCAAACGGGACATAGGGAAAGGAACTGCACAGAACCCGAAAAAAGATTGTCAGTTACTATTTTGGGAGTTGAAGGAAATGAGGCTGTTCCACCATATGTTTACTTGAAGGACGTCAAGATCGACAACATGGAAATAGTGGAAGCAATGATAGACACCGGAAGTAGCTGTTGTCTATTAAAAGAATCGGTGGCAAGGAGGATCAATGTCGACATAGTGCAAGATACGACTAGTCTGTTCGGCATTGGCAACCAGACTGCACCAGCTACCAGGACCGTTGGAAGAAAAACAGTCGACCTGGAGATCGATGGCATTGTCTGAAGTTAAATTCCTGTATTCATTGTGAACCATGATGCCCAACCCTATGACCTTCTGATTGGAAGAACATGGACAGATCTTCCATACATATCGTTTGCTAAAATCAGCAATAAATTGCATATTGGACATTCAACCGAATTCCCTTTCGCTCACTTACAAGATAAAATTAATTTTCGCCCAGAGTTGAACTGAGAGCAACCGAGACTGTTCAGCTAGAGAGTGACTGCATTAACATTGCAAATGCAATAACAAATGATGTCAGGAATGGAATGCATCACACGCTGGACCCAACAAAACATCCTCAAGGGAACGGGATGCTAGAAGAAGTGAACAGAACAGTATTGTCCACTATAGCAACCTGCAGCGGAGATCCACGACAGAAGGTTTGGGACTTGAAAATCAGAGAAGTAGAGGGAGACTCAAATAATGCAGTCAACAAGGCGACGATTAGGACACCATTCGAGACATTACACGGCTATTCCCCCCTCCCCCCGACTCCATGACGGACTACTTAAACGAGTGACAGATGAGTATATGGATTAATAGACCGAACCAGCGAGAATTCAGGAGAGTGGGAGGATCCAACTTGAGAATAAACAGGAGGCGATGAAAAGGCAGTACGATAAAAAGAGATGTCGTACACTTCACTTCAAGGTAGGAGAAATTGTAGTGATGAAGCGCGCACCCAAAACGACAGGTGAACCAACCAAGGCACAACCGAAATACCGAAGGCCATTAATAATCACCGAAGTTTTTCCAAGTGACACAGTTGGAGAAAAGAGCAAATGGACGGTGCTACACGACGACCGTCCATATCAGTCAACTAAAGTTTTGGAACTGTGAAGAAGAAAACTGTGTTATCGAAGAAAGCCCAGAGAAGGATCCGGAAGTAGAGGAATTCCCAGAACCCAAAAATGTCCATGACATACGACGCTTTTTAGGACTAGCAGAACTTCAGACTTCCACGACGTTCCTACAGAGCGAGGGCCAATCAGGGACGATTGACATCCAGGAGTGGCCGAATGTAAGAGACATTCCTAACAGACGGCCAGCGGCAACCCGAGTGGCGGAAGCCCGCCTCCCCCAATGGTCACGGCGGCCCGACCAATCAGGCATCAAGGCAACAGAGTACGAGTGACAACGCTAGCGTCGTGTCACGTTCTACTTCCTTCAGTATGTTTTTTGACTTGTAATATTTTAAACTAGATAATTTTATCGCCTACAATATAAGGGAGACTTTTTATTTTACCAAGGGACGACGACCAGAGGAAGCTTACAGGCCCTTGATCCATTGTATGGTGCATCTGTTCCCATTGCGATTCAATCGCGAAATCAGTATCAGAGCTCTGTTGATAAGGTAATTACCAGTCTTAGAGTTCAGAACTGACTTCACGACTGAGAGGTTGTCCAGGAAGAACCCTAGGGATAGGCGATTTGGTAAAGTGGTTGTTGTTTCAAGTGCCTTAACCAATCCAAGGGCTTCCGCCTGAAAGACAGAACAATGAAGAGACAGGACATGAGATTAATGTATTTCAGCACAATCGAGACCAGAGAACCTGTACACGCCGGCGCCAACTCCATCTCTGGTTTTGTAACCATCTGTATAATATTGTCAGGAGGACAGTTTCCTGGTATTTCCTTTTATCTGAACTGCACCGGAACAGTGGCGCCACGGAAAAAGGAGCAAAAAACTCAGTTATCCCCTCATGCTTTAACTGCTGGGTCGATTTGGCTCATGTACATAATAATTCTTATTTTATATTTAAAATCTCTCATATAAATATTTAAATAAATACTTAAAGTAATTCGGAGGCCTAGTTAATTATTTTTCCTCGCGACAATTGTGGTGGAGACGCCGGGTAACGAGACAGTCACCAAACGAAGTCGTCGCCTTCAAGGATTGCAACCAGAGCTATCTACAGTGCTTGTTTTTCCTGCTCGGAAGAAAATGGAGAAAGAAGAAAACCGACCATTCTGCCATCGGTGGAGAGATCCGGCTGTCTTCTCGGGATAACCTGGGGATGATTCGTAGCGTTGACTGAGCGACTTTCAGCGTGTGGTGCGATACAACAAGTGGGATGACTCCATGTGTCTGATCAACGTAATCTTCTACCTAACTGGCACAGCAAAGTGCTGGTTCAAAACTTCGAGGAAATCTTGAATTCGTGGGAGGAATTTAAGATAAAGTTTTGTGAAATATTTGGGAATAAGGAAGACACGGCTAGAAAAGCCGATAGCATTCTTCGAACTAGAGCGCAGACGAGTGAAGAAAACGTCGAGAGCTATATACAAGAAGTCCTCCTTCTTTGTAAACAGAACAACCCCAGAATGTCGGAAGGAGAAAAGGTGAGCCACCTGATCAAAGGCGTATCGGAGGAAGTGTATCAGGCACTTGTTGGGAAGGACATCAGCACGGTGGACGAATTTGCTGCGTTCTGTCGCCGATGCGAGGCATTCAATAGGATGTGTGTTGCACAGCCCAGGTTCAACCGACTGCCCAATGTGACCACCATCTCGACCGCTGAACCCGAGAACCTAGAAGCCCTGATTAGAATAGTAAGAGAGGAGGTTCAGAAGTTTATGGTTCCTCCTTCAACATTTGCCGCCCAGGATATCGACACTCCATCCACGACCTACATGTCATCCGTTGTGAAGTCCAGAAAACATTGGCTCCTATCTCTGCCCCTCTTCAGCCCGAGAGCTTCCGCCTTCGGCGACAATACCTCCCCCAGAACGATCAAGGTTACCGACGAAAAACCGAAGGGCCATCAAATAACCAAAAAACTCAGTTGCGTACTGTAGATGACAGACCGATCTGCTTCCACTGTGGGCGTCCTGGCCACGTTGCACGTTATTGCAGAGACAGACGCCAAGCTTTTGCGGATGCCAGACTTGGAAGAGAAACAGTCGATTTCGGAAGACAAAGAACGGAAAATTACACCATGGGCGAATCAGGAAACGAACTATCCCAAGGAAGATTTAGAAACTCGTCGCCATGCCCCCACCGCGGAAGATTCCAAACCTCCAGAAGAACCTCGCAGTCCCCTGCTCGCCGTCCCAGCCGCTCACCCAGTCGCCGCAGTGAGGAAGCCTAGAAGGCACGTCCTCTGGAGGTGAGGCCGCCACAGACGAAATTCCTCCCTGCCATAGAGCCGCTAAAATGGAAAAGAACTGGATATCTGTCAACATACAAGGACGAAATGTACAAGCTCTTGTAGACTCCGGCGCTGATTACTCAGTAATTTCCGAAGCTTTCAGACGTTCTATAAAAATCCCAGTTTTTGAAGAAAATAGACCACTTCTAAGAGCCGCAGACAAGTAGCCTATCGTGACCCTTGGTAAGTGCTCTTTAGAAGTTCAAATCAAAGGACTCGATATTGTTTTTGATTTTGTAGTAGCCGCTGAATGTAGCCACGATGTTATACTGGGCTGGGATTTCTTAGAGCCACATATGCTATTATATATTGTGGGAAAAACAAATTGTATTTAAGCGAAGCTGAAAATTCCTACGAATGGAAAGACCTGAAACTTTGTGCTGCTATGTACTGTGTAATACCGCCGAAATCCTTTGGCAAGATAGTTGTCATCAACCAGGATGTATTTGGCAGCAGAGATGTAGTCGTTACAGGTTCCAAACGCCTGCAGTTGGAGAAATGACTTTTTAATCCCTCTTCCCTCGTTAGGTTCTTGCATGGCAGAGCGGTGTTGTGGATTACTAACAGTACTCACCAGTCTCAAGTGATACCTTCGGACATGAAGGTAGGAACAATGCAAGATCTAGAAGTAGGGAGCATATCTAATCTTGACGCTCGTTCTGAAATAGCTCGAAAAGATGGATTAACTTTCCCAGATGTGAGAGAATGTTTAATTTCAATGATTTCTACTGACTTGGAGGAAACAAAGAAAAACAGATTACTTACGTGCCCAAATGAGTTTGCTGATATATTCGACTTTGAGAAAAATAAATTTCCCGTCTCTGGCGAAATTATTCATGAAATCGATAGAGTGATTATTCGCCTGTCAGACAGCGTCCTTATAGAGTGTCCCTCGCCGAAATACGTGTCATTCAGAGTGAAGTGGAGAAAATGATGGATAATAAAATCATCCGGTCATCATCAAGTCCATGGGCCTCTCCCGTTATATTGGTGAGGAAGAAGGACGGCTCATTGAGATTCTGTGTCGACTATCGTCGTCTAAACAAAATTAAAAAGAAAGATGTTTACCCTCTCCCTCGTATCGATGACGCGCTGGATCCAGGTACTTCTCCACCATGGATATAAGATCGGGTTACTGGCAAATTGAAGTAGACGAAAAGGACCGGGAGAAAACGGCATTTATCACTCCAGATGGGCTTTATGAATTTAATGTAATGCCATTCGGTTTATGCAACGCACCAGCAACTTTCGAGCGAATGATAGACAACGTCCTACGGTGATTAAAATTGGACATGTGTTTATGCTACTTAGATGACATTGTAATCTATGGATCGACCTTTAAAGAACATTTAACACGTCTATACAAACTTTTGAGATGCTAAGCAGGCCGGGATGTGCCTGAATTATAAAAAGTGTCATTTCGCCTCGAGACAAATAACTATCCTCGGACACGTCGTTAATGAATTTGGAACGCAGCCAGGCCCAGAAAAAGTGAAAGCCATTGTCCACCTTCTAAAACCCCGTAATATCAGTGAGACCAGAAGTTTTCTTGGGTTAAGTTCGTACTATAGACGCTTCATTAAAAGTTATGCTAACAAGTCTCGACCCTTGAATAGCCTTTTAAAGAAAGATGAAAAAATTCATTTGGTGCGTAGAACAAGATGAATCGTTCCGGATTCTCAAACAAAAATTGGGATCTTCGCCTGTGTTAGGACATTTCGTAAAGGTGCGGAAACTCATGTCTATACTGATGCAAGCGGTTATGGTTTAGGGGGCAATTCTTGTTCAAATCCAGAATGACGCGGAGAGACCTATAGCCTATGCCTCGCGAACACTAACCAAAGCGGAAAATAATTATTCAACTACAGAAAAGAAATGCCTCGCAGTTGTTTGGGCCCTTGGCAAATTCCGCCCGTACCTATATGGCAGACCCTTTACTGTGGTTACCGACCATCACTCGTTATGTTGGCTGGTAGGCTTGAAAGATCCATCCGGCCGCTTAGCCCGTTGGGCCCTCAAACTACAAGAATACAATATAAACGGCGTTTACAAAAGCATAAAGACGCTGACTGTTTGTCAAGAAGCCCCTTGGCCGACACCGCGTAGATAGAAGGACACATTACTTCCATCCAAGACATTGCAGAAGAACAAAGTAAAGACCCTCATTTAGTAGGGATCCGTGAAAAACTTGCCAATGAAAATTTAAAAGGGTATCAAATGATTGGAGGCGTTCTTTATAAAAAATTACGACCCTGAGGGCAAACCATGGCTGCTAGTAGTCCCAAAACAGATGAGGCAGGAAATTCTTAAAGATGTCCACGACACTCCAATCGCCGGTCATTTGGAGTTTGCCAAGACCTATGACCGCATTAGAAAGGGATTCTATTGGCCTGGACTTTATAGGACAGTTTCCCAATACATTGCTCATTGTAAAGAATGCCAACGAAGGAAGGGCGTGCCTCAGAAACCTCCTGGACTACTGTTCCCAATACCGCCAACTACCTCACTTTTTCAAAAGATCGGAATTGATTATCTGGGAAGATTCCCCATATCTCACACGGGAAATAGATGGATAATAGTCGCGACTGAATATCTCACCAGATTTGCGATAACAAAGGCCTCAACAACAGCGGAAGCTACTGAATTAGCAACCTTCCTTATTGAAGACGTCATACGCAAGCACGGCGCTTCTCGGGAAATAATCACGGACAGAGGAAGAAATTTCATGTCTCAGACCATACCATAAATAAATAATCTAAACGGAACAATTCACAGATTCACAACGGCGTACCACCCTCAAACGTATGGTTTGACAGAAAGACTCAACAAGACCCTGACTGACATAATCTCGAAATATGCTGACGTTGATAAGAAAAATTGGAACAGTATCCCACCATATGTGACCTTCGCCTACAATACCGCTCGACAAGAGACAACAGGATACAGCCCGTTCTTCCTCTTCCACGGCCGAGATGTAGAAACACCGCTGGAATCTATACTGCCGTACCAGCCCGTAGGAACTGCAAAAGATTATGTGGGCCATCTGGTGACCAACGCTGAGGACGCCCTGATGTTAGCCCGTCTTAACATCCTGCAGGCTCAGAGCAAATACAAAGAACGCTACGACAAGAAGCATCAGGAGGTGACGTACAAGGAAGGTGATTTGGTGTGGGTGTTCACCCCAGTCCGTACCGTTGGCTTGTCGGAGAAGTTATTGAAGAGATATTTCGGACCCTATCGAGTGATCAGAAAAAAATATCGAGTGTAAATAATCAAATAGAAGGCGTGACGTACACTAGAAGACGAAAACCCCAAGATATCGTTCATGTAGTGAGAATGAAGACCTACCACGACCCCGAAGTCCAAGAACAGATTGCCCAGGGTCATGTGACCGACTAGTAAACAGCGGGACGCTGTTTTCCTTGTGGAGGGAGTGATGCCAGGAGGACAGTTTCCTGGTATTCTCTCTTATCTGGACTTGACCGACCGGTCGGGGAAAACAGTGGCGCCATGGATAAAACTCAGTTCTCCCCTCTTGCTCTAACTGCTGGGTAGATTTGGCTCATGTACATAGTAACTCTTATTTTATATTTAAAATCTCTCATATAACTAATTAAATAAATATTTAAAGTAATTCGGAACCCTAGTTAATTAGTTTTCTCGCGACAATATGCCACGTGGAAGAAAAGAGAAGGAATATTACTGGGAGCGGAGTAATAGGAGGGGAGGAGGGAGGGGGTAAGGGAGAGGATGCGGAAAGGGAGAAGGCTCGAGTGGAATTTCAGCGTCAACCAATCCATACCTCTTCAGGTATAGCTCAGTTTTAGCCGCGATTTCCAGATCGAGAGGAAGAACTCTAGAGAGGGAGATAAGAGCAGCGTGCTGTTTTATCTGAAAGCTCTACAAGTCTCACTAGGAAAGGCCTTTGAGCACTCAGTAGAACATTTAAGGAGCGTGGAGAAAGATTAGGAAACCATACCGCCAAGGCATAGGCAATGGCAGGAACAACCACTTGCAGATACAGAGTTCTCAAGGCGCGGTAACCAAAGCCAAAGTTGAGATTAGCGGCTGCGGTCAAACGCGGCAACATGCCGCGGACCTTGACGCAGACTTCAACTAAGTGCTGGTGGAAAGATAGACGTCGATCAAATCTCACCCTAAGCACCTTGAGTCGCGCCATTGGATTGGCCGTCTATGGATAACCAGATCCCCACTCGGTTCAGGCAGTCTACCGTGTGGTCTGAGGAGAACCATAGCTTGACATTTCCTCACGATGAGTTTCAATTTATGCAAACTGCACCACCTAGCGATCATATCTATCCGCGTAGTCTTGAGGGAAAACATTATTCCTGTAACCCAACGTGAGGAGTTCGTCAAAGACATTATTCCAAAGGAAAGGGCGAGAACTGAACCCTGGGGACATCCTGTGGAAACTCGCCTCGACACATTACAACCATCCATAGACATTCTCACAATACGGTTACATAGAAACGAGTTTATCAGATGATAAATGTTTCTGGGACAAACGCATTTGTGCAACGCTCTCAAGATACTGGAATGGAATACGTTGTCAAAAGCGCCTTTAACATCAAAAGAAAGAAGAAGACAAGATTTCCTATTTTTAATCGTCCGGGTTATAATATATTTTAGATATGAGTGCGGCTGTAGTAGATCTACGAGGCTTAAATCCTAACTGGTTTGGAGGCGCTTTACACATCTTATCGGCCATCCACCACAGCCTAGCAAGAACTAGACGCTCAAGGATCTTCCCCAAACCAGGCAGCATCATGATTGGACGGTGTAATGCGAGAAACTCCTCCCCACTTCGCTTGGGAGCGAGAACGACGTCCCCCAGCTTCCATGTAGATGGAAAGTGGCCAGTGGTCAAACACTTGTTGAATATATTTGGAAAAACGTCCGAAAATGTTTAACTAGTTTCACGATAAGAACAGGTGGCATGCCATCATACCAGGAAAAGAAGATAAGTACACCTTATCCGCTGTCATCAACAACTCGTTATCTGTAAACAAAGGTCGTTATCAGATAATAATGTGATGAATTTGCTCAAATCTTTATGTTCTAACATGGTATCGGGTGGAGCGTGGCCGAAAAGGTATTCTAATACGTGATTTAAAGTGTCCCGCAGACCTCCAGTGAAGTCGCTACCAACTGAAGAGCTGAGAGAGGTTTTGCGCTTAAAATTTCCCTTGATAAAACTGTAGATTCCACCTCAAGGGCTGATTTCGCAACGCGAGCAGGCTGCCCTCCATGCTTCTTTCTTTGCCAGTCTCCTCGCACGGCGATATCTTGTCTTCAGTCTCTTGTAAAAGGCCTCCAACACACTCTTAACAACTCCGCGTGCCTTTATAAAGGCCCGCGGTGCCTTTTGAGCGGATTAAAATTAGATTTCCACCAAGAGATGGACTAGAAGTATTTATCACTTCTGGTACGGGGTGGAATAGTGTTTAGACATGTGTGAAATATTTCTTCGCCGAGTAAATTAATTACATCGTCGAGGGAGGATGAGTCACGCACGTTTTATAAAAAAAAAATATTATTTTTTTTTATTTTTTGGCTGAAATGTTCAAAAGCTCTATCCCAGTCAGCACGACCAAAGCTGAAGAATATATCGCTAAATTTATTTTATTTAAATCTGGTGTTGTCTTGTGAAGAGGGAGCGGAATTTAAGTTAAAGTTAATTTAACACTGGACGAATGAGACGAATCAACAAATTTAAGACTAGGATTTACTACAATGACCATAGCTCCTAACCTAGAGTTTGTAATAGGGCCATAACATAATGTAAAATAAATATTCAAAAATAAATGAGATGATTCTGAAATATAAAATGGCACACATCAAAGATCGTACACGTTTGTTCGGCGGTACATATACTAAAATTGGAACCATACAGAGAAGATTAGCATGACCCCTGCGCAAGGATGACACGCAAAGTCGTGAAGCGTTCCACATCAAGGATCGTAAAAATATAAATGAAAAAGATAAAAATATATGGTAAGTATTTAGGTTAGTGTGCTGTTTCCCACGTGATGCAATGCTTATAAACGCAAATGAGACGATGTTTGGAAAAGTCAAAAGTTGTAAATAAAGAATTTAGAAGTTAAAATTTTGAAAGATTAAAATTTGTGAAGATGATTAGGGGAAGATAAAGGTATTCATTATTGGAAATATTGAACGTTGTGCGCAGAAGAGATCCTATAAAGGGACTAGAATTGTCATTGAGTTAACACGAGGTCAAACGGTGGGGGGGGGGGGTCAAACCGGGGGTTGTAACGACTTGGCCTCCTGCCAATTTGCAGCGGGAAATTAAAATAGTGCGAGGGGGCGAGGATGATATCTGACCTCTTCGTTCTCCCACTTATCCGAGGAAGGTTTCTAACATGGGTTTCTAGCTAAATAGACTTGGACTTAAGTAATTGAAGGTGTTTGCATAGCGGACGTCCACAGGTTTTTCAGGGTTACCAATTAAACCATGCATAAGGTGTCGGAACGGTCCTATTTGATAATTCGGTTTCTTGTTCTCTAACTTTGGCGGCGAAATATGGAGAACCTCTTCGTTGTAATAGCGTAACTTATTTACATGTACTGTATCGTAGAACTACCCGGTATTGGTTGGGCCGGTCTATACAAACTACATTATCTGAAATCCTATCTACTATGGTATACAGCCCTGAGAAAGATTGCATAATTTACCACTATTGGGTTGTTTATTAACCCAATCATTGCGCACTTCTACTGCGCATGCTCACTGAAGCTTGCGTCATATAATTGATCAATCTGTTGTTCTGGTATATTTTAATAAAACGCTTCTAAAATTACAATATTTTAATAGTTTATGATTGAGAAATGATTGAATATACATCAAAGATTATATAAAATCTTAAATTTGATATAAAAAAAACAATGCAAAATTTTTAATATTTACATTAAGAAAAAAAAATTGAAAAAATGAGAGGTATATATAAAATGTATAATAAAACGAACAAACATAAAATATTAGCTATTTACATGTTGCTCCCAGCATTCTCCAGGGCATACTCCCTTCTTGCAGACGATGCAGAGATAGCGGGTCCTTTTTCGCCTTTTCAACTGAGGAGAACAAACTATACCATTTTGCTCCTTTCTCTCAGGCAGTCTCTCCATGCTATGCTTTGGAGTTGGAGCACGTGGAAGGGAGGATGTCGATGGTTCTAGTTTCCGGCCATCATAATCGCCAATCAATGCCTCCACTATCTCAATATGGAAGTGAAACCGATCAATTGGGTTAGGGCAGTTTTTTTTATAAAATGATATATGAGTTTTAAAAAAAACTATAGAATAAAGCGTTAGGAGAAAATAATTTTTAATAATCGACTCTATAATATTATTTCCATGAGTCGATTATTAAAAATTATTTTCTCCTAACGCTTTATTCTATAGTTTTTATAATCCAAGGAGAAAGTTTCCATGTTTAAATAAGATATATGAGTTTATCATGGCCCCCCTGAAAACCATGCTGAAAAATACTTTCTTCCACCATTTGAGCGATCTTCTCTCATCTATATATGTGTTCAGCATCTGGTCGGAAAGATCCACCCCTCCATTCCTTTATTGTACTCCTGCACCATTGCAGGCATTGTTACAGATCTTCCAGAAGCTGTGGTGACTTCATCTGAGGAAGCATGCATCTTTGTTGTGAGTAGGATGACCGGCTTCTTTTGGGAACGTTTTTCTCTCCATCTCAAGAGCAAAACTGGATCTCTAAAGCGATAGAGTTTCTCTGAAGGCTGGAGTTTCTTGCTTCTAATTGACGACGGCAGACTTCGTCTATTTAGCCTCATGGTTCCTGTCAAATAGGTCCTTCTTGCATACAGGTCCAGAGCCAGATCCACAGATGTGTAGAAGTTGTCGCATATGATGTGGTATCCTTTATCTAGTAAATTGGCATTATTTACTAGCCTGAATACCACATCAAATGCCAACCCTTTAGGAGTAGAAGGTGTGGAGTCGGCCTTTCCCGCAATAGATGTCAAACTGGAGGGTGTAGCCACTTTGAGCTTCACATAGGAACCAGTGTTTGATTCCAAATTTGGCATGGGATTTGGGGGATATATTGCCTCTTTTGGGTTCTATTTTTTTTGTTTTACAAGGGATTCATCTATACTGAATTCCTATCAGGGATGTAATACTTCAGAAAATATTTGTTGAGGCTTTCTAAAACAGGAGAAACTTTGAATAAAGGGTCCACTTTAGTGTCGTTTTGATTGTTTTTGAGGTGAAGAAACTTTAAAATTAACCAAAATATATCCCTTGGGATTCTAAAGAAAGCAGGAGTTTCTTGGGACCAATTTCTTTTATTCCAAATTCAAAAATTCTCGCTTTTTTATCAAGCCGATGTTAAGGATAAGGCCCTAAAAAGGCCTTCATCTCATCCAAGTTGGTGTTGGTCCAATTCAAAAACCTGGACCCTTGGCTTTGCAGTGGACCTATTTGCTGAAATATATTGGAGGCATATATATTTGTTGGTCTACAATAGGACTGTAGCAGTGAGGGAGCATAAATAAATAAAAATATTCGGAAGGGTGGGCATCAGGAGCTGGGAGGGTGCCGGAGAAGAGTAGCAGGGGTGAATCTATATAATAGTCGTTCTGGCTGGTTTTCGTAGACAGGTAGCCAAAGATTTGCATTCGGAATGTCTTCAGAATCGCTAGAATCTGATTCCGATTCTAACTATGATTTCAGTAGAGGAATCACTTACATTAGAGAGGGAAAGAGAGGAGTCACGTCGGAGGCCATTTCAGAGCGCGCGAACTTGAAATATAAGTAGCGGCAATAAACAAATGCCATCAACCAATCAGAAACGAGAGAGGGAGATGACCTGAAGCCCCCCCCCCCCCCCCCCCCCCCCCCCCTATATCTAAAAATAGCATATGAAAAAGCTGAGTCAACAAAAGGGGGGGGGGGGATGGGAATGACCTGCTTACGCGGGGCCGATTATATCGGCTTACGCACTTCGCTTTAAAGCAGCCGGGCCGATTATATCGGCTCTCGCATCGATTTCAAAATGGGGCTTCTTTTTGCGTACCATCGTACCTAATCTTTTCCTTAATATATCTTTCATTTTTACGTTGTATTGCTAATTTCCTACTCTCTATTATATTTGGACATGGATTAATATGATTACTTAACTCAGGGGGAACTATATTATGCATTAAAAATACAGGGGGGAACCTGTCACTGTATGGGGCATATCATTATATTTCTTAGTAACTAACTTAATTAACTTCGTCCAGGAGTTTTTGGGGTCTCTAGGTGCGTTTGTGAGCGTGGAGTCAAGTTTCTCGCACAAGCCATTCGCTTGCGGGTTATTAGCAGTTGTCAGAAGAGGCTGTACTCCGTTTTGTACCAAGAACCTCCAGAACTTTGGGGATGTGAATGCCAGGGCTCTGTTCGAAAGTAGGCGTTTTGGACGTCCACACTGCATTACTTTTTTATACATTGTATATAAGTAACAGTACTTTTAGATTTACTTGGAAAGGGTCCATGTATATCTACTTAAATGATCTACAATTACGTGGAAATAAGACTTAACAATACCATACTTAGAAAATCCTGAAATCGTATCTATAGATAATGTATCGTAGGGTTTTAAAGCTACATGGGGACGTTCTAATCTACCATAAGCTGGACCTTTCGGTTTTTTTATAAATTGAAAAGTAGGGCAAGACTTATTGTAATTCAATATCGCTTTGGTCATCCCGCGCCAGGTGTATTGCGTGGAAATTAACCTAAGCATTTGTGAGACCCCAGGATGATTGTATTATACGTGTACCTGATTAATTAAATTATGCTGGAAGGAGGGGTGAATGACTATCTTAGTGACACCTTTACGTTTAATTATATGGAGACCCTCTATATTTGTTTTAACGAAGAGAAACGGAGGCCGGAGGGGTTGATGGTCCCTAATTTGATCGGCTGTAAGGAAACCACATAGTGGGTTTCGGGATAATAGGTCCGCCCCGAACTGCATATCACCTTTAAAGTATCTGGTGTCATAGTCGTCGGCGGAAATTTTAAATTTACTCGGAAGATTCTTCCGAATGGGTTTTTAATGGTTTTCCAACCATTGTAGGGCATGGTGGTCGGTGAAAATGATGAATTTCACACCGGTGAGATAGATGCGGAATTTTTCCACACTATCGATTATGGCGAGGAACTCCAACTCTGTGATGGTGTAGTTTTTCTCGTGGGGTCGGAGTGCTCTGCTATAATATTGCACCAGGTGTAGGGTGCCGTCGGGACGTTGTTGTTTTAAAATCCCAGCTATTCCTTGAAGGGAGGCGTCACAGAAAAGTTGGCATGGCAACCCTTCTTTAAAGAGGTGGAGGGACTGGTTGGGAGGTTAGACACTCTTGAGAGTTTTAAATGATTGTTGACATTTGGCGTCCCAGTGCTATGAGGTATCTTTCTTAAGGAGGTTATTAAGGGGACTTTAAAACGGGCATGATCTTTATGAATTTATTATATACATTTATGGCGCCTAGGAATGATTGGAGGGTTTTGATATTAGTGGGTACTTTAATTGCATTTATACAATCTAGATTTTTAACTGAGGGGGTGTATGTGCCAGAGGATATTGTGTATCCTAAAATTCTATCGTAGTTTTAAAAAATCACATTTATTATAATTTAACCTAATGTTTTCTCTACTACACATATTAAAAAATGATATAGATGGTGTATATATTCGTCTATGGAATTTGAGAAAATTAATGAATTCATCGAAATAATGGGCTTCTTATTCTTTGAAGAATTTGTTGTATGGCTCGTTCAAATAATTGTGGTCCTACACTAATGCCATAGGGGAGTCTAAGAAAGGTATATTGTGCGTCTAAAGTAACAAGGGATAAAATATTCCTATCGAGGAGACTTATTACTAGGGACCAGTATGCGGAGGAAAAATCGGCTCGGGAGAAGTATTTGGCATGTGCTCACTTATCTAAAATGTTGTCTATGAGGGGGAGAGGGTGTACGTCGGGGGAGATTATTTCGTTTAGCGGCGGTAATCAATACAAAAACGTTTAGACTTATCCTTTTTGGTAACTAAGGTAACAAGGTGAGGAGTAAGGCGAAAAATAGGGTTCTATAATATTGTACTTTAACATTTCTCTAATTTGATCTTGTATTTCATGTTGGTCGGCGAGAGATGCGCGGTATGGCCTAAGACTTATAATTTTATCGGTGGTGGTCCTTATCCTACGGGTGGGAATTTTCAATTTTGGGATATCATATTTATTGATTGAAAAATATGGTTATAATCTATTTATAATTTTAGAAAGTTTACAAGGATCTCATTCCTAGTGCATATATTACAATATGGATTAAATATTTTACATAATGTGTTCTAATGGACAGGGTGGTAATAAAGAAGGTTAAGGGTGGGCATGGCATATGGTTTGACTGGGTGCATTTTTAACAAAGGTTTGGGTAGAGCTCTCGGTCAGGTTATTGGGACAAGGTGGAGGTTTGACATTTTCCCCCTGCAAGAGCGATTTAGACATGTCTGAGATATTATCCTGGCTTTGGAGGGTGGTATTCACCCTCTCATCATTAAATGGGTGTACATAGGTTATGTGGTAGCATCTCTTAGACAAGTTAGAAGTCGGGTTCGTCACTTGTTTCGGTCCCCCAACTCATATCCATTTTTATAATTAGAGGTGAGTGATCTGAGTGTGGTAATCCCTCGATGTATAGGTCATGTACGTAACCTAACAGCCCATGGGAGACAATACAGTAATTTACCACCGAGGATCCCCGTGCTGATATATATGTGTAGTTACCACTTCTGTCACCCCTTGTTCTGCCGTTCAAAAATTGTAAGAGTATTATTATCCAATCTATCTATGAATTGTTCTGAATGCGTAGATATTACAGGATCTTTAGAAGTGCGTCTAGTAGTTAAGTAGCAAGGAAGATGTTAATGCATTATGAAGAATTCCCAATGCACCCGTTCGTGTATTCAGTCACCAGCCAGTAAAACTTCATATCCTTCAACTATTTTCCCTTCTATTTGGTCGAGTAAATTTTTGCAGTTGTTCAAATAGTGTTCGTTTGGTGGCAAGTAAGCAAAGATCAGACACACTCGCATTTCACCGTCCAACCTCAGACAGATCATAATCCATTGTTTTTCAATTTCAGTCCTTTTCAATCTTGTCTTTTATAGCTTCTCGAATCCCAACAATAATTCCCCCCGATGATCTACCCTTCTTGTGGTCTCTCTGAGCAAGTGATTCATACAGATGAAATCCTGTTGGTTATTTTATTATTTAGATCTCTTAAATTTATTTTAGAATATAGGTCCTCAAAGTCAAATGTGTGTACTGTATCAATGTTTGTCCAATTGTTCATTAAATAGTTAATGATTTTTTTATTTGAGTCGATAAATTTATAATTATATTAATTAGTTAATTTATTTATAATAAATTGTAGTGTTGAAGCTAATTGTATATCAATGTTTTTTATAACTGAATTTATACCAGATGTGATTGTTCTGTAAGAAATTGTTTTTTTGTGTAGTTTAGGAATTATATAGAACTTTGGTATGTTTGGAGTTTTGTTGTAATTATAAATATTTAGAGAATTTTCACGTTTTTGATGTCTTTTTTTATTTTTGTGGCTGTAGTTCTAGCAAAGTGTATTTATTATTATTATCAATTTCCTTTTTTAGCATATCGTGGTATAGATTTTTACAAATTATAGATAAATTATTGGAACATTTATCTATAGGAGTGATAATAAAGTCCTTCTGTAATTTAATTATATTTTCTTCAAAGAAGGAATATCTGAATTAGGTTTTGTGTATTTAAGTGTATTATTATAATAATTTATAATTTCCTTTTCAATATTATGTTTCCATTCCAGAAAAGTAAATTCTGGAACACTGTATTTTATACTAGTTTTATTTATGAAAATGTCTATATCTTTTAATATAGATTTAATTGTATTATTATAATTGTGTTTAATTTGAGGTATATATTTATACCCTTTATTTAAAATATCCTGATATTCTGGATTTAAAAAAGAAAAATTGCTAGTTAATATATGACCTGAGAGCTTATATCTATCTATATAGTTGTTGCAATTACATTTAATTTTTTAAAATTTGCCAAATTATTAATAAATTGGTTATAATTGCAAACTAAACTACTTTTGTTGTATCTCCAGATTGTTTTAAAATTTAATTTTTTTATAGGGAAAAGATTATTGATGTTTTGGTTATTAAAAATATCATTAAATTTAATATGATTAAATAAATTGTGATTAAATTTAATGATAATATTAATGTTATTAGTAGATTGTGTTTAATTTTTCTGTATTATAGATGTCGTGTGTGATATCTATTTATCTGTTAGTCAGATTATGAATTTTAATATATTCTATAAGTTTGATAGCTTTTATTATTATTTAGTTTAAATAATGTTTTAATAAATTTATCGACGAAGTTGTTAGTATACATTTGTTTTGGGTCCAGTAATTCTTCAAATTCAATGTAACCTAATTTATTGGTAGTTTTACCTCTAGTTTTATTAGGTTTAGTTTTAAATTCATTTTTTTTTTGTATTTGCAGCTGATTTCATAAGTTGAAATTTCTTCTGTTTGTGGTTTGTATGTGTAGTTTAATTCGTCATTAAGTCCATAAGGGAATAATGTGTTGTGTTATAAATGTAGTTGTTTTCTAATAATAGTCGTTGTTTTTTGTTTTGACATATGTCTAGTATTTCTATCTTAAAGTTGTTAAAAGTATGTAATTGATTGTGTTATTTCATATATATATTACCAATTGATTTTTTAGCGTGGTTTCTATGTAGGTTTATTCGTATATTTAATGGATTACACGTTTGTCCTATATATGATAGTTGACAAATTTGGCATGTTAATTTATAAATAGTATTTACTAATTTACAACTAGTCGTTTGAAATGTGTCATGGTTCTTAAGAGAGGGACAAGTTTGATAATTCTTTCTTAGACAATTTTTAGCGAGTTTTAATTAACATAAAAGAGGTGCTAACCCTAATATGTTTGTAGATTTTTTTAATTTTTAGTTTGTTATTCCTATGAATTTTTTTTTGTTTAAATATATTTTTCTTAATTGTTTTTGTGGTGATTAAATTTGTAATAAAATTAATAATTAATCTATAAAAATACAGATATTACTGTTTGTTATCTGTTATATTTTTAAGAATAACTAATAAAAAACATCTTTAAACTAACTAAACACTGAAAAAAACAAAAGTTCTGAAGTTATTTTTTCTAAAATTACTTTTATAATTTACTTTTCATAATCAAATAATATAAGATAATCAAAATCTGTATGGATTTTTATTTATATTAGAATTTCTAATATAATTTAATTTGTATATTATATATAATAATATATCATAGAGCAAGCTCATATGAATTATTATAGTGTAAAAACTATATAATTAAATTATAATAGTGATTCTATATTCAATAATTTGGCAAATTTTAAAAAATTAAATGTAATTGCAACAACTATATAGATAGATATAAGCCCTCAGGTCATATATTAACTAGCAATTTTTCTTTTTTAAATCCAGAATATCAGGATATTTTAAATAAAGGGTATAAATATATACCTCAAATTAAACACAATTATAATAATACAATTAAATCTATATTAAAATATAAAGACATTTTCATAAATAAAACTAGTATAAAATACAGTGTTCCAGAATTTACTTTTCTGGAATGGAAACATAATATTAAAAAGGAAATTATAAATTATTATAATAATACACTTAAATACACAAAACCTAATTCAGATATTCCTTCTTTTAAAGAAAATATAATTAAATTACAGAAGGACTTTATTATCACTCCTATAGATAAATGTTCCAATAATTTATCTATAATTTGTAAAAATCTATACCACGATATGCTAAAAAAGGAAATTTATAATAATAATAAATACACTTTTGCTAGAACTACAGCCACAAAAATCAAAAAATCATGGTTATCATGATTACCTCTATATATTAATAAGAATCTGATTTCGTTTTGTAAGAACGCCCGTTGAAGAACTAATTGTTCGAAAGCTAGCGTCTGTTATTTGTAATAAAAGATACTAATTGCGAGAGGTTTTTTGTCTTTTGGATTTAATTTTATGCACAAGTTCTTTGGTCTTATTATAAGTTTATTTGTTACATTTTTGCCACTTTTGATAATTTCGATTTCCTTTTTTCTCTCTCTCATCACCGTGAGAGGTCTCTGAAGTTATAATTATAGAAAACCATAATCGCATTTTAATTTCCTATGATGTATATAGCGATTCAAATCCTTACATTTATAAATGTGTTATTTTATTTGCTTATCTGCTCAAATTTTATATTTATACCTGTGGCCGTCCGCTATGCAAACCCCTTTAGACACTTAAGTCCAAGTCTATTCAGCTAGAAACCCATGTTAGAAACCTGCCTCGGATAGGTGGGAGAACGAAGAGGTCAGATATGACCCTCACCCTCTCGGCACTATTTTTGACTTCCCCGCTGCAAATTGGCAGGAGGCCAAGTCGTTACACCCAGGTTTGATTGACCCCCCGTTTGAGCTCGAGTTAACTCAGTGACAACTCTATTCCTTGATAGGATCTCTTTTCTGAGTACAACGTTTGATATTTCCAATAACGAATACCTTTATCTTCCCCTAATCATCTTCAAAAATTTTAATATTTCAAAAATTTTAACTTCTAAATTTTTTATTTACCACTTTTGACTTTTCCAAACATCGTCTAATTTGCGTTTATAAGCGTTGCATCACGTGGGGAACACACTAATCTAAATACTTACCATATTTTTTATCTTATTCATTTATATTTTTACGATCCTTGATGTGTGCCATTTTATATTTTAGGATCAATCCAGATATTTTTGAATATTTCGTTTACGTTATATTTATTTTCCTTCCATCCCTAAACATCTAAAACCATTAGCCAACCTATGTAAACATCACCTGAAACCTTATATTCTTTGACCTCATTTGTTTTATTTTCCATGGCCTAGGTATAAGATAGTTTAATTAAAAAAAAAATTGTTTCAACAGTGACGCCTTTTCCCTGCTACCAACCCTCCTTTCTCATATCATGATACTTCCTACTCTGCCTTCCACACTTCTCTCGTCTCTTGATCCTTTTCCTTAGGCCTTCTATGCCTTCATTCTAACCACCCCTCGTCCATCACAGAGTTCCTGATCGCCGACTTTTTTTGTTGTTGTTGATTTGCCTCGGTGGATTACTCCTTCCTCGCCATCCC
The DNA here is from genome assembly GCA_030710605.1 of Cordylochernes scorpioides. NCBI lineage: Eukaryota > Metazoa > Arthropoda > Arachnida > Pseudoscorpiones > Chernetidae > Cordylochernes > Cordylochernes scorpioides. The sequence continues at coordinate 35,468,499 of CP092872.1, read as the reverse complement.
ATCCTGATGGTGTGTTCAGGAAAATATTAGGAGTACAAATAAGTTTTGAGGGATTTTTTATAAATTCGAAGCTTTATTCAGAGAAATCAGTACAATATATTTCATTCAAAGTATTGTCCATCTTTAGCTACGACTTTTTCCCATCTTTCAGGCAGCATACGAATTCCGTGTCGAAAAAATTCCTCGTCTTTTGAGGCGATCCAAACATTGACCCAATTTTTCGCCTCTTCGTAAGAAGTGAAGTGCTGCTCGGCCAGGCCATGTGTCATCGAACGGAACATGTGGTAGTCTGAAGGAGCAATGTCTGGTGAATACAGCGGGTGGGGTAGGACATCCCATTGAAGCGCCTCCAAAGTCTCCTTGACAACTTTAGCAACATGTGGCCGAGCGTTGTCGTGCTGATAGATCACCTTGTCATGTGTTTTGGCATATAGTGGGCATTTAATCTTCAATTCTCGGCTTAATCGCATCAATTGGTGTTGGTAACGTTCCCCAGTGATGGTTTCGTTAGGCTGAAGTAGCTCATAGTAGATCACTCCGAGCTGATCCCACCAGATGCACAGCATTAGCTTCTTGCCATGAATATTCGGTTTGGCCGTTGAAGTTGATGCATGACCGGGCTTAACCGACGATTTTCTGCGCTTTGGGTTGTCGTAGTAAATCCACTTTTCGTCCCCCGTCACGATTCGATGCAAAAAACCCTTCCGATTTTGTCTTTTGAGCAGTAGTTCGCACATGCAAATACGGCGCTCGATATTTCCTGGCTCGAGTTCATATGGAACTCAATTTCCTTGTTTTTGCACCATACCCATGATCTTGAGACGGTTCGAAATCGCTTGTTGAGTCACTCCCAAGGTTTCAGCGAGCTCCTCTTGAGTTTGGCTTGAATCTTCGTCCAATAAAGCCTCCAACTCAGCGCCTTCGAACTTTATTGGCCTCCCTCCGCGTTCTTTGTCTCTGGTGTCAAAATCGCCACTTTTGAAACGCCGAAACCAGTACTCACATGATTTTATTGATAGAGCATGTTTACCATATGCCTCACACAGCAATCGATGTCCATCAGTTGCACTTTTCTTCAAATTAAAACAAAAAAGCAGCGCTTCCCGCAAATTGTGTTTTGTTGGCAAAAAGGTTGACATGGTTAGAGCACCAAAAAAAAAGTTCCTTACACTTGAGTGAAAAGACTTCTTCTGATTTTTTTGGGGAAATGATGAAGCCTTAACATGAAACCTTACAAGGTCCGATGCTATTCATATAATATTTGTTGTGGCTTCTTTTGCAAATCCCTCAAAACTCATTTGTACTCCCAATAATTGGGTTATTTTTTTTTTATTTACACCCGGTTCACCGTCCCAGCATTCTTCATTTAATTTTTTTTCAAACCTGGGTTCAATCAATCAAATCAATGGCAACAGTCGAACCCTGTTTTTCCCAATCTACCTCCATCCTCTAACCTCTTCAACGGTTCCTGAGACTCCTACTCGTCATTAATTTTTTTTATGATTCATTGACCTCGTACACCTTTCCACCCCATGTTAACTCCACACGGAGAGCTTGGGCAACCAGCGAGATATTTATTTTTTTCTCACGCTCGACCCATCGCCACCATAAGCATGATGCGCCCCACTCAATTTTATTTTACTTTTATTTTTCACCAGTCGAGCTCAATCTCCGACAGCATCGCAGCTCTTGAGCCTACAACCCTTTTTAACCTCTCTCAGCCAGCTTTTCTTTCCCATATTCTCCCATTACCTACCTCTCCTTCGAGCTTCACGCCTTTTGCCCATCTGATCTAATGCTACTTACGGGGCATCTTGAGATTGCTGATCCCTGCAAACAATACTTCGCTTCTAAGCTCGTATTGCAGGGCAGGACTCCTGAGATGTCCTTTGCAGAAACCAATTCAGACCCTCCTTCTTTACCCTTCACTGCGCCACTTCCTATCCCTAAACCTATTGCATAAATCAATTTTCTTTTATATTTCATATTAATTTTATTATCTCTACTTCTCTTCGCTCCTGTATTACATCCCTGAAACTATGTTGTAAATACTCATAGCACCTTAATTAACAAAAAACTGTAAATAGTATACCTAACTTTACTAAATATTTACCCTCTCAATCGTGTGTATTTACTTTAAATCCATCTTTCTTGTGTACTCCTTATATTTAGTATTTTTATAATCTTATATCAGTATGTCACCACTACTCCCCTTTATATAAATTTTTATTCTAGTAACTAATTTGGGTGCCAGCTTTTCGCTCCATTTTATTTCACTCCCCTAATCAAACCTTCCTCACCGGGGGCACATTTTATCGTAATTTAAACAAAGCTATATAAGTTAATAGTCCTTATTTAAGCTTGTTTCATATTAAAAACCATCAACTCTGTCCCTATCTGCCTTCACCACATATTTCGTGTAATTAATTATAACTTTATTAATTTAACTTAAATCTTTATTATTTTTGTACCATAGGACAGGCGTAGTTAAATTAGTATAAATCATATAAATTATAACACTATTGATTATTTTAAACCACTTTATTGCTCTAAAATATCACAATCTCTCTTATATAAGTAATGAAGTATGACGTCTTCCCAGTCATCTCAAGATGGCACCAGTTTGCCAGTTTGCAGGGGAGGGGAGGATGATCCACATAATTCACTGACTAATGTGAATCAAGCCCCGGGGATCAGGGCAGGAAAAAGAGGGAAGGACGGCCGGCTGTCGATAGTTAGTTAGAGTTACGGCTGATATTTCTGACAGGCACGCTCAGTACTAGGTCCATTGTAATCTCACGGCGGCCCTCGTGGCCGCCGTTTTGGCTTCCTCCTGCTCCCGCGGCTTCAGGCAGGACGCCGAGCTTTCCTATGGTAGTCCTCAACTTCCCCCGGTCCTGTTGCCATTTGAGAGTTCCTGGGAGAGCGCCTTTTGATCCCAAACTTTGTCTTTACTGTCCCGTACGGGCTTTCCACTCTGCACGCCTTGCCACGCAACCCAGACTGCTTCCAACTAACTTGTTGCCTTCCCGGGTTTACGATATATATTGTAATATATTCCAGTATATATCTATGTCTCCATGTGTTGTATAAATGTAGTGTAATTGCCAAAGTGCCAAATAAAATCGAGTGTGTTACAGTCGGCGCCGGAAAGCCGGAAAAGGGTCCGAAAAACAATTCGGGTATGCCCCCTTCTTACGCAAACAGATTAGTTAACTTTGAGACACGATGGACAGACCCCTCTAGACAGTTCTCGCCTGACCGGTGTCGGCTGCACTTGCACTCTCGCAATCTCTATGGTGCCATCCAACATGTCTCGTCCTTTTGTGTAATCCCATTCACGCCTGAACCCACTCTAATCATTGTGGCCACCGCGACTGCAACCAACATGCCACACTGCATTCATCCAACAGAATAATAACAAACTACATATATATATATATATATTAATAGTAATTTTTTATATTTGGAAAAAAGAGAAGTAAAATATTAAGAACTACAGATTTTGAATTAATTTTGAGTCAGAACAGCAAGCTAATTCTTTATCAAATAGTATAGTTATGAGAATTTTAAGATTTATAGATTTTTTAAAATTTAATTTAAGCATGTGAGGTTTATTTTTTATTTTTTTATAATAAATAATTAGTTAGAATATATTATTAAAAAAAGTAACACCAGTAAAGCATCGGCAGTTACGCGTCATAGGCTGGGTGAAAAAAGGAATAAGCGAAGAGAAAGTTTTATAGAGAAGAGCAAAGATAGAACAATGATAATAATTTTCCAAATATAAAATAAAGCTAATTAGAGAGAGAGAAGTATTTTTTGCTCTATTTTCTCTCTTGATGAAAGAAGATAGATTTTTGTGATTTTTTTGGGGGGGAATTTTTTTTATAAGCTTAGTTTAAAAGCAATCTAGTGTAAATGTGGAGGACACGATATAAGATAGTATATTAAATTAGTGTGCGAGTTAGGAAGGATGTAAACCATAAAGGTTAGACCAGATGGAAAGAGGATGGTACTCAGGCGGGCCTCTTCAGATGAAGACCTGAGCAGCAGTTTCAGCCTTAGCTTCATTACTGCTAAACCATGCCTCTTCGACTAAATAGAAAGTAATTTTAGGTTGGAATGGAGCTAGGGTAATAGCTAAGCTTCAGATACAACATAAATCATATAATGAAACTGAGCAAGTATCATTTTCTGTATTTTCAAACCTAAATTAAAAGTGTTTTTTTTTTTTCATTTTAGAAGTTAAAACTTGTAGAAAATAAGATATTAGAACTATAAGTAAAGAATATTTTTTTAATTATTTACAATACTATCAAGTTAAAAATTGTGTGTGTCAATATAGAATCGGGGAGGCTAAATTTATTAGATCAAAGGACTAAATCATTTGTCTGATAATTTCAATTACCCTGTCTTTGAAAGGGCAGATATTATCAACTTAATCGTATCCAAATTTACGTAGTTCAAAACTATAATCCAAGATGTATTTTTTTCTCTACAATATTTTTTAAACTATAAAAAATAATAAGTTCTTAGAACTATAAGTTAATACGTCTTGATCCCCTCAAATCAGATGTATGTGTCAATAATGAATTGAAGAAGTTAGTGTCGACAGACCCGGGATTGTTTCGTTTGTCAAATTGAGGTAACTTCAGTAGATTCAAAACAAAAAGAACCAAAGATTTTTTTTTTTATAGGATCAAGTCTACCTATACTGTAATTACACACACACACACACACACAAAAGCCTTTATTAAGACACACTGGTCTTATAGAGGATTCTCCCCGATATTACAAGAGAGATAGGCCTGTGAAAGTGGGGAATATACAGAAGAAAAAGAAAGATTATGTAAGTATGATATATACATACACATACATATATACAACATAACAACAAAAGCCCCCATTAAAACCCAAAGTCTTACAAAAGACTCGACTGCAGGATCCAAGAAGCAAAGTAAGAAAGAGATAAAGAAGTGAACAAAAAAAATATATATATATACACATTTACTCAATTCAAAGTAACAGTAACTATGCCTCTTTATTCACTGCCTTGTAAAACCCACATAGATCCAGTGAAAACTTTCTATTTGTTATGTAGTTTGTTAAGATATCCTCAACTGTGTCCAGAAATCTATTATCCTGTTTCGAAATAAATGTTTTTCTTTCATCTGAAATACTTGTACAGTGGAAAAAATAGTGAGTATTTCGGAGTTCATTTTCTGCTTACAGAGCTTACATAACAGTTCTGCTTCTCCAAAAATGTTCTTGTGATTTTCCCGGAAGAATGTGTAAAGTACTCGCAGTTGGACAATGTGTCGTTTAACAATGAATGGAAGATTTTCCGACAGATATCCTTCAGGAAGGGATGTTTTCTTCAGGTTTCTATAGTGAGGATATAGTTTTGTATTATTGATTCTCGCCCAGTCACCTTGTATGGATTGGTCTATTGCTGTTCTAGTAATCAGTGACAGTTCATGTTGAAGAAAATCCTTATCGGTGCAATTAATCAGATAAGAAAAACCAGTGAAATTCAGAATGTCATTAATGGTTTTAACAAGACCTATGTGGATATTTGAATTTCGGGACAAATTCATTAGTTCAGTTAAGCATATAAATGGTAATCGGTTAGCTTCCATATTGAGGATTCTGATCCAGTATTTCATTGTAAGTTTTATGGAGGTGACTGCAAGAAAAGTTCGTCCACACTCCATTCGAAGGATATATCCTGGGGTATACCTGGGCAGGTTTAAAAGCCGACGCAGGAAAACATCCTGAGTCTTGTCCAGTAACTCCTTTTGATCACAAGCCCAGATCCGATCTGCGTATAGGAGAACCGCTAAAACTATTGAGTCCAATAGCCTTAAAGGTGCCTGAACCTTTCGCCCCAGAACCAGTTGTCAGATATTGCGAGTCGACCTCCATTGCGAAAAACAATTATTTTAGACTTATTTTCATTAAGTATTAAATAGTTCCCTATACTGTAATTACTATTTATAGTCTAGCATGTTTTTATTCACTCTATTTATTAGGAAAGGAGTGAGGGATGAAGATTAAAAAAAAAATTAAAGGAAATACAGGAGGGTGATAATAATTTGTTAGAAATATTAGATAATATGAGTCATTTCAAATAGATCAGCAGTGTGTGATAACTATGATAAAGAGAAGTATTATTCAATAGGCAAAGGTCTGGATCCTTCCTTTGATAATAGTAAATATAATTTATTCGGTTCCCCAGACTTAACCAGATTGAGACATACTTATCCCTTAGTGTTAAACTTTAAATCAAATTGTGTTTATTCTTTTTGGGTATAAGGACTCTAATAAACTGATAAGAATTTAGTAATACAGTTAAATGATTATTACAACTACAGGAGAATATGATCATACCCAAGCCATTAACAATGTGCGTCGACAAGGGAACAGGAAATTCTAACATTAAAGAACATAGAAAAATAAACTTTGTCTGATGTTGGTAGGTTCAGATTATGATCCAAATCGTGTTCATACACTCTAAATAATAGCACTGCAGGAAAATAATAAGATATTAGAAGTACGAGAAGATAAAGATTAATTGAAATTACGAGAATATACGATTAAATTCAAACAAGTTAACAATGTGCGTCATACAATAAATAGAAATATCAGCTTCATCAGACAAAGAAATAAGTCCCTTGGCTGAAGATAATAACACACATCATCAATTTACTTGGATTAGTCCTAACGATTCCGTATATTCTATATGTAGTCCTATCTATACTTTTTTAATTTAAGTATTATATATGTGGACCAATACCTGTTATTTCTGTTAAATAAGCAAGTTTAGGAATTTAAGTTTTAGTGCTTCATATCAATTAGATTGAATGTTCATTCTCTATACAACAACAACAACAACAACAAAAAGCCTTTATTTAGGATCACTGACCCTATACAGGATTCACCAGAGGTATGCATAAGAACAAAGCAGTGAGACAAAGGAAATAACGATATAGACAGAAGAAAAATTAAAAAAAAAACAAGAAAGAGAAAGAGGGAAGCAAGAAAAACAACACAAAAAGAGTAGCAGTAAGAAAGTGAGTGTCACTTGGCCTTCTTCTGAGATATGGACTTGTGGAAACCATAAAACGCCGTAGCAATATACTTATTCTGGGTCATATTGTCAATTATTGATGGGAGTGAAGCACAGAGTTGCCCAGTTTTGAGCATTAGGGTTCTTCTTTCTTCTTTCAGAGCAGAGCAATCAAAAATATAGTGAGTGATTTCATTTTTTAGTTTTGAATTACAGAAGGTACAAATCCGGTCCTCACCCCAGAGCATCTTGGTGTGGTTTTCTCTAAAAAAACTTGAAAGTATTCTAACTTGTGCGAGTAGTCTTACAACCGGGAAAGGAAAATCCCCTAAAAGGTATCCCTCCGTCATGAAAGATATGTGAATGTCTTTGTAGTGAGAGTATAGCTTAGATTTATCCATTCTTGTAAGGTCGTTTTGTATAGATTGGTCTGCCGCTGTTTTTAAGAGCCCTGTAATCGCGCTCCTCAGCGTTTCAGAATCATCACAGGAAACAAGTGCAGGGGATCCATTATTGTTAAGCAGATTGGTGAGCTTTTTAATTAAACCGATGGGTGTGCCCGAAGCATTAGACAGTTCCCGTGTTCTATTAAAACATATACGCGGCAATCTGTCACTGCTCATATTCAACACCCGCAGCCAATACGTTAGGGTTAATTTTAAAGCTTGTTAACTCTCAACTTTCGATACCTTTCACCCAATTCTTTCCTCTTTGAAATTAGGATGCGCCGTTGCTCTCCAACATTTTTACTATAATCTTTACTTATCGAAATTTTAGTATCTCTGAGTTTGTAGGCATTTTTAAATAGTTTTGCTCTATCATAATAATCAGGCACCACAACAAGAACTGGTGCATTGGATCCGCGTGAAAGTCGGTGACATTTTGTTATTTTTAAATCATCTCCGATTTCCATTTTATCTCTAATTATGCTTTGAATCTTTAAGTTACAATCTGCCTGATTTCCGTCACCCTCCCTCTCAATACCATAGAACACTAGATTGGGCTCACATAGTCTCGCCTCGAAAAATTCGACTCTAGCCTCCAGTTCATTTACCTTTAACGAATTACATGAAGCCAGTTTTTAGGTAGCCTGTTGAGACTCTATATATTTAGTTAGCTTCTCCTCTATATTGCAGAATCGCATATCCCAATCGTCCATTCGAGTCTCTATTTTGGTAAGTCTGATGTCAATTCTCTCTCCTACACTATTTATTTCCGCCGCCATGTTTATGATTAGCATTTTTAGCTCGCCATCTATTGATTCTCTCTCTCCATTCTCTATACCCCCTTTATAAAGATCGAACAAGCATAGATAATTGTTATGTATTATAGCATACAGGAGAGAAAAATATTCTAAAGTTATCGTATAAATTTAAAGGATCAAACAAAGTAAGAATTAGAGAAAATACAGAAATAAAGGTATGGTATTGGTGTTTCAGAATATTGAATTTAATAGTTTCTATTAGTGAAGACGGAATTTTTTTTTAATTTAAAAGCTTAATTATTATTTGTTCTAAGTCCAATTAAAAGGGAGGAGAAAAAAGAAAAACGAAAAAAAAAAAGGAAAGGAGAAAAGATGAGGTGGAAAAATAAAAGAAAATTTCTTTGAAAATATTTATAAAAGCTGATAAATACACTCAATTAATGTGAGAGCATTCCCCATGAATGTTATGATTTCCAAATATATTTACCTATAATTAAATTATTTATTATCTAGATTAGCGGAATGTAGTTAGTGTTAGTGAATCAAGAGAGATAGATGATGTGACTCATGTTAGTTGTATCATTGTCTTCAAGCGAAAGTAGTATTTAGATTGCGCGTTCTAGTTGAAGTCAGTATTGCTGTTAACATTATTGTAGATCATTAATTTATATGTATTGAATTGCGGTTCATGTTATCAACTCAAAATTCAATATATGTATGTTACAATTAATATCACAAGCAAATTCTACTCACCCAGAGGGAAATGGTTAATGTCTATAAATAAATTTTCGATTTTAAAGTTAGAGGAGAAAAAAAAGTTTGAATATCCGGTCAAAAGTTAATTAAAATCTCATAGTGAAATTTTTAAAGTCATTGAAGTTGAAATTGCAAGAAAATTTATTTTTGTGAAGATATTTTCTGATTGCTAAAATGTTAATTTTTTAAATTCTATTTTGGCTGAATCCATTTTTTAAATTTTTCATTTAAGTTTTTAATTTTACTTATAAAGTTGTTTAATTTGTTGTTAATTCTGTAGAATCTTAAAAATTGTACAAAACAAATACCTTTGGTGCAATTTCTTGATATATTTGAATCTTGTCTATTATATTTAATAATGTTGAAATCGAAATTTGATCTTTTGTCATATACTTCTATACTTTTTTCTTTTAGATTTATGTATAAATCGAGGAAGTTGACTTTTTGATTAAATTTGATTTTTTCATTATTTTTTAGATTTAGATACGGAGGATAGATTTTTTTCTATTAATTTTGAAAAATTGTTATTATTGAATATAAGAATGTCATCTACGTATCGGAACAACCACCAATTAACTTTTTTAAGAGAAAAGAATTCCCTCTCATACCAAAATAACAGGAGGTTGGCCAATAATGGACTCGATGAAGTACCCATAGGTACTCCTTGTTTTTGATTGTAAATTTAATTTTTAATTTGTATATAATTAAATTTAAGGAATGTTTCTAAAAGTAATTTTGCTTTATTGTAGTTAATTACAATGGTTTTGTAACCATTGTGAATTAAGGGAATATTGAATGTCTTGTCAATTAAATATTCTGAAAATAGATTAATAATTTTGAGTTTAAGATCCTCTAACTCCAGTTTAGAGAAGAGGTCTTCAAAATCAAAAGTATAAACGATAAACGAAAAGTATAAATGATTTGAGTTTGGGAAGGTTTTTGTTAATAAAATTTAACACGTTTTTATTGGAGTCAATTAAATTCTATTTTTCTTTATTGCGGATCTGTTTTGTAAAGAATTTTAAAGTTGAAGCTAATTGAAGGTCTAAATTGTTCAAATTAGAATTTATTCCAGATGTTATGGTTCTGAATTTAAGAGGATTTTTGTGAATTTTGGGTATAATGTAAATATAAGGTATGATAGGGGTGGTGTTTTATTTGCTATAGATATTTAAAGTTTTTTCTTTAACCTATAATTCCTTTTTAATTTGAATCGGGGTTATATTTATTATGCTGTATCAAATGCTGTATTATCGGTGTTGTCCATTTCTTGCATAATTAAGTCGTGATATAGATTTTTGCAAATGATTGCAATATTGTTAGAACATTTATCAATTGGAGTAATAAAGTACTCTTTTTGAATGATTTTGATGTTTTCTTTTAATTCCCAATGTTTGAGGGGGGTATTTTTGCAATTTTCAGTGTATTGTGGTAATAATCCTTGACATGTATCATAATTTCAAATTTCCAATTAAGGAAAGTAAATTCGGGGAACTTGAACTTCAAGCTTGTTTTATTAATAAAAAGATCAAGATCTTGGATGATTGAATTAACCGTGTTGTTGTAATTTTGTTTAATTGGCGGTATAAATTTATATTAGTTGTTGAGCAAGACTTGTATTTCTTCATTTAAGAATGTGAAGTCACTGGTTAGGATGTGACCTTTAAATTTATGTTGGTCACTTATATTATTACACTTACAATTAATCCTATCAAAGTTGTCTAAATATTTTATGAAGGTATTATAGTTGCATACCATACTTCCTAGATTTTTGTTGTATTTGAATGTGGTTTTAAAATTTAAGCTTTGTACTGGGAATAAATATTTGATATCAGTGTTGTTGAATATATCATTAAATTTGATATATTCAAATATTTTGTTTGTAAATTTTATGACGATGTTTGTTGGATAACTGAATGCTACGACAGCTAGCGCCACACTGGACCTATCATCATCACAACTGTTTGTTTACCTTCTTCTCTATACTTCAATAACTGTTCGCTACCATAACTTTGTCTTTTCTTGCTAAATGGATAATAAAGATTATTATCATATAATCCTCAACGTCTTCATGCCTTCCTACAAGCTGTAAGTACCTAAATCTTACAACAATTAGATTATGAGACTGAATATTGCATGAAATTCAACTAACGAGTTAAGACAAAGAAAAAAGGCTTAGCAAAAATGGCGTCACTCCCGAGCCACGATGTAACCCTAAATAAGCTCGACGGCTATAACTACTCACTATGGTCTTTCAAAATTGAAATGCTCTTGCAAAAGGAAGATCTTTGGGAAGTTGTCACCGAAAATATTCCAGATGAACCTAAAATCGAATGGAAAAAGAAAGACTCAAAAGCTAGAGCTATCATTAATCTAAGCATCGCCGACTCACAAATAGTGCATGTCAAAAACCTACTAACAGCCAAAGCTACCTGGGACACTCTTAAAAATATCTATGAAAGAAAAACACTCTCAGGAAAAATTTATTTGCTAAGGAAACTATACAGCTTAAAACTCGAAGAAGACAAAGACATGCAGCAGCACATCACTACCATGATTGAACTAGTTGACAAACTGCGAACCATTGGCGAAACACTAAAGGACTCTCACATCACGGCTATACTGCTTTGCTCGCTTCCAAAGAGCTACTCCAATCTCATCACGATGTTGGAATCAAGGCCTGATGACGAGCTAACGCTTGAATTCACCAAGAACAAACTCCTTGATGAACACACACGCAGAGTAGAAAGCTCGAAAGACGAAAGCACCGGATCAAAAGCCTTAAAAAGCCTCCACGGAGCTTCAAGCCAAAGAAGAGAAAAAGAGAAGAAATTCTGTTCTTTCTGCCACAAACCAAACCACTCCAAAGAAGAATGTTGGCACTATCAAAAGCGAAACAACAGCAACAAAGAGTACAAATATGAAAACTTCAGAAGAGGAAACGTACCAAAGTACACAAATCAGTCGAGTGTCACCCAAGAACAACCAACAAATCAAAGAACAACAAAAGGGCCTAACCCAAAAGCTCTCAATTGCACTCAACGAGAAGCAAGTGTACACAACTGGTTCGTCGACTCTGGAGCCACATCTCATATGGCGTACGATGAAAGCTTCTTCACTGAACTTAACAGAGAACAAACGCAAAATGTTGTGGTTGCTAATGGCAATAAGCTGCAGGTCAAAGGGATAGGACAAGGAGAAATCAAAGTCATCACACCCCAAGGAAAGACTGACACCTTACTTCTCACAAAAGTTCTCTACATCCCGGAACTAACAGACAACCTTCTGTCAGTGAGTGCGGCCACCTCCAACGGATGTAAAGTAACGTTCAAAAGAGATTGGTGTACCATCGAAAGAGACAACACAGCCCTCGCGAACGGTATACTTGACAATGGAATGTACCGACTCCACCTGGATGACAACCCCCAAACTCGCACATTCAAAGCAAATGTTGCAAAACAAAACCACTGCAAGAACAAAAATTGCCTCATGCTCTGGCACGACAGACTAGGATACAGAAATATAGAATCAATTAAGTGCATTCAAGGTAAACTCACCGAAACCCCATTTCCAAAGAAGACAGAGTACAGAGCAACTGAAACGCTTCAACTTGTCCACAGTGATGTCTGCGGTCCATTACCAACTAACTCTCTCAGCGGTAAGAGATACTTTACCACCTTCACTGATGACTACAGCAGATACACGAAGACCTACCTCCTGAAAGGAAAAGACGAAGCCTATGAAAAAATAAAAGACTACGTCATCTCAGCACACACGGAATTTGGAAAAAATATCCAAACCATACGGACAGACAACGGTCGTGAGTACGTAAACCGACAAGTCGAAGATTTCCTGAACCAAAGCGGAATCAAACATCAGCTAACAGTCCCCTACTCACCAGCCCAGAACGGAGTAGCAGAAAGGAAAAATCGATCACTAATGGAGATGACAAGATGCATGCTGTTTGACTCAGGACTCCCACAGTCTCTATGGGCGGAAGCGGTTACCACAGCTAATTACCTACACAACCGAATACCCTCGAAAGCTACAGACAAGACTCAATTTGAACTATGGACCAACAGGAAGCCCAGTCTGAAGCATCTAAAAAGATTCGGATGTAAAGCCTTCGCCTATATTCCCAAGATAAAAAGAAACAAGTTGGATAGCAAAGTTATCGAAGGGATCTTTCTTGGATACGATGATCGAAGCAAAGGATACAGAATCCTGCACGATACAGACAACATCACAATCAGCAGATCCGTAAAATTTATAGAAAAAGAAAATGGGTTTCACCTCGCTTCCACAAAAACAACTTCACCACAAGTACTAAGTACAGATCTAACTTCCTCCAATCATATTGGTAATGCAGAGGAAAGTCAGGAACCAGGAACACAATCCGAAAACCTTGAGGACTCAGAAACCGAGGATTACCTTCAACCCGGTACAAGCACAGGAACACAAGTGGTCACACAAAGAAGATCCACGAGACCAACAAAGGGAATACCTCCTATAAGAAATGACTACATGCTGTACAAAACTGAAGCTGAAGACATTCAGACACCCACCAGCTACTCGGAAGTCCTACAATTACCAAAAATAGAAAGAGAAAAATGGCTACAAGCAATGAACGAAGAACTAAATTCTCTTGAGAAGAACAATGTATGGGAACTAACCCCTCTACCTAAGGACAAAAAGATCATAGGATGTAAATGGACCTATAAACAAAAACTCAATTCCAAAGGAGAAATAGAGCGGTACAAAGCCAGACTCGTAGCAAAAGGGTTCAATCAGAAATTTGGCCGAGACTACGAAGAAACCTTTGCACCAATTGTGAAGCATTCTACAATTAGAGCCTTCCTAGCTGCATCAGTCTACAAAGGGATGCAAGTGATCCACCTCGATGTGAAGACAGCGTTACTACACGGCGACCTAGATAAAGAACTCTACATGGAACTCCCAGAAGGACTCCATACAAAACAAACAAACAAAGTCTGCAAACTAAAGAAGGCAATTTACGGTCTAAAACAAGCTGGAAGATCTTGGAACACAAAAATTGCAAGCACTCTAATTAAAAATAACTTCAAACAGAGCATTGTAGACCCATGCCTATTCACCAAGAATGAAGAAAACCATTCCATCTACTTGATTCTATATGTGGATGACATGCTCCTCGCAAGCGATTCCGAGATAATCATCCAAAACACTGTAAAAACTCTCGAAAAAGAATTCGAAATAAAGAACCTTGGAGACCCCACTCAATTCATTGGTATAGAAATCTCAAGGAACAGAGAAGGTGAACTCCTTCTGAGCCAAAAGAATAAAATCCAAGAATTAGTTGAAAGGTACAATCTCCAAGAAGCGAAACCTACTTTCACTCCCATGGAAAGCGGATACCCCGGTATATCTGATGAAAAACTTCTACCAAACAACGTCCAATACCAACAACTGATAGGCTCACTATTGTACCTAAGCGTAGTATCCAGACCAGATATCGCAGCTCCAGTCTGCATACTCAGCAGCAGAAACCAGAATCCTAGAAATTGTGACTGGAATGCAGCAAAAAGAATCGTAAGATATCTAAAAACTACTAAAGAACTCGAGCTACGCATATCTAACCAAAAACCTCCCACACTGGAAGCATACAGTGATGCCACATGGGCAAGCGACAACACCGACAGAAAATCACTAAGCGGAAACTTGTTCCTACTGGGATCAAACCCCATCTCATGGATGACTGGGAAACAAGGTTGCGTATCTCTCTCATCCACCGAAGCGGAACTAATCTCCGCAGCTGAAGCCTCACAAGAACTGTTATGGCTTCTCGACTTGCTAAAGGATCTCGAACTGGAACAGAAAGCTCCAATCTACTTCCACCAAGACAATCAATCATGTCTCAAGATATGTTCATCCGAAAAAGTGTCTTCTAGAACCAAGCACATCGCAACCAAGATCCATCAACTGAAGGATCTTCAGAAGAAGACAGTGATAAAAATGGTCTACTGCCCAACTGGCGACATGAGGCGGACATTCTGACCAAGCCGCTACCAAGGCCGACATTTGAGAAGTTACGCTACAACCTCGTGATGTCTCCACATTCATGCCGGGGATTTGTTGGATAACTGAATGCTACGACAGCTAGCGCCACACTGGACCTATCATCATCACAACTGTTTGTTTACCTTCTTCTCTATACTTCAATAACTGTTCGCTACCATAACTTTGTCTTTTCTTGCTAAATGGATAATAAAGATTATTATCATATAATCCTCAACGTCCTCATGCCTTCCTACAAGCTGTAAGTACCTAAATCTTACAACAATGTTAACAGAATTACTGTTATCAATTTTCTTAAATTTAGAGATATCTTTAACGATATCTGTAATTCTATTAGATAGATTGTTAGTTCTAATATATTGTTTAAATTTTTCCATTTTTTTGTTGTTAAGTTTGAAGAGGAAGCTAATGAATTTTTGTGTAAAATTTGGTTGGAATTCCTGATTATTAATTAAAACCTGCTCAAAGTCTATATAACCAAGTTTGTTTGTGCTTTTTCCTCTCTTGTTATTTGGAATAGTATTAGTTGTTTTTTGTATTTACAGCTACTTTCATAGATAGAGATATTTGGATAGGTTACTGTATTCGTATGATTTAATTCATCATTTAAACCATAAGAGTAGAGAGAATTTTGCTTCAGAATGTATTGATTTTCTAATATTAGCCGTTGTTTTTTGTTTTTACATATATATAATATTTCTATGGCATAGTTATCAAAAGAGTGAATCTTATGCAAGATAGAGGACTTCGTCATATCTCCCGCTGTGCCAAACAATTGCTGAAGGATATGTTCGGTGAAGATCATGTGATAAGTCGCCACTTTATACACCAGTGGCCTCCAAGATCACCAGACTTGACGCTCTGCGATTTTTGGCTATGGGGGCACATTAAGTCGCGTGTTTATCGATGCCGGCCTACCACATTATTGGGCATGTTGAAGGCCTCTATCAGCCCGCACGTTTCATCAAATTCAAAAGATATGTTATTTAATGCTGTCCAATCTGTCATTTATCGTCTGCAAGCGGTGTTTGAGAATGAAAGGCGCCACATCGAGCAAGGATTGTGACCTAACACAAGAGAGAAGGCAGTTACCTCATGTGTTATAGAGGCTGCCATGTATTATATTGTCAAGAAGCTCCATTTAGATGGGGCACCTGTCAATCATCCCTGGACGCCGAAGGGGGAACCACAGGTGTGAGGGGTTCTCGGAATCTTATCTGCAAATAAAGAAAACGGGACGCCTCGGTGGCTGACGACGCTCATTATTATTATCTTTACCTTGGGATAAGTTGTATTATTATCTGACCCTCTCTCTCCCTATAAATATCTCTTGTAGATAATTTTTTTGGAGAACTAAAAGGTAAATACTCTTTAAAATAAATTAATTATCCCCAAATTTGACCTTGCTTTATTTATCTACTCGACATATTTTGGCGGAGACGATGGGTAACGTGACGGAACTTCGAAGAAGTCGACGTCTACAGGGACGTGAACCAATTCTTGAACCTTGGCCACAACGAATAAAAATGGAAGACGACCACAGACCTACTGTTAGCGGATCCTACCTCCCTTGTCAGCGCCAACGAGATCCCTCTACCTTTTCTGGAGATGGAAATATAAACCCTGGACAGTGGTTGAAGGAATACGAGAGAGTGTCGAAGTACAACAGGTGGGACGAGACTATAAAGCTTGCCAATGTCGTCTTTTACTTGAACGGAACTGCAGGAACGTGGTTTGATAATAACGAAGAATCACATACTCGTGGAGAAGCTTTGAAGACGCATTCCGCGGTATGTTCGGACTGGAATAGGATTCTGCTTGACGCGCCGAGGAAGTTCTGAAGTCAAGAGCACAGAAGGCCGAGGAATCCAGCGAGTTATACATCCAGGAGATTCTTAATCTCTGCCACCAGGTGAACCCTTGCATAGAAGAAGGGGAGACAGTTGCTCACATTATAAAAGGATTTCGTAGGACACATACCAGGTATTGGTGGCGAAAGACATACAGACGGTAGATGAGATCCTGAAATTTTGCCGTCATCTGGCAACCGTCAAGCAGCGCAAGATCGGCCGTACAAAATTCACCAGGTTGACAAACGTAATGCCCATTTCGTGTATTGACGACTCAGACGACTTGGCCGGCTTAATTCTCCGCATAGTTAGAGAAGAAATTTAAAAAGGTCTCCTCAGCATCTGAAGTGGTCAATCCTCTCCGAGAAGTGAACGCCCTGGAACAGACTGTGAGGGAAGAAGTCAGCCGTGCTCTCCAACCTATGAGACCACAAATCAACATGGTGCAACAACAAACACGCACGCCCTATAATATCGACCGACCAACCCAACCTAGGAAGAAGGAACAATGGAGAACCTACGACGACAAATCTATCTGCTTCCACTGCGGACGACCCGGACATGTCGTCCATTATTGTAGGGAACGACGGCAGGTCTTCGCTGAAGCCAGGTCAAGGAATGGCGGAGAAGAAAGAAATGGTGGATTTTCTAATCGACCCCCCGAGATATGACCCAGACGAAGACTATGTAACGTCCCAAACCTCGACGTACTTCTACCGGAGCTCTTCCCCACATCCAAGACGCCCAAGGTCGCCAGCCCGAAGACAATCCCAGTCGCCAGGCCGTCGTTTCAGCCGTTCTCCCAAGCCTCAGAATATGAAAACTTAAGTGGAGCGGCTTCTAACGGGGGTGAGGTCTCCATTGAGGAAATTCCTCCGGGTATATCGCCGCTAAATTAAAAGAAAATTTTGTTATGGTGTCGAAATGAATTGACGCAAAATTAAAGCATTGGTGGATTCAGGAGCTATACGGCCCTATAGAGTAGCACCAAGTGAACGACGACTAATTCAAGATAAAGAGAACAAGATGATTGAAAATCACATCGTGAAGCCTTCTGAAAGTCCTTGGTCATCTCTAGTTATTCTAGTTAGAAAGAAAGATGGGACCTGTATATTTTGCGTAGATTACACTGATAGACAAAACTTAAGGAAGTTGTACCTTATAGCATATATATATCGGGATTCAGAAAATATGCTATAAGGTACAACTTCCTTAAGTTTTGTCTATCAGTGTTATCGTCGATTAAAAAAGATAACAAAAAAAGGATGTTCACCCGCTGCCACGCATTGGCGATGCCTTAGATAGTTTAGCCTGCTCTAGTTACTTCTCTACGATGGATCTTCGGTCTGGGTATTGGCAGATTGAATTGGACGAAAAAGACAGAGAGAAAACTGCCTTCATCACTCCAGATGGGCTGTATGAATTCCGAGTAATGCCTTTCGGTCTATGCAACGCTCCAGCAACGTTTAAAAGGATGATAGATAGTGTTCTGGGCAGTCTTAAATGGAACAGGTGCCTTTGCTACCTGGACGACATCGTAGTTTACGCACCTACCTTTGGGGAGCATCTACGTCGTCTACAACTTGTATTAAGGTGCATTCAGAAAGCTGGACTAAGCTTGAACCACAAAAAGTGTATTTTTGGATCGAGGAGGATAAAGATTTTAAGACACCTTGTGGACGCCAATGGAATTCATTCAGATCCAGATAAAGTTGAAGCCGTCTCTAAATTCCCGAGGCCAAGGAATATCTCTGAACTGAGGATCTTTCTTGGATTATGTTCCTATTACCGAGGATTAATTGAAAATTTTGCCGACAAAGCTAGATCTTTGCATGGCCTACTGAAGACTGAAAAACAATTCTGTTGGGATGCAGCTCAAGAGAAAGCGTTTGAAGTCCTTAAAACAGCTCTAATTTCATAGCCTGTCTTGGGACACTTTGATGAATCCGCTGATACCCATCAACACACAGATGCAAGCGGACATGGTATTGGAGCTGTTCTTCTACAAATACAAGGTGGAAAGAAGCGGCTTATAGCTTATGCAAGAAGCTTGACTGTTTTAATGTCCATCCATACAGAGTTCAAAATAACAACTGACCCACCCGTGCAGGCAAGGTCACGCTCCGCTGCGTCACGTGGGAAAACATACGTAGATGTTCTCAGCACATCCCCCTTTTTAAGATTTGAAATATATATATACATTACAGACTTTAAATGCATAATATAATTAATAATGAAGGCGATCCACAGGTTTAACAATTCGTCCACTCCGGGTTCTTATCTGGCCGTCTTCTGAGTCGTTAGAGGGATAATCCACAACTGGGGTCTTTTCATTTTCAACCAGTTCCTCCCCCGAAAAGGTCGGCGTCGATGGGTCGGCTGGATATTGCACTGTAACTCCTTTTCGTAGATGGAACCTGTTTCGACGTAAAGTCCCAACTGGAGTATCAACCATATATGACCTTGGTGTCGATGCCTTCTGCTTTACAATCCCCCAGGTTCGCATATCTGTAATCCAAACCGTGTCACCTTCGGATAGCTCCTCCATGTCCGTAGCTCCGCAGCGTCGATCATATCTGGATTTCATATCCTTTCTCCTTCTCCCCTCCTTTCTTTTCAGGGTCTGAGAGTCCACCAACTTTGGATTAAGATTCTCTGGTGCAATTGGCAAGGTCGTTCGGAGTTTACGTCCCATGAGAAGCTCAGCAGGGCTGTAACCGTTCTCCAAAGGGGTCGATCGATACTCCAGGAGTCCAAGCGATGGGTCTTGATTTTTCTTGAGGATCAACATCGCAATTTTCACACCTGCTTCTGCCATCCCATTGCTCTGCGGGAATCGAGGACTTGAAGTGACATGTGTGAATCCGTACTGCCTTGCGAAATTTGCAAACTCACGAGCAGCTCCAAATTGCGTCCCATTATCGCTTACAACAGTTTCTGGTATTCCATGTCGGGAAAATATGGATTTGCAACTACGCACCACCACATTGGCTGTGAGCCGATCCAGCTGAACCACTTCAGGAAATCGAGAATAATAGTCAATGACGACTAGATACCACTTATTCTCGAACTTGAACAGATCCATTCCAATCTTTTGCTACGGTCGTGTAGGAAAGTTGGTTGGTATCAAAGGTTCATGTTTTGAGACGGCTTCCTGGATACAGACACTGCACTTTCTGACCGTTTCCGCGATCTCTTCCGAAATTCCAGGCCACCATACCGTCTCACGTGCGCGAAGTCTTGTTTTTGTAATCCCGAAGTGCCCAGCGTGCAACTTATCTAGGATCTCCAGTTTCATACTTGCTGGAATAACAAGACGACAGCTACGCATCAGTAGTCCATTTTGAACGCCGAGTTCATCCTTGACATGCCAATAAGAGAGCAGAGCCTGTGACATCTTCTTATCTGGCCAGCCTTGCTCAAGGTAGTTGACTACTGCTTTCAGGGTCGTATCTTGTTGTTGAGCTTCAAAAATCTTCGTCAAGATCTGGTCTTTGTCGAGCTCTTCCAATCTTGTTTTGAGCTTTTCCATCAAAGGTATTGGTACCCGTCGAGGAGTATGCACAGCATATGGTTTTGCTCCAGGTTTCAATTTGATTTCGTAAGGGTTTCCGATCTGTCCCAGTCCTTCAAATACTTCGGGGAATTCCTTGATCGGGTTAATTCTCGTCGCAACCACTTCAATTCGCCTCGCCAGGTTCAAGAGCTCACATGCCCGGCGACTCAGAAGAGGTTCACTCAAACGACGAATGACATAAATCTTCTCCTTGATTTCATAATTCCCATTTCGCAGCGTTGATATAAACATACCCACAGTCTGAAGTTCGGAGAATCCAGCAGCTCTAATGTTGATATCACTTTCCACTAGTCGTTGTTGTCCCATTATCTTCTTGAAGAGACACAGAGGAACACATGTAACATCCGCCTGGGAGTCGAGCTTAAACTTCACCTTTTTCCCGTTCACTTGGATTTCTGCTGTCCATCGCCTCCTGCACTCGTCTTCACCATTATCGAGATTAGATGAATCCGCCACAGCTGAGACCTCCAGGAGAAAACCAATTTTTTCATCAAGTTCAGAAACAGCTTTGACTTCCGCAGTCTTCGCCTGCTTATCTGGGCAGCAATTTGCAAAATGGCCAGTTTTTGAACATAGGTTGCTTCTTTGTCCTTCAGCACGGCAAGCCTGTCCTTCCCTGTGGGTGAAACCTCCGCATTTTGGACATCGTGATCTTGTTTTGGCTAACTTCTTCCTCGAAGGCTGCTGTTGTTGTTTCGGTGATTGTTTCTTCGAGTTGAACTTTACCTGATTGACCTTTTGGCTTGTTGAGGGACGCTGCAGGTCGACTTGCTGCTGTCGAACGGCTTCCTGCTGTCGAACCATTTTCACCGCCTTTTCCAAAGTCAGTTCGCTGTCCAACTGCATTCTTTCAGATAGAGCTTTGTCCCTCACTCCAACCACTATTCGGTCACGGATCAACTGCTCATGAAGACCCTCAAATTCGCAACTATCAGCCAATTTGTACAATGAAGTGATGAATTCGTCCACTGACTCCCGATCCTCTTGGATTCTTGAATTAAATTTCGCACGTTCGTAGATAATATTCTTTCTGACACAGAAGTGGCTGTCGAACGCCTTGAGGACGGAATCAATTCTCGTTGCCTCTGCCTCCTTTTCGAACTTGAAGGTCCTGAATATATCATCCGCGCGGTCGCCCATCAAGTACATGAACAAATCGATCTTGTCCGCCTCCTCTTTCTTCTTCATTCCACTGACCACGAGGTATCGTTCGAATCATTTCTTCCATTTGGGCCATTCGTTGGGAGTCGAGAAGTCGAAAGTTTCTGGAGGTTGAATCTGAGCCATGTTGAATTATCTTCCAAGGTAGGCAAAAATCGATATTTTGCAATATACGGGTTCGTATTTTATCCAGTTATCGCTGCCACCATGTTTTAATGTCCATCCATACAGAGTTCAAAACAACAACTGACCCACCCGTGTAGGCAAGGTCACGCTCCGCTGCGTCACGTGGGAAAACATACGTAGATGTTCTCGTACATGTTCTCAGCACATTGACAAAGGCTGAAAATAACTATTCTACAACAGAAAAAGAATGCCTTGCTGTAGTCTGGTCTATCAGCAAATTCCGTCCATATTTGTTTGGTCGACCATTCACGGTTTTCACTGACCATCACTCTTTATGTTGGTTAGTATTGCAGAAAGATCCTTCTGGCCGTTTGGCGAGATGGGCGCTGAAGTTGCAAGAATTTGACGTGGCCGTTATCTACAAGAGCGGACGCAAACATAAAGATGCCGATTGTCTGTCAAATAGCCCGCTTGAGAACGATTAACCAAGTGCTGTGATGTCACTAACCAACGTCGATATAGAGCAGACTTAAGACCCGGATTTAGCTAAAATAATCGATAATTTAAACTCGGGCTACACCAGAAAGGAATTCAGCATTATCGACGGCATCTTATTCAAGAAAAACTATAGCACAACTGAAAGACCCTGGCTTATAATGATTCCTAAGCACTTAAGATCGGAAGTTATGTCAGATTTGAATGATGCTCCTACAGCTGGGCATTTGGGTTTCGCCCGAACGTATGAGAAAGTGAAAAAACGATTCTATTGGCCTGGCCTTTATAGAGCTGTTCCCCAAAATGTAAGCCATTGTCGGGAGTGTCAACGAAGGAAGAAATTACCTCGACGTCCGACTGGACAACTTGTACCCCTACCGCCCGTAGAAAAGCCATTCTATAAGGTCGGGGTTGATCTCTTTAGAAGATTTCCAGTTTCTAAAGATGGAAACCGTTGGATGATTGTATGCACCGATTATATGACAAGGTATGCCATAACGAGAGCGATCCAAGACGGAGGAGTAATCGAAACAGGTAAGTTCCTGGTTGAAGATGTTATCTTGAAGCATGGAGCTCCTAGAGAAATGGTAACAGATCGCGGAAGAAATTTCATTTCTCTAGTAATAAAAGAGATCAATGCTCTGGGCAGAATTGTGCACAGATTTACAACGGCCTACCATCCCCAGACCAACGGCCTGACTGAAAGGTTCAACAAAACTCTGGAAGACATGTTGTCCATGTACACAGGTGTTGAGCAGAAGTACTGGGACCTAGTTTCACCCTTCGTAACCTTTTCTTATAACACTGCTAAACAGGAGCGACCTGCTACACTCCGTTCTTTCTTGTCCACGCCCGCGAGGCCGAGACTTACATCGATGCCGTACTACCTTACCTACCAGATGAGATCTCTAACGACTATTTTGGAGAACTTGTGACCGGAGCTGAGGAAGTGCGTCAACTCTCCCGATCACGCCTTCTACAATCACAGGCGAAAGTCCGTAGACTTTACGACCAGAAACATACTCCAGTCTATTACAAGAAGGATGATCTTGTGTGGGTTTCTACTCCCATCCGAAAAGTAGGACTCTCTGAAAAGCTACTGAAGAGATACTCCGGTCCCTACAAGGCGACCAAGAAGTTTTCAGAAGTTACGTATGAAGTAGAACCCGTGGATCCGTCTCCCCGATCACGGAAAGCCAAGGATATCGTCCATGACATTCGGATGAAGCCCTACCTGGACCCTGAAGAACAAAATTCCATTCTGCTAGGGAACACCAGCCGTGATAGATTTCCTTCCAGAACAAGGGCTGAGACAAGCTAATCAGCGGGTCGCTGTTTTCTCTAAAGAGGGAGTAATGTCAAGAAGCTCCATACAGATGGGACACCTGTCAATCATCCCTAGACCCCGAAGGGGGGACCACAGGTGTGAGGGGTTCTCGGAATCTTATCTGCAAATGAGGAACGGGACGCCTCGGTGGCTGACGACACTCATTATTTTTATCTTTACCTTGGGATAAGTTATATTATTATCTGACCCTCTCTCTCCCTATAAATATCTCTTGTATATAATTTTATTGGAGAACTAGAAGGCAAATACCCTTTATAAAAAATTAATTATCCCCAAATTTGTCCTTGCTCTTTTTATCTCCGCGACAATTTTATATAACAATATTTTGCAGCTCTGTGTTGGGTTATGGCTATAATAAATGCTGTTCTCACATCCTGGCTCATTTTTTTTTTGTGAATAATAATATTTTTGTTTGTCATTTGCTCACACCTTATATTTTGTCGTGCAGACCAAAGTGTTATAACTTCTCGAATAACACTTGTTCACACAATTTTACCCCCTATGTTTTGTTTATCGCTTTTCGCTCATTAGAAAAAAAAATGCCATAAGAAATATTCTCTGTACACCCCTGTGACTCTAGAAATTTTTCTCAAAAAAATAATACAAAATGATTTTACTACCACGTTATTCAAAGCAAAAGGTCGATCCAAAAATGATTTTTATTGAGGGGACACATTTTAAAAATTTTGTACAGTATATTAAGCAATGATAACATTTAACAAACTCATAGGATATTTGGAATAAAGTGAAAAAATAGATTTTGTAACCCCTCTATTCATTTGTTGGATCATGACAAATTTCAGTTAAATAGTCAAGTGTCGCCAATTTATCAAGAAACTATACAATTCTTATAGCAAGAAATCCTATTTGTAGTGCCATCATAATTTTTGGTACTATATTAATATTTCAAAAGTCGTGAATTGATTTCAGCAGTGATTTTCAAACATTCACATCACTATTTCACAAAACCGAATCTAAACATTTTTTGTTACATGTTTTAATTTGCATGTACTTATTTTATATATCTCAGATGGCATTTAAGAATCGTCATACAATACTTCTACTTTTGGCGAAATGGTGTTTTTTAATTTATCATTTTATATTATTAGGGTTCGTTCCTGGTATTCAAAAATGAAAAATGCTTGTCGATCAGTTATATTTTTAATTTATCAAACAATTTGGCCGCTGGATCTCTGATTCTGGTAGAGCGCCATCTAGCGAAAATATTATAACTAAAATCAATATAGAATTTTTCTTTATTTTCTCTAAATATTCCCATTTCATCCTGAAAACAATTGTGTTTACCGCATTGCTCTAGCGCAAATATTCGCGGAGATATTAATTTTTGAAGTTGCGCAAGACTTTTGGATCACCCTGTATATATACAAGGTTTTGCAATCACTTCTTTTTATTGAAGCTTCAACTTTGAAATTCTCAGAGTTTTTCAAAGTATTCACTCTTTGCACCTATGCAGATATCATCCGTGATAACCAATTTTTGAAGTACTTACACCAGTTATCTTCGGGGATGGAATTTACCACATTGATAAAGGCTTGCAGTGCTTCATCATCAGTGTCAAATTTCATCTCTATCAAAAATAAATAAACTTTGGAAATAAAAAATTCACAAGGTGCTAGGTCTGGTGAATTTGGTGGATGAGTGACTAATTGGACACCAGGACTCCTCTAAATTGAGCTCTTGGTCTGCTTTGCTTGATTTTTTTTCAAATACTGCTGGAAGGCATTTTGTTTTATACCAGTCACTATTAACTATATTTTGATCATCTAACTTCACAATATTAATGAAACCACTTTTTATAAAAAAAACACAAGCGACCATTTGTTTTCCAGCACTTAGAGCTCTGCAAAATATCTTAGGAGAAGGTGATTTTGAAGAGCACCAAAGAGTAGATTGCCGTTTTGTTTCTGGATCAAAATTGTAAAATCCAAATTCCGTCATCTGTAATAATTTTAAAAACATCCTATTATTAATCAAATTTTTTAAACTTGAAATAACACCATTTAATGCGAACAAGTTTTTAGTCTCAGTCAAGATGTTAGATACACATCTACTAACAAATTTTCTCTATTTTAAATTATCAATAATGATGGTGTTGATTGCTGCCGATCCAATGACCAAATATTTTCTAACTACTGATACGTAATTCTTTGATCTTCTCTAAGTAAAATTCGATAAACAAAGTCGCGCCCTCTATCAGTCATTGCTGTTACTATTTTATGAAAATGTTTGTTAGGTGAAAAATTGAATGTAGATTTAAAAGGTATAATATATTATATTTTAAATATTTTAATTATTCAATATTGATTGCAAATACTTTTGGAATGACCCTTGTATACAAGGTATGACCAAAAGGTTCGGGGAATTAGTCAAAAATATTTTCTGAAAGAGTTTTCGAAATATAAAAATTGTCAGCATAATCAGGAGACCTCGTTCAACTAGAAAATATTGTTACGTAGATGGCGTCTTTCAGAAAAGGATGTTTTGAACGTTCAAGAAAATGTATAAAAGTCGGAGAACAACTGATTGGCCAATCTAAAGCGATTGCGCAAGGCTCAGCGATGGCGGCTTTCTAATTGGCTGACCAACCGTGACCGTTCTGGAAAGATCTACTCCTGATATATAGGGATGAGGAACTCATGCAAGCAAGTAGAAGAACGAACCTACGTGGTGTACTCCAAGCAAGCTGCTGTCTCAAGAGGTCAGACTGCTGCTTACCGTCGAAAAGCCGGTGTACTTTCTGGAAGATTCTGGAAGGTTCTACCAACTTCTGTCTCCTGTCCTGAGCCTGCTTTTCCTCACCGTTCTGCAGTTGGTGAGTTTGTAACTGCTGTATTCTTTATTGTTGTTTTATTTTTGCAATCTTCTGTAATTATATTTTATCGATTAGGTTTAAATAAAGTCCTAACGATCCTTTGTACCCACGGAAGTTATTCTTTGTCAACAAACAACGCAACAATTTGGTGTCAGAAGTGGTATATTTAGGTGAAGCCTGAATAATTTAAGGTACTTACCAGAAAAATGAAAGAAATATTGAAAGCGATCCAAGCTCAAAATCAAGAAACTCGTGAAGATCTTCTAGCTCAAAATAAAGAAACTTGTGAAGCTCTTCTAGCTCAAAATAAATAAACTTGTGAAGCTCTAGACCAAGTTCTTCAAGCTCAAAACCAAGAAACTCGGGAAGCTCTTCAAGCTCAACATCAAGAGCTAAAAGCAAGCTTAGAACTTAAGTTAAAATGCGTAGAAGATGAAATCTCCTCTGTGAAAGAAGAAATGAATTATTTAAAACATAGACTTTCTGCTGTGGAAACGGGCCATCCGAAAACTCCGGTTTTCCAGCAAGAAAACAAAAATTCGGGTAGGCCTCTTGTCAAAGTTCCTACCTTTGACGGGTAATCATCATGGACCTCCTTCAAACCCCAGTTTGATGTTGCCCAGGCCAACGGATGGAACGTGAGAGAGATGGCAAGCTTTTTGGCTGCTGCACTTCGTGGACCTGCAGTGGAAGTTCTCCAGATGATTCCGGAACAACATCGCCTAGACTTCAAATCCCTGATTACGCTCTGGATTCCCGATATGGGGAAGAACACTACCAACAGCTTCATGTAGTAAAGTTCAGAATAGACAACAATATAAGAAAGAAAATTTGCAGGATTTGGCCAACGACAAGAACCCTTTTCCAAGCCATGAAGCTTTATGCTGCCCAACAAGCCTCAAAAGGAAGTTATCGCGTGGCTAGACAAGTTAAATTGGATAATCAAGAAAAAGAAAGGGGTCGTTGCTGGACCTGTGGAGCACATGATCACATTTCTCCAACTTGCCCCCGAAGAGTAAAACAGCGCAGTGAAACAGGTTGCTGGAAATGTGAAAAAGATGGCCATATAAGGACAAACTGTTCAGATAACTCTAAACCCCCTCAGCCCCTAGAAATAACTAGGTAAACTAGGAATAGTCAGCTTTTCGGGGCGTAAGTTGGCTTGGTCATTCGAGAATGCCCCTGATGGTACCAATCAAGTCTCCAGTCTTCGAAATACAGAAAATGGATTATTGCTAGAGTGGTGCATAAATGGAAGAAGCTGTAACATGGTAATTGACACTGGAGCTAATGTCACCTTCGTGCGAACTGATGTCTTCCAGAAACTGTCTCCTAAGCCTGGTGAGGTTCGAATGAAGCCAATTCCACTACAATCTGCAACAGAGGAGCGGGCTAAAGTACACCATTGTGTCTTGCTAAGCATACAAATCGGAAGCAAGATTTTTCAGCATAAAGACTACCTTGCCGATATCATGGACGAGTGCATCATTGATCTGGATGTCCTGAGGTAGTTTGGATTATCTATAGATATCGGGCGGAACTTGCTGCGGACCAACGATGAAGATATCCCTCTCCTGACATCTCAGCAACTTCACAATTTTCAAGGATGCCGAGTGTTGGCTTTAGAAGATACACAAGTGCCACCACGCAGTGAATGTGTCATCAAAGGACAGTTGGAGACTACAAGGGTCATTCCGAGACACCTTCAAGGGGGATTCTCGTAGCAAAGGAACTTATTGACACTGAACGGGACTTAATGCCAGTATGGATGGTGAATCTCTACGACTCTGCACGTGCCATCAAGAAAGGCTCATGCCTTGGGAATGCAGAACCTGCTGTTTTGATTAAGGGAAATCATCCAGTGATGCAGAAATCTCAAAGGACAGACAATGTTCCAGTTCATCTTCAAACAGTTTGGGAGGAAACAAAGAAAGAACTTCAACCTGAACAGCAGAGAGAAATGGCAACACTCCTTGCTAATTACGGCTACATTTTGCCAAGTCATCAGAAAACTATAGAAGAACAGATTTGACAAAGAATTGAATCAATACTGATTAATCAAGCCCAATTAAACAATCACCCCACCAAGGAGCGGAAACCTTGGTAAAAGAGATGCTTGATCAAAACATTATTGAAACTTCTTCAAGTCTATGGGTTTCTCCAGTTGTCTTGGTTAAAAAGAAAGAAGGATCTACAAGATATTGTGTCGACTATAGTAAGTTGAATGATATCACCAAGAAAGACTCTTATCCTTTTCCTCGCATTGATGCAACTCTAGATACATTAGCTGAATCCTAATAGTTTTCAACACTGGATCTTAAAAGTGGATACTGGCAAGTAAAAATGCATACAGATTAAAAAGACTGCATTTATAACTGGATCTGGATTGTGGCGATTCAACGTAATACTCTCGGGCTCTGCAATGCGCCAGCAACCTTTGAACGTCTAATGGAAGCTCTACTGAAAGGACTAGCTACAGAAACATGTTTGGTTTATTTGTATGGCATCATTGTACTTGGAAAGAACTTTGAAGAGAATCTCTCGAACATTGAGAGGGTGTTTAAACGTTTAGAAGCTGCCAATTTAAAATTGAGTCTAAAGAAGTTCAAACTCTTCAAAAGGAAGTAAAATACCTGAGGCATATAATTTCTGCTGAAGGTGTTCAAACTGATCCATAAAAGACAGAATCTGTAAAGAAGTGGCCTTTTCCTAAAGATTTGACACAACTGAGAAGCTTTCTGGGATTATGCACTTATTAATGGAGGTTCATCCCAGGGTTCTCCAATATTGGAAGACCTCTCAATCGTTTAACTGAAAGTGGAAGACCCTTTGTTTGGACTCCTGATTGCCAGCGAGCCATGGAAAAACTGAAAGAGATTCTGGTGGCTGCTCCTATTCTGGCCTACCCTAGATCTAGAGTTTCTTTCATCCTGGGCACAAACGCAAGTAATACAGGAATTGTTGGCGTCCTATCACAAGTGCAGGAAGGCTCTGAAAGAGTAATTGCGTATTTTAGCAAGACCCTATCTAAGCCTGAACGAAAATACTGGGTTACTAGAAAAGAGTTGCTGGCTATCGTTAAGTCTATTGAACATTTCCATCACTACCTATATGGACAGGGATTTTTTCTCAGGAGTGATCACGCTTCCTTTCAATGGCTTTTAAATTTCAAGAACCCAGAAGGACAGCTAGCCAGATGGATTCAAAGAATTCAGGAAAACCAAGTTAAAATTCAACATCGTCCTGAAAACGCCTCCAGAATGCTGATGCGCTTTCAACAAGGCCATGTGTTTCACAATATGAACATTGTGCTCGTGTTGAAGACAAATATGGCGTAAGGCAAGTTACAGTGAAAGAAAGCGATGAAGTAGAAGAGCAACATTGGACTGGACAAGCTTTACGAAAAGCTCAACGTGAAAACCGAGATCTCTTGCCAATGATAAATTTTAAGGAATCAGATGAAAGACCACCCTGAGAAGATGTGGCCCCGTACAGTCATAAAACCAAAAGTCTCTAGTCCTTCTAGAATGCTCTGACCCTTCGAGATGGTGTCTTATACAGGTAATGGGAGATCGAGGATGGAAAACATGAATCCTGGAAGTTGGTGTTACCCAGATCTAATGTACCTTTGGCTCTCCAGGAGATGCATAGCAGTCCCAAGGGAGGTCACTTCGGCATCTGAAAAACATTGGCTAAAGCTAGAGAAAGATTTTGTTGGCCAGAATGTCTAGCTAATTTCCAAAAATGGTGCAGGAACTGTACGCAATGTTCAGCAAGAAAGGGACCGACAACAAGATCCAAAGGAAAGTTGAAGATCTACAATGTAGGTGCCCCGTTTGAACGGATTGCCAATGACATTGTGGAGCCTTTTCCAAAAAGCGACCTAGTGAATAAATACATCCTGGTAATAATTGATTGCTTCACTAAATAGCCTGTCCCTATTCCAGACCAAGAGGCTTCAACTGTACCCGAGGCGCTACAGAAAGATTGGGTCTGCATTTTTGGTGTGCCAGGAATTCTACATTCCACCAAGGAAGAAATTTCGAATCAAATATTTTCCAAGAACTGTGTAGACGACTGGGCATTGAAAAAAAAAAGAACTACACCTTTGCATTCTCAATCTGATGGAATGGTTGAACGCTTTAACAGGACTCTTACACAACACCTGACAATATTTGTCGACAAGAATCAAAGAGACTGGGATCAACATCTCCCCATGCTCCTGATGGCCTATCGCTCAGCTGAGCATGAATCGACTGGTTATAGTCCTGCTAGAATGCTATTTGGCCATGAACTCCGAATGCCTTTTGGTGTGCTTCTTGGTCGTCCAGAAGAATCCTTCGAAAACCCTAATGAGTACATCTCTCACCTGGAAGAAAGGATGCTGACCATTCACCAGTGGGCAAGAGAAAAGCTTCACTTTTCCAGTAAGAAAATGAAAGACAGATACAACGTCAAGACTTCCGACAGGACTTTCAAAGAGGGTGAAATGGTTTGGCTTCATAATTCTCAACAGAAGAAAGGACTTTCTCCTAAACTCCAGTATCTGTGGAAAGGACCCTACAAGATTATCAAGT
Source organism: Cordylochernes scorpioides (assembly GCA_030710605.1). Lineage (NCBI taxonomy): Eukaryota > Metazoa > Arthropoda > Arachnida > Pseudoscorpiones > Chernetidae > Cordylochernes > Cordylochernes scorpioides. The sequence continues at coordinate 35,437,446 of CP092872.1, read as the reverse complement.
GCCTCAATGATGTCATCTATCGAATTCAGAAGACCCGGACATCTAAACCCACAGTGGTGCACTACAACCGATTAGCACTTTTCAGGGGTACTGTTCCATTACAATGGACTGTTTGGAACAATCAGTCCTATGGAGGGAGCAGTGTTACATAGAAAAATGGCGTCTTCCACAAAAGGATGTGTTAGAACGTTCAAGAAAAATGTAGATAAATCGGAGAACAACTGATTGACCAATCTAAAGCGATTGCGCAAGGCTCAGCGCTGGCGGCTTTCCGATTGGCTGACCAACCGTGACCGTTCTGGAAAGATCTACTCCGGGATATATAGGGATGAGGAACTAATGCAAGCAAGTAGAAGAACGAAGCTACGTGGTGTACTCCAAGCAAGCTGCTGTCTCAAGAGGTCAAACTGCTGCTTACCGCCGACGCCGTTGTACTTCCTGGAAGATTCTGGAAGGTTCTAGCAACTTCTGTCTCCTGTTCTGCGCCTGCTTTCCCTCACCGTGCTGCAGTTGGTGAGTTTGTAACTGCTGTTTTCTTTATTGTTGTTTTATTTTTGCGCTCTTCAGTAATTATTTTATCGATTAGTCTTAAATAAAATCCTAAAGATCATTTGTACCCACGGAAGTTATTATTTGTCAACGAACAACGCAACAATATTTATTTCTTTTCGGTATCTCAAATAATGATAATTTTATGAGCATTTTTTGGAGAAAATATACAAAGGCGCGGCGTTTTTTTTTCAATGGATCTTAAAAGTGAACAAAGGGAATGCATAAAGTTTTGTCAAAAATTTGAAAAACGGCATCATAAAATTTTCAAATATTGAAATTGACGTTCGGCGAGGCAGCCTTATTACAATCAAAAACGTTCAAGTGGTTTGCCCGTTTCAAATCTGGTAGAGAGCAAACCCAAGATGACGCACGCCAGGGAAGATCTTTGGAAAATCATGAAGAACTGACCCAAAAAATTGGTGCTTTAATAGGGGAAAACACCAGGACAACGATCAGAGAACTAGTAGAAGAAACAGTGTTTCATATGGAACGTTTCAAAAAATATTGGCCGAGGATCTTGGACTTGAAAGAAAGTTTTTAAAATGTGTTCCAAAAAAAAAAAAGCTTCATCACGATAACGCCCCAATACACAGAGCTCTTTCCGTGGGTACTTTTTCGACTAAAATAGAATGTTGACAATGCCTCATTCTCCGTACTCGCCTGATTTAGCATCAAATGACTCCTTTCTCTTTCCTAGAATGAAGTTAGTTCAAAAGGGACATATATTTGTAGCGGTTCCCAAATATTAACTTTCATATTTTCATTATAAGTTTTAATTTGTTTAAAACTCGCGCGGACAGGAAAAAGCAGAGGCAGGGGTATATGTTAACACCGAATAGATCGGAGACAGCCCACGGGACAAAGGTGGAAGCCATGACACAAACCTGGATGCCTAACACCGAAACATGGGGAGAGAACCAGATGCGGTCTGCGAAGATGGACACACTGCAGCACTAACTGAGCTAAAACTGTTCTGTTGACCCAGAGTTGCGGCACCTATAAAAAGCCCCTGAAAGGTGCTCTTCAGAGGGCGTGTCATGTCCTTTGGCTTTGCCATGTAGCTGTCCCCAGCTGACCATTCTTTTGTGTGTGTTTTTTTTATGACGTCATAATTTTTAGTTTAAATACAAATAAGGGTGATACAGATTATATTAATAAGGATATAGCATTCCATACAAAATATGGGGGGTGGTAGCAAATAGGAGCAGTGTACATTTTAATAGCAGGGTATGACTCTAACTTAACTAATCATAAGATATGTGAAATATTTATTTATTCATTTCAATTCAAAACGCTATGTCCCCCTAGGGACACTTGCGCTAAATGTACATACAAATATAACAAAGAAAATATTCAACATGGAAAGATACACAGAAAGCGACTTGGAAAGATTCATAAATATTATTTACATATAGAGATATTCTTTGAATTTTATTTACAGTTACATCATTAAATTTAAAAATATATACATGATACATTTTGAATGATAGAAAGTAAATTTCCAGTTTAGCTTTGTTCATAGTTTCTCTCTCCCTCTCATTTCCTTAAATTCAATTTTATGTATGCAAATAAAACCAAAATCTCTAAATTCAATTGTACAATATAAATCTTTTAATATGTAAATTTTAAAGCAGTTAACATGTACGTAAATTTTGTTTTTGTATAAAAGATTTGGAAAATAAAGAGAGAGATGATTGAGGTGGAGACAGCCACAAACGACTGCTAATTTTTCACACATCTATAGTAGAAATACATCATACATATATACACATGTAGCGGCTCCCAAATATTAACTTTTCATATTACTATATATAGTCACGACCGTCTTTCTTCATTCCTCATCGGCCTCTGTCACGGATGCGCGCGCATCATCATTATGATCATTATCATTATCTAATGATAATAATAATAATTATTATTATTATACATATATAGTCACGACCGTCTTTCCTCATTCCTCATTGGCCGCCTCTGTCACGGATACGCGCGCACAGGGAGGTCACGTGCTCGCCGGCAGCCAACGGGCGCGCGCCGCCGGCATTACGTCATAGATTATAAACACAAGGTAATATGGCCAAATAAAAAAATAGTGTGTGATAAGCCCCAATTTGGATTATAGATTATAAACACAAGGTAATAAGACCTAATCCAAATAAATAAATAGTGTGTGATAAGGCACATTTGGATTATATTTAATACAGTTATCAGCGTCATGCACAATTCTGTCACGTTAAGTGTCAAGTTACGGTAAGTAGAAATTTTAAAATTAAAAAAAGATGCCGAAACCCGGGATCGAACCAGGGACTTTTAGTTTGGAGCGGGACGTTTCACAAGAGTGACATCCACGGCTCCAATTTATAATTGTAACAAATAGTATTTGAATAAAAACATTCAATCGGGTAAAACACGGGCGTTGCCCGGGTCATTCGGCTAGTTTTCATTATAAGTTTTAATTTGTTTAATAACTACTTAATACAAATATTAAATTAAATTATCTTATAAATATATAATGCTCATAAAATATACTTTATTAAAATTATATGAATTAACATTAATATCATATTAATTGTTGTCATATCAATATGATAAAATAATTATACATCATTCTAAATATAAATCATAAATCATATAAAATGTAAATATTTATCTATAATATATCAAACACATATATAATCTAACATTATATAATCTAGAAATGATATTTGACCACACACACAAAACGTAACATTAACATGTATACAACAATTTAACCCCTTCTGATAATTTGTATTAAATAAATGTAATTAAAAGTTGATTTTACAATAAATAATTTGTTATCTGACTCCGCCTAGAATGCCATGACGCCCACATAAATTGGTGAGCCGTATTTAAAATATAAACTTTAACGAATATTTGCAAGCAATCAAACAAGAATTTCAATTCGATCAAAAGTGAGAAAATAAAAATTATTCATAATATCAAATGATAAATATTTAAGAAATACATATTAAATATTTATATTTAAAACAAAAAAATATTACATATTTCGCAATATTTAAAAACAACGAAAACGTACATCGTTTGGTATTTAATTCAAGGCAAATTTTCAACTTAAAACAAAATCGCTATCAAATAAAATTTTAAGAAATTATTTATGTGGATTGTCGTTAATTAACCACCACACACACATATACACGCATACACCTATATATTGATTACAACCACAAGATATGTCCAATATTTCCTTGAGATCGTTACATCAAAGACCATTTTTCTTAATGAAATCCAAAATATATTTACAAAGGAAATTAAATTTTATATATGTGTCCTTACTCGAAATTAAATCACTAGGGCCTAAAGCTATTAAACCGTTGTTGACTCTGTAATCTTGAAAGACAGGGCACTCTAGCAAGAGATGTATTGAACTTTGTTCCCCCAATCCACAGAAACATGTCGAATCTTGCACAGCCTGAATTTTCTTAACCCGGCAGCGGTCGCGCCCTCTTTTATACCTTGAAAGGTCGCGGTGGGTAAAATTTACCCACTTTTTAAAACCTAAATAAATCAAATATTATTTCCAATATTTTTATTGTTTTCTATGTTAGAATAATGATTTGTCTATTAAATAACTTTACATAAAATCCTGAGATATAAAAATCATATTTTATTTATTTTATTAATAACAAATCAAAATATCAAATATTTATGATATATTTGACTATTTTATGAAAATAAAAATATATATTGAAGATAGGTTATAAAATATAAATTTGTATGAAAGTTATCACTTCCTTTCATAGAAATTAGGACTTGTTTCGTCCTTTATGACATTCTTGACAAATTATTACAGAGTGTTCCTTACACAAAAAAGCAAAACAGTACTGCCAATGTTGAATAGTTTTTCTGTCCTTTTTTTTCTTTCTGGCATTTCTTGCATCGATGTCTTTCTCCTATTTTTGGCTTTTTAGATGGACCAGGCTCTAACAAATTAAAAATATCGGATGCCTTTTCCTTTATTTCACATGGCATTCTTCCGCTTACTGTGCGAACTTTGACCATCTCTTCAATAAGATCTAAGGAAAAAGTTTTCAAAAAATGATGTCTTGATTTAACCTTTGATGCGTTGCCATTTGCAAAATTAATTATCTGGGAATTTATTGCCCCAATATTTAAAAGTGAATAAAAAATAACCATGGGCCATCTTCTTGAATTTCTAGCACAGTTATATGTAGCTGTCATTTCGTCCATCATATCTACACCACCCTTTGTCATATTATAAAACATTATCATCTCTGGCTTTTTAAATTCTCCCGTTGAATCATCTATATTTGCATCGTGGTGCAGAGTTGAAAGCATAAGTACAACTTTATTCTCTTTAGGCTTGTATGAAAGAAGTGTCATTTCACTTTGAAAGCCAAAAACACTAGTGTGTACATTTCTACCTCTGCTGATGACAAACTCTGAGGGGATTTCCTTTTTATTTCTTTTTAAGGTACCAACAATTATTAGTCTATATTGTTGTAAAAGTTTTAGAGCTAAAGAATAACTGGTGAACCAGTTATCCATTGTTACATTGCGGCCAGTTCCCTTGATTGGCTCACACAATCGTTCCACAACGTCACTTGGACTTTTGCTGACATTGTAAGGACCTTCAGGGTTTTTCCCTGAATAAATCTCCAAGTTACAAGTATAAAACATTTTTTGAATCCCCGAGAGCAAATAATTTTATTCTATATTTATTGTGTTTACTCGGAATATACTGCCTGAAATTGCATTTCCCTCTGAAAGCGTCAAACTTTTCATCCACCGTTATACACTGCGTGACATTGAAAATGGAACACCAAGAAATAGTGGCCAGAAAGTGATGAAACTCGGCAGACAGAGAGAGAGACAGGGACAAACAATAAGTGATCTTTATTTCAAAATGATAGTCATAATACAGAGCGAGAACGGCGTCGGCTTAGTAGCAAGTAGGACCACCGCGGACGGCGATGCACACAGCAACACGTCTAGATAGAGAGTCAATCAGAGTACGGATGGCGTCCTGAGGGATGGCTCTCCATTCCCTCTCAACCATTTGCCACAGTTCGTCTTCTGAACGCGGCTGTGGCAAGGCATGCAAACGGCGTCCAATGATGTCCCAGACGTGCTCGATTGGTGAGAGATCAGGAGAGTACGGTGGCCAGGGAAGCATCTGTATATCTTGCAGAGCTTGTTGGCTAATGCGAGCAGTGTGCGGTCGGGCGTTATCCTGCTGATAAAGGGTATTGGGCACCCCCTGAAGGTAGGGGAGTGTCACCGGTCGCAGCACATCATCAACGTATCGTTGGGCCGTCATAGTGCCCTGAATACGAAGTAAAGGTGACCTGGAATCATACGCGATTGCGCCCCAAACCATGATTCCACGTTGTCGCACGGTGGGGCGTTCCACAATTGCTGCCGGATTGGACCTTTCTCCACGTCGACGTCACACGCGTACACGGCGACTATCACTGGACAAGCAGAAACGCGACTCATCTGAGAACACGACCCTGTGCCATTCCGTCATCCACGTCGATCTAGCCCGGCACCATTCCAAACGTTGGCGCCTATTCGGTGGGGTCAATGGCAGTCTTCTTAGCGGACGGCATGAGTGCAAGCCATTAGCAACCAATCGACGGGAAATGGTTCTGGTCGAGATGGAATGATCTAGGGTGTCTTGCACAAGTTGCAGGATGGCGGTATAATTGGCTTGTGGGGCCGCCACTGCTTGTCGAAGGATACGCCGATCCACACGTGCTGACGTCACTCTGGTTGCACCGGCATTCCTATAAATTGCCACATTTCCTTGTTCCAACCATCTTCTCCACAGTCGGTGCACCGTGGACGCACCAAGGTGTGTATCAGCTGCGATTTGACGTATGGACCAACCTGCCCTTTTCAGTCCGATCACCATGCCCCTCGTAAAAGCGTCTGTCTGCTTGAACTGCCTCCGTTTACGATGACCTGGCATTCTCTGTTATTACACGTGTCTTTTAACACAAGAACAAAATTTCTACAATGATTTTCCTTGAAGAAATAACGACACGAATACTGTCCTTTCTGCAATTTCCTGCCTTATATCTTACTCCAAGTGCGCACGAGAGCTGCGCATTTTACATCATTTGCATAACTCGGTTAGGCGCGTCTACCCTGAAATTTGCATAATTTTCTGGCCACTATTTCTTGGTGTTCCATTTTCAATGTCACGCAGTGTATATTCCGAAGGAGAATAATGCTTTTGGCAATTTTTACAGAAGTATCAAAAATCAATCTCACAGCTGCTAATTTATCTTGACGAAGTCTTTCATTTCTTGTAGCTTTGTCATCAAAACGAATTACTCTGAGAAGAAAACGGAATCTGTTTTCAGACATTCTACACAATTCAAATATATTCAAAGATATTCTACACAATTCAAATCCAGTACTATCTCTTGCCCATGCATCATCTGTATTCAATTTATTCGCTTTCATGACCCCAAGAAAGTAAATAATTCCCAATAAAGCTTTAATTTAATGTAGGTTTGTCAAATTAGCATCTCTTTCTCTGCTATAGTTCTGCTGAATATTCCTAATGTAAATGTTAGTATTTGTAACTATGCATTCAAGTATATTGTCATCAATAAAGAGATTCCAACAATCTAATATCGATTTAGCATTTTTTGCTTCACCCTTTACCCCTGGTAGATGGGTGATAATATTTTCACTGCGAGTTCGAACATTTTTTGGGGGAAGAGCTTTCTTCCATTTAGTCTTTTGGTCCTTTCCTATATAGTAATTGAAGCTTGGATCCTCATTGTTTTCTTCTTCTGATAATGTATACTTTTCAGTGTCTGTACTCCAATTCCTCTCTTCTATATGATCATCAGTTTCTGATTCCTCATCATCGGGATTTGGAATATTATTATCATAACGGAGAAAATCAGCATTTGAAAGCATTTTATGTGAAATAATGTAAAAAGAGGAAATAAAATATAAATCCTACCTTATTGTTGGAAGAAATGATTGTATTATTGCACTTGGGGCAGCAAAACCAAACAACAAGAAGCCAGAAAGTAACTCGAAACTTATTTACGCAAACCCAAACCAAAAGCGTTAAAAGGTCGCGCTGGGTAAAAATTACCCATTGACGAGAACTCAAAAGGTCCCACTGGGTAAAATTGACCCACACATGCTAATAAAATGAATATATGTCATAAAATTAAAATTATAGGTTTATTATAATATTCTTTAGATAGATTTAGAAAGGTACTGAGAATATATTTTAAATATATATATTTTTTAATATAGAAATATTTTCGAAAAGTTCCTTCTGGGTAATTTTTACCCATTGCGACCGCTGAAGGGTTAAGAAAAAACCTGAAATTTCCATGATCTGTGATAAATTGTGAATTATAATAGTTTGGTCGACAATATTTCGGAATATCATAAGGAAATAAACTTTGAAATGTTTTATTAGTATTATTTTTCAGTAAATTAATCCTTGAAATAATGAAATATTTGAGTATACCTGGAATATACAAATCATAAAATTGTTTATCTTCTGTTGATAAATTATTCAACTCATATATATATTTATATATACAGGGTGATCCAAAAGTCCCGCACTATTTTAAAAATTAATAACTCCGCGAATATTTGCGCTAGAGCAATGCGGTAAACACCATTGTGTTCAGGATGCAATGGGATTTTTTATGGCAAATAATGAAAAATTCGAAATTGATTTTAGTTACAATTTTATTCGCCAGATGGCGCACTACCAGAATAAGAGATTCAGCGGCCAAATTGTTTGATAAATTGAAAAATATAACTGATCGACACGTATTTTTCCTTTTTGAATACAAGGAAAGAACCCTAATAATATCAAATAACAAATTAATAAAACACCACTTCTCCAAAAGTATGAAGAATTGGTTAACGATTTTTAAATACAATCAGAGATATGTAAAATAGGTAAATGCAAATTAAAACATGTAGCAAAAAAAAAAATGATATTTTAGATACGGTTTGTTTCCGAAGATAATAAATTTCAAATATTTTTAATTCAACTCTCTCTCATACTGTACACAATTTTAAAGAATGTGTCCCCTCAAATAAAAATATTTTTTAAATCGACCTTTTGCGTTGAAAAACGTGTTAGTAAAATCATTTTCGTAAATATTGAGGCTGCCTGGCCGGCATTCATATTTCTTGAAAATGAAGATACTTCGGCCAGTGAATCTTTTTATTACCTCGACGTTTCGACAAAAATCTTTTGTCCTCGTCAGGAGCAAATAAAAATTAAACATTCAGCAAGGCGTTAAAAATCTTTCTAAAGTTCCAAGGGCGTTCTCACGCGATATTCAAAATTTTTGTACAACATCTAAAGCACGAGTCAAAAATAAATATTTAACTCACAAAAGACTATGATCTTTGAAATAAATTATAATATACATATATATAATTATTATTATTTTTATATTTATTTTTTATAATTTCTCATTATATATATGTATATTATAATTTATTTCAAAGATCATAGTCTTTTGTGAGTTAAATATTTATTTTTGACTCGTGCTTTAGATGTTGTACAAAAATTTTGAATATCGCGTGAGAACGCCCTTGGAACTTTAGAAAGATTTTTAACGCCTTGCTGAATGTTTAATTTTTGTTTGCTCCTGACGAGGACAAAAGATTTTTGTCGAAACGTCGAGGTAATAAAAAGATTCACTGGCCGAAGTATCTTCATTTTCAAGAAATAAAATCATTTTGTATTATTTTTTTGCACAAAATTTCTAAAGTTATTGGTGTACAGAAAATATTCCTTACGCGAAATGCTAAACATTAGGGGAAAAATTGTGTGTACCAGTGTTATTCGAGAAGTTATAACACTCTGGTTTGCACGACATAATATGTGAGCAAATGACAAACAAAAAATTACTGTTCACAAAAAAAAAAAGTCAAGATGTGAGGACAGCATTTATTATCCCCATATCCCAACACAAAGAGCTGCAAAATATTGGTAGATAATATAATACATGGCAGCTTATATAACACATGAGGTAACTGCCTTCTCTCTTGTATTAGGTCACAATCCTTGCTCAATGTAGCACCCTTCATTCGCAATCACCGCCTGCAGACGATAAATGACAGAATGGACAGCATTAAATAACATATCTGTTTAAATTGATAAGACGTGCCATCTGATAGAAGCCTTCAACATGGCCAATATGGTAGGCCAGCATCGATAAACACACGATTTAATGTACCCCCATAAACAAAAATCGCAAGGCGTCAAGTCTGGTGATCTTGGAGGCCACTGGTATATGGCGACTTATCCCACGAATTTCACCGAACGTATCCTTCAGCAATTGTTTGGCTCCGCGGGAGATATGAGGAGGTCCTCCAACTTTCATGAATGTTATTTCGCTTAGTGCTTTTTCCCTGCAATATGGGAATACCCTTTTCTCTCAAAAGTTGAACATAACGTTCACCAGTTACAAAAACGGTTTTAAAAGTTCTTCCATTGATTTTTCAAAGAAAAATGGCCCAATAATAAAAGAAGAAGTGAACCCACACAAAACTGTAACTCTAGGCTGATGAAGTGGCATTTCTGTAAAAATCCTAGGGTTTTCTGTTGCCCAAAAGCGGCTGTTTTGAATGTTAAATTCTCCGTTTAGAGAAAAGTGAGCATCATCTGTCCACAGAACATTCGACAGCCAGTTTTCATCACTATCAATTTGCCGGAAAACCCATGCAGCGAATTCTTGACGCATCTCAAAATCGCCAAATTTCAGCTCGTTATATCTTTGAATTTTGTATGGGTACACACAATAGAGACATTAAGTGAAGCCTCTTCGGATATCACAATCATACACGGCGATTTTAACGCCAAAAGTTCAACTTGGGGATCATCTGTCCAGGATAACAAAGGTCACCGACCTCGACCTTACACCATTAAATAAGGGCGAGAACACCTATCTATTCAAGTCCACAGGCACAGAATCCGCAATAGACATCACAGCGATAAATTTCAACATCGCTCCCACAACAAAATGGAAAATCCTGAGAGGTGCAATCAGTGACCACAGACGAATTTTAACAACCCTAAACTTCAAAGTTGATTATGTCCAATAGAATAAAAGAACATGGAACTTTAGGAAAGCTGACTTGAAAAAATTCACAGAAAAGCTTGAAAAACTGTGCAACTAAAAATTGAATTACAGAACGCTTGACATAAACTTGGAAAACTTCTCTTCGAATATATCAAAAGCTGCAAAAGCATCGATACCTAGAAGGAGACGTAAAGACCTGTGGATGCCTTACTGGAAAGACCACAACATCGAGGCAATAATTTCAGAGAGAGACAATATCAATGAACTTTTTAAAAAAATAATACAGAAGAAAAGAGAAAGGAACACATTGAAATTAGTCACAAAATAGAACAAGAAATTTGGATATGCAAACAAGAAAAATGGCAGATTTCTGCGAAAAAAATGGATCCAAGAAAGGACAGCCAACACTGGAATATGATTAGAGTGTTAGAAAACAATCAAAACCAACACCAATCCTCCAATACTCTAACCGATATGAATAGAACAGCGAGAAAACGAGACAAACAGATGGCTAACATAATTGCTGAATATCTTTCAAGCACTTCCATACTCAAATATACGAATGAAGACAGGACTCTAAAAATAATATAAACCAGTTAGTTAAAAAAGCAAGAAACTTCCATCAACGAGATATTTTCTCGAAAGACTTCACACTGAATGAGCTAAACTCATCAATAAAAAAATCCAAGAGGTCACCAAGAGATAATCTAATGTTTGGTCAAATGATTAAACACTTTGAAGACAAAGCTAATAAACAACTCCTACGAATACTAAACATTTCATGATAAACTGGTAAACTACCAAAGAATTGGAAGATATCAATTACTGTGCCAATACTGAAACCAAACAAAGATGCCAAGGAATCCAAGAACTATCGGCCAATTGCTCTCACCAGCATACTTTGTAAAATAACAGAACGAATTATCCACTCTAGGCTCATAGTCTGGCTCACTAACAATAATAAAATAAACTTCTAACAAACTGCCTATAGATCCCAGCACTGTACGACTGATCAACTGTTCTACTTCTGTCAATCAATAATAGATTATTTCCAGGAAAAACCGCCAAAGAAGACCACGGCTATATTCCTTGATATGACCTCCTCAGCTTTTGGTCGAGTATGGAGGGAGAAATTACGTGAAAAGCTGCACAACATCGGAGTAAGAGGAAAAACCTTAACCTGGATTGCAGACTTCTTAAGGGGAAGAAGGTTAAAGGTTTGGGTCAATGGAGAATTTTCCAAGGAAGGAAGAACATGGGCTGGTGTAACTCAGGGATCTGTGCTCAGTCGTATACTCTATCTGCTATATATTAACGACATCCATCCTTACCTCACTGAAGACTCGAAGGTTGCCTGTTATGCAGACGATATAGCCATATGGCACACAAGTAGCAGCATAGAAAAATCGTAAAAAATACTGAACACATCAATGAGAGGACTGGAGAAGTGGGCAATGGAACTCCAAATGACCATAAACCCAATAAAACCAAACCTATGCGTCTTCTCCACTGACGGGGAAAAAGGCATAAATATAACTACAAAATAAGCATAAACAAACAAATAATTGATAAAATTAGAAATCCAAAATACCTAGGTGTGATACTGCAGTCCTGGATCTTTCCAGTTGGTCTCGAGGACCACGCCATCACCATCTCCTCAGCGGCGAAGTCCGCGATCTACATTTTCATCGTATATCGCAAAATGCGTGGTGTCGCTGGAGACCCACTGGCGATTCTCCACTAAACTCTGCAGCGCTGGTAGAGGCGCCATATTCATTGTACATAGTGTATATAATGCATATTATCTTTTTTAAATAGTGCAGACTGTTCACTTTGCATGTATTGACAAGATGGCAATAAAATTATTTTAACTGTCATTGATGAGGAATTGGAATTTTCAAAACACATAATTAGCACCTCAAATATAGCTACCAGAAAACTAAACATTCTGAGATGGCTATGTGGAACAAATTGGGAAGAAAAAACCAAAATTCTCAGAACAACATATATCACCTTAATAAGGCCGATAATGGAATATGCAACACCGGTCTGGGCTCCCTCAAGCTCATCACTAAAAGTAAGACTAGACAGTGTTCAAGCTAAGCGGCCAAAATAATCACTGGTGCTGTTTCATCCACCAACAATGAGAAAATTCAGAGAGAATGTGTTCTAGACCTTCTCGCTCGAAAGCAGAAGATAAAATAAAAACAACTTGGATCGGCAATTCGGAAACGAGGAACCAGAGGACGAGATCTCTCTGAACACTTGTGGTTTGGTGGATCCGCCCTTTTCTGAGAATGAGGTGAAACTTACGGCTTTCAAGTTCGGGAAAAGGAAATCTCCTGGTCCCGAAGGGATCGATAACACGGTCGTGAAAGCCCTGTTAACAATGCACCCATCACTTCTTGCCAGGTTTTTCAATAGGTGTCTGGACACTGGTACTTTTCCTGAGGCATGGAAGGTTGCTCGAGTAGTGCTTCTCGAAAGGTCTGGTAGAAAGGGTAATTCTCCTAATGATTATCGTCCGCTTTCTTTACTAGTGTGTCTAGGTATGGTCCTGGATAGCCTACTAGCTCAGCGACTGAAGCACTGGCTAGAGATTAATGAGCTCCTTTCCTCTTTCCAACATGGTTTTAGGAAAGGGAACTCCACAACCACAGCTCTTAACGAGGTGTTAGAGGGGGTTGAGATGGGCTTAAATAAGGGTGCTTGGGTTCTTTTCGTGGCCCTGGACATTGATGGTGCGTTCAACTCCATGAGCTGGAACAAGCCGATGAGAAATTTGATGGACATGGGTTGTTCTGATAATTTGTGCAGCTTGGTTCGTGACTTCCTGAGGGATAGACGGATTAGCCTCAGTTTTGGTGGGCGGAAGTTGGAAAGAAACTGTGCTAGGGGTTGCCCCCAGGGCTCTTGCTGCAGACCTATTCTGTGGAATATCCTGGTAAACACCGTTTTCCAGGAGGAGCTCCCTGAGGGAGCCAGGCTGGTTCTCTATGCTGACGACCAGTTCCTCATCATTGAGGCTGCTTCAAGAGCGAAAGCTGAGAAGTGTGTTGAAGCTTCTCTCCAAATCCTCTCGAATTGGGCCCATGACTCTGGCCTTAAGTTCAATGTCTCCAAAACTAAAGCCCTCAGCTTTAAACCTAGGGACATAAGAACTAGAAGGAAAGGGATCAAATGGGAGCACAAGCCGGCTATCCGGATGAAAGGACGGAGGGTAGTCATGGGGGTGGTCATTGATGACAAGATGGGTTGGCAATACCAGGCGGAGGAGATGGTGGCGAGAGGCAGGGAGGCGTTGTGCAGGCCTGTCCTGGTTGGCTCTCAACAGGGGGGGGAGAAGGAGGGTACTATTTTTAGGAATCTCTGCCTCTCCTGTGTCGAGCCAATCCTGCTATAACAGGGATCAGAAGGTGGCAAAAACTCTAGAGAGCGTGCAGAGGACAGCGGCACTCAGAATCACAGGGGGATATCGCACTACCAGCAGTGAGGCCTTTTTGGTCCTCGCTGGGCTTATTCCCCTGGGATTGAAACTAGAGGAGGAGACCATCAGACAGAAGATCTGGGAGAACAGGGAAGATGCCCTGGGACTTGAAGCGGGTGCCCTGGAATGGAAGAGGGACCCAGGGAAGCCTCCGCAGTGGTTGCCAAAGTGGAATTGGAGTCCTGGTGGGCCGACAGGGATTGGCACGGAGGTTTTCACTGATGGTAGTAAGTCTGGAACCAATACTGGAGCTGAAGTAGTGATTTTCACTAATGGAAAGCTGATCTTCCAAGAAAGCTTAACACTCAGAGTGGACGAATTGGTCTTTTCAGCCGAGCTGGTTGCGATCAGGGTAGCCCTCAGAGTGTGTGCCGAGAAGAACTTCAGCCCGGACCGCCTCTATTCAGATTGTATGTCGGCCCTCGTCGCCATCAATCTGGTGAAAGGGCAACTCGCGCATCAAATAATCCAGGAGCTGGAGATGACAACGCGGGCTCCGGAGCTCTTTTGGGTTAGGAGACACAGCCTCATCGAAGGTAATGAGTTCGCAGACAGGCTCACTAAGGCAGGATGCTTTAGAGATAGATCACTGAGGACCCCAGTGACCAAGAAAGAAGTTTATTGGAGGATCAGGGGGCACGTCCAGGACTTATGGTTGGACAGATGGAGGAACAGTGTGAAGGGGAGAGAGGTATATATATAATCAATTGGTTAACAACACCCAAGTACCTCTGTAAGGTAATGTCCCACAAATTCATTAGGGTAGTTCGGGACATGGGCCCTTTCCCAGGAGTCTCCACAGATTTAAAATTAAGAGAAACCATGATTGCGTCTATGAAGAAAGGGATGTGGATGCACGCCACTACGTCTTGGATTGTCCAAGGGTAGTGGGTGTGCAGGAAGAGAGGAGGGCGAGGGGCGCGATCGAGAGTAAGATGCTGAGAAACCACAGCAAGCTTCTTGAGAAAGCCCACGACGTGGCAGCTGAGCTTTTCCTCAGCTTTTAGTGAACAGAGTCGACCGGGGGCCGCCTCCCCGCGGTCCCTGCTGGACACAGTAGATAGTGTCCTCTTTTGCTGTGATTAAAGGCCACCGGTATAGAAATCCTTCCAGACACGTTGTCTGGAAGGTGGTGTTTCCAGGTACAATGTCCAAGCACTAGCTTGGATATCGTTACTTGGCTTATGAGTTGAACAGAATAGCAGCGAAGTGCATGCTTCGGATGCCGGCTTGTGGACCGAAAGGTCTGGGTGGCCATCTGCTTCTAGGGTGTACCAACTGTGCTTAGGTGGGATCCTCCAGTTCTTGTTTATTTTTGTTTTGGCTACGGTTTCTATTTCTTTAAAAGTAAGTTTATTTTTCTGTAGCAAGGTTTCTTTTGTGCCTTTTTTCGCTAGCGCATCAGCAGCTTCATTGCCTTCAATGCTAACATGTAAGGGTATCCATTGAAGGTGAATTTTTGAGGTATTGAGAGTTTTTGGAGATAACCAATTATGTTCCTGCTTACTTTGTCTCTAAGTTCCCTTGTGTGACCCAAGTGTTGTATTGCACTTCTACTATCAGTAAGAATCCATATATCGTGATGTTTAGTGTTTCTGATGGATTTTAAGGCTTCATAGATGGCTATAAGTTCTGATCTGAAGACTGAGCAAAAATCTGGGTTTCTTCTGTTTATTTTCTCATTGCCATTTGTGGTTTTAATGAGAGAGTCACTGTCAGTGTGTCCCAACTCGTCTCTGCTACCATCGGTATAGATAGTTATTACATTTTTAGGAATTTTATTAATTATTTCTAATGATAATTGTTTTAAGTATTCTGTATTTTGGTATTGTTTGTTGGTGGGTTCATTTAAAGTGGCATTAAAAATAACATTTTGTTAGTGATTCGCATGGGGATATTTTTTCTGCTAAATAATATTTTTCCACTTTATATTTTGAAAATCCATTTCTTTTGGCCAGGTGGAGAGGGCCTTCTTTTTTGAGTCTTATATTGGATTCCCAATTAAGTATGCAATTGGAAGTTCTGTGTTTGTTTTCATAACTCTTGATTTTGTTTATATATTTTGGCAGATTGAAACTTCTTCTACCCTTTAAGGGCATAATGTCTGCCTCGTAAAGTACAATATTATTAGGGCAGGTATTTCGAAGACCTGTAATAATTCTAGCTGCATTTAGTTGTATCCTTTCCAGTGATTTTAGATTTGTTTCAGATGCTGTACCATAGATTTGATATCCATATTCCAAGATAGGTCTCATTAGAGATGTGTAAGTTAATTTTAGTGTTGTTGCTTCAGCTCCCCACTCTTCCTGAAATATATTTCAAGATTTTTAGTCGGTCTCTTCCTTTTCTAACAACTCCTTCAATATGTTTACTGGAGTTAATTTCTGGATCCAGGGTGTAGCCGAGATATTTAGGATGTTTATTATATTGCAATTGTTGTTCTTTCGGAATAATATTTGGCCTTATTTTGTATAGTTTCTTATCGATAGTAAAAAGACAGGTTTCAGATTTTTGGGGGTTAAATTCTAATTTATGTTTATTAGCAAATTTTTCTAGGTTGAGAAGAGTCTTGTTCAAATCTCTTTCAGCTTTTTTCCAGTTAGTGTTGCTGCTCCATAGAATAATATCATCAGCGAAAAGTCCAATATTGGTTTTATGAGAAAAAATTCTTCTATGCCTGCAATAAATTGGGTAAAGAGATTTGGGCTAAGGACTGATCCTTGTGGTAATCCTTGATACAATTTGAAGGTTTTAGATAAAGTGCCATTATATTTGACCCTGATGCATCTATTTTTAAGGGAATCATTTATCCAAGTGATAGCTTTTCCATCAATTTTGAAATGTTTGTATAATTTTGTAATTAACTTGTTTTTCCATACCTTATCAAAAGCTTGTGTAAGGTCTAAAAAGCAGCTATTGTGTGGTTAGTTGGTTTTCTGTTTTGTGCATCTTTTACCTTTTGTGTGAAAAATAAGGGTTGGTCTATTGTCCCATGTCCTTTCCTAAATCCATATTGTTCTTCTGGTCAGAGATTTCTTGTGTCGGGGTGGTAGGTGAGTCGTCTGATTATAATTTTTTCCATTAATTTTCAGCGAATACTTGTGAGAGAGATAGGCCGGTAGTTTTTTGGGTCATCAGCAGATTTGTAAAGTTTTTAAATGGGAATTATTGTTGCATTTTTACAGTCTTGAATCAATTTTCCAGTTTTACAGGAGTTATTGAAAATATTAAGAAGTCTTTCTTTGCCAATTTTGCCCAAGTTTGATATCATTCGGCCATGGATTCCATCTGGCCCAGGAGTCTTGTTTAGGTCAGTGTTTTCTAATGCATAAGCTAGCTCTTTCATATTGATTTTTTCATGGAAAATATTATAAGTGCTGGTGACATTTTTACAGTCATGAATAATCCTTTGGGCCTTTGTTTCTACCTTGATTTTACTACTTATTTGATATGAATTACCTAAAAGATTGGCAGCAATTTTGTCATTAGTTGCTGGTGTACCATCTGTATTCTTAATCATATTAGTTTTTTTCAGTTTGTGACTGGGATCTGTCAATTTGTTTTGCCAAATTCCAAAGTTTTGTATTTGGGTGTCTTGGGTTCAGGTTTTCACAAATTTGTTTTCATTTTTCCCTTTTCACATTTACGTATAATCTTTTTATTTTTGCATTCACAATGTTCAGTTCAGTTCTACAATTTGTTTGGTTTTGGGTGCTCTTTTTTTGTAGTTCATTTCTTTTGGTTATAAGTGTTTGAATATATTTTGCCTGGTGTGTATAATTTGGAATCCATTTCTTAATATTACCTCTTGGTATTGAAACTGTAGCTGCTTTAATAATGGTGTTTTCGAAAGATATCCAATTAGCCTTTTTGAAGTTCTAGAATTTTTTTTTAATTGAGCTGGTTTTGGTCTTGGTGCTAATTTCTATCAAATTAGGCAAATGATCACTTCCAATACTTTTTAATATTTGCTATTTGCATTTGTGGAAAATGTCAGGATAGTAAAAACTTATATCAAGGGCATGTGCAGTATTATAGCTGTATGAATGATGGGTAGGATTCCCATCATTTAAGCACATGATGGCATTGTCGTTAAATATGTTTGAAAGTATTTTGCCTCTTGGGTTTGGCGTGGAACATCCCCATAGTTGATGTTTGGCATTAAGGTCACCTACAATAAGAGTTGTCTGTAAGAAATTGAGCCATTGTTCCATCGTCAATAAGTGTATTGTTTGGAGGGTGATACATATTGTATATGTTGATGGCTTTGTTTTGATTGAGGTCGAATTTGATATCTTGGGCTTCGAGGTCTAATGTGTTTGAAATATTAACGGCTATGTCCTCATAGTACAAATTCTTGATTAAAAATGCTAGGCCACCCCCTTCAACAGCATATACAGATGGATCTTCAGACCTTACCCTGAGTTATGGAGGGGCCAGAATTAACATAATACTGCAAGATGGAACATACATCAAAATCAAAGAAGGAACAGGACAGATTTCGTCAAACTTCACTTGTGAACTGACAGCTATCTGGAAAGCCCTTGATGTATGCCTTAACCAACCATCCCTGCATCAAGCAGAAGGAAATTTAATATATAGAGACTCTATATCCGCTCTAGAAGCAATTCAGAAGGGCAATACTAAAATCACACAGAAAATACACTCGTTACTTACCCAACTGGAAACATTGGAGAATAACTGCATCCTACAATGGATCTCTGCCCATGCTGGGATCGGGGGTAATGAAATTGCATTTGAATTGGCAAGGGAAGCCAGAAAGTTGAGCCAAAGGAAAGAACAAATGTCATTATTTGACGCTGATTCTTTGTCAAAATACAAGATAATTAAACAATAAATAAGAAAAGATCAAAATGCGAAATAAACTCTGAGGGAAAAATTACAAAAACTATAAAAAGATTTAGAACAAAACACTATAAAGGAATAACAATACATCCAGATGGCACAATAACCTATAGGGCATGCAACAATTGTCCTGGTGTGGAACTTACACCTACCCACAAATTCTCATAGCCAGCAATGGCCGCAGCCTTGCAGAAAATTGACATAGACCCAGAGCAGCAGCTTTACACACCCAAGATAGTGGACATGGCTGCTGCTGTGATGGAGATGCATGGAGACATCTGAGGCTTTTTATTGGACACGACAACAACAACGGCATTCCAGAGTAAAATAAATTATCAGAGATAGATACATATTTTTCAAATGAATTAAAATAAATATAATCGATACTGAGAGAGAGTTGAATTAAAAATATTAGAAATTTATTATCTTCGGAAACAAACCATATCTAAAATATCAATTTTTTTTTTGCTACATGTTTAATTTGCATTTACCTATTTTACATATCTCTGATTGTATTTAAAAATTGTTAACCAATTCTTCATGCTTTTTGCGAAGTGGTGTTTTATTAATTTGTTATTTGATGTTATAAGGGTTCTTTCCTGGCATTCAAAAAGGAAAAATACGTGTCGATCAGTTATATTTTTCAATTTATCAAACAATTTGGCCGCTGAATCTCTGATTCTGGTAGTGCGCCATCTGGCGAATAAAATTGTAACTAAAATCAATTTCGAATTTTTCATTATTTGCCATAAAAATTCCCATTGCATCCTGAACACAATGGTGTTTACCGCATTGCTCTAGCGCAAATATTCGCGGAGTTATTAATTTTTAAAATAGTGCGGGACTTTTGGATCACCCTGTATATCTAGATTCCATATAACACAGGTCTACAAAAAAAACTTTTTTTTTTTGCACAAGAGAACCTGATGGTGTTTCTAGTGTAACTTTTCATGCTGAACTCAAAAATTTAATCAGAAATTTCCCATCACCCATGGTTTTTGCCTGATGGTCTTTTTTTAGTATTGGGATAAATACAGTAATAAATGCTTGTATATATGAATATATATGCCCTAATAAATGAAACTGCTTTTGAAAAAGATAGAATATGAAAGATACGGTTGGAAAATATGCAGCGATTTGAAAGTCGTTGCTCTCTTGCGTGGATTACAGCTTGGATATACAAAATTTTGTTGTTTTCTGTGTGAGTGGGATAGCAGAGATAGGAAAAGGCATTACAATAAAAAAAATCTGGCCAAACCGTAAAATCTTTACTCCAGGATATAAAAATATTGCAAATCTACCCCTGATCGATTCAGAAAATATTTACTTACCACCATCACATATTAAACTGGGATTAATGAAGAACTTTGTCAAGGCAATGGATCGAAATGCCAGTGGATTTGCCTACCTAAAACAAAAATTTTCTAGTATAAGTGAAGCGAAGATTAAAGAAGGCATTTTCGTTGGACCTCAGATTCGAGAATTGCAGCAGGATGGAAATTTTCAAAATAGTTTGAATGAAGTTGAAGCAGCAGCATGGAATTCTTTTAGAAAGGTTTGCAAAATCTTCTTAGGAAGTGTCAAGGTTGAAAATTACCGAGACATAGTTAATGATCTGTTGCTTTCCTACAAGGCACTGGGATGTAACATGTCCCTCAAGATCCATTTCCTGCATTCACATCTAGATTTCTTTCCAGACAATCTTGGCGCAGTTAGCGATGAGCATGGTGAGAGGTTTCATCAAGATATATCAAGCATGGAGAAGCGGTACCAAGGTAAATGGAGTCCCGCTATGCTTGCCGACTACTGCTGGACACTCAAAAGGGATCTACCACAAGCAAAGTATAGAAGAAAATCCACTGTCACTGCTTTTCAATAAATAAATATGTTTCGTTCATATATGCCTATATATTAACAATATTTCCAAATTTCAAGTAGGTGTAGCTCAGAAATATTGCGTAATAGAAAAAAACTAATGGTATATTTGGATTCAGGACATGTAGATAAGATGCTATTTCTTTGTGGACAAAGAAAAATATTTTTTGATATACCAGTGTAATGTAATAAGGGTTGTGCAAAACTGTATTTATCCCAATACTAAAAAAAGACCGTCACGCAAAAACCATAGGTGATGGGAAATTTCTGATTAGATTTTTGAGTTCAGCATGAAAAGTTACACTAGAAAAATAATCAGGTTCTCTTGTGCAAAAATCTTGTTGACCAGTGTAATCAGTGATCAAAGGAATATTGACTAAGGTGTGAACACAGTTATAACTGATTGTTTTATATGTTTGGGTACACCATAGCAGAATTTGATATTGCATTGAGTTCAGTTTGTACATATATTTTTTGCTAATAAATTCAAACCATATTTCTGTTCCGTAAGTTAACGTTGGTCTTATTATAGATTTATAAAGTGTAAGCCTTTTTTGGGTGCTAAGACCCCAATATTTTCCACATATTGAAAAAAGAAGGTTTTTTCAATCTTTGGGTTTTGTTTAGTATAATATTAAGGTGAGGGCCAAAATCCAATTTGTTTTTCCATCTATGATTCGCAATCGTAATTCCAAGAATTTTAATTTCTTCTACGGGCAAAATAATATTGTCTCTAAAATTAATTGAAATTTTGTCTTTATTGTCCAAGTGTAAAATACTAGTTTTATCTCAAGATTGATATTTAGCTTATTATCATTACACCATTGATCTATCTTTTTCAAATTAAACTCAATCGACTTTTTTAGATTTATTAACATATAGTTACATCATCAGCATAGCAAATCATTTCAGAGTTTGGTGATTGCAAATTAGTTAGCAGATCACTTAAATATATCAGCTATAATAACGAGACAATGGTCCACCCTGAGGACAGCCCTTTGTTAATATCTTTGAAACTTTAATAATTTTATATTTGAAAATAGTTTTTCTATTTTTCAAAAAAAGAACGTAAAATTGATCAATTCAACTGGTAAATTGTCTTCGTCTAATTTTTTAAACAAGGCTGGCCACCATGTATTATCAAATGCTCCTTGTATATCAATTGCAATCAGCTTAACTAGTTGTTTCTGTCTATGTTCCATTATGATCTTTGTGATTTCTTTCAAACAGGTTGTTGTTGACTTATTCTTCAAGAAACCATGTTGTCTGGGGCTAAGAAGATCATTTTTTCATAGTATTCGTATATTTTATTTTTCAAAATTTTTTCAAATATTTTTGATAAGTTAGAAATTAATGAAATAGGTCGATAACTTTTTACTAATTCTAAATTAATTTTGTGAGGTTTTGGAATTATCCTGAGAGCTGCCTCTTTCCATCTATCTGGATAGTATCCGAAGTGAATGCATTTATTAAATAAATCGCATAATAATGGTAAAATATTTGTAAGGCACTTTTGATCATGTTATTACTTATACTGTCAACCCCAGCGACTTTTTTAATATCTATGTTAGATATTAGGTTTACTATTTCCCCTTCCTCAACAAAGACCTTATTCTTGTTATTCATTTTTAGTTTGTAATTTCTAATTAGTTGATGGTAAGAATCATCCGTATCGAAATTATCATCTGGTACCAACTCATTTAACAAATAGCTCATTGATCGTTCTTTTAGGTATTCTGGGGCATTGCCAATTAAGGGTATTCCTCTTTGTTTATCTAGTGTTCTTAATTTATTAAAAAAATTATATGCGTTACCAAATGGATTGTTTGTGTAATTTTCTTCTATAAGATATCGCCAGTTAATTTTCTTTGCTTTATCAATTGCATTAGTGTATCGATTCCTAGTCAACTTGAATGTGCTATAACTGATTGCTCCGTGGCGATAATATACGTTTCTTATGTAGTGAAAATAATCTTTCATTTTTTCAATTCATTATTCCACCAGTTATTACTAGAATAATATTTAGAGTTGGAGGATTTAACTTCCACACAAAGATTTAAAGGCAGCTTCTGTTAAAAGGTTTGTAATTCCATTTACTATCATATCAATATCTAAATCTGAATTAACTCTTTCCACTTTACTTTTAAGTCTTATTATTTCTGTTAAAGATATATTAAGAGAAAATCGAGACCAATCAGCATCTTTTTCTTTGAATATCATGTGGATTTTTGATTATTGAATGAGTATTCGTTTTTTTTTGTTTTTTTTTTTCGAATTTTATAGCAACATGGTCCGAAATATTTGTTAGTTCTAAAGTTTGCCAGCTATTTATTAAGCTTAATGATTGTTTATTGGATATAGTAAGATCGATTATACTAGTTTCGCGACAGGTAGGCGTTTTCAGGTTATGTATATAGAGATCGTTTTCATCTATAATTGGTTTTAATTTAAATCCATTAGAGTTAGTTACTTTGTCGAACCATAATGGGTGACGAGAATTAAAGTCGTCACAGAGTACTACTGGTTAGTTTTTATAGGTTTCAAGTAATCTGCTCATAAAATCCAGATGATAATTGTTTAGTGAATTAGGATGAATATAGAAATTTGAGATAATTATGTTTTCTTTAAAAGTAGATAAAGCCATTGTTGTACAAAAAGAATTAGTGAAATTTTCTACCATGGAGCATTTTAGATTTTTATTTAATACAATAATTGCCGTGTATTTTTCTTCTATCCTATTCGAACACACTATCTGAGAATCCATATCGTACATGATCTTGTTGTATAAAACATAAGGTTCTTGAATCAATAGAATATCGGTTGGGTTATCTGTAATATAACCTTGTAATTCATTTATTGCCCTAATACTCTTTCTAACATTTTGTTGAATACATTTTAAGTTTTCATTCATTGTTGTTTACATTGGTAAGACATATATATTTAAATTATATATTTGACAAAACCGATTCCTCGATAATAGGCGTATATTGCGTTCTTTGTATGACTCTGTCCAGTTGTATCTTATGAAATATACTAACAGTGTTATTATATCACACTTTAAAATATACTACATATATAATTGAATAGAGATGGAAATTTTTCCAGGAGGAAATTTATCTATAAAATATATCTATTAAAGTGTGTCGTTGTCACAGACCAGAGTCCGCTAGTTAGCATAGACAGTCAATAGTCTTAGTGTAAGGATTTTAGAAAGAACACCAACAGTTAGCAAAAACAAAACTTATTGTATCGGTAAACAAACTAAGCTCACTCTTACTCCTTTCTTTGTTCTCCAGAGGTACCTAATCATTTCGGCGTCCTTAAAGCTAATTGATTGAACTATATAAAAGACATTTAATGATTGCGCTATATCTCTATATATTTTAGAGTCAGTGTATGTATATATGTTTGTCGGCTATACACGTCCTCAATAAGTACCTAATCTGGCTGAAATTTCAACAGGACTTAAACAAAATTCTGGAAAAGTTTATTGTCGCATTTTTACCAAGAAAATTTAAAATTGACTAGGTAATGGGCAAAAATAGTTATTTTTCAGTCAGAAAATGATTATGACAATATTGCTGTATCATGTTTGATTCGCAGAAACAATTTTTTTCTGAGTAAATTTCATGAATAAGACCACAGGCGTTGCCAGATTATCATTTTGAGTAGGAAGGAACAAAATTCTAACAGCAAAAATTTCACTCGAGCAGAAGATACAAAAGTCCCGTGGCTTCACTTCAGGATCAAACGGAAGGGGTACCACAAAGCGTCCATCATCCATGCTTTTGATAGAGAGTTTCGCAGAACTTTTCATATTTTGATAGTTCCTTCTTGAAAACACCTCTTCAATCTCCAAGAAGCGCCTTAATATCTCATCGGTGCTCTGGTTAAAATGAATAAAGATGGTGGACGCCTAAGATCGACCCGTCGTATTCTTTTCACCCAACCTCTCTGATATTATCCAGCCTAATTTGATCCTTTGAGTGTAGAGCTTAGTCTCTTCGAATCTTCGGAGCTCTGACAAAAAAAAGGAGCCATAAGCATCAGTTCCTATGATTATAGGTCTATTTTTACACTTTTGTGGTAATGAATATCTTCCAGTTCAATATCTTTGAGTGCTTCTGGTAGAGTGACTGAAATATTCTTGTTTGGTAACAATCCCGTCATCCTTTTAACCACTAACGCCCTTATTGGCCGACTCCAGCTTGGATACACCAGAGACTCAATTTCAAAGTGAGCCAATGAACAATGACCCAACATGCTGACCCCTTGTAGCGTTGATGCGGTATATATCTTGACGCTCACTTTGGAGATGGGAATACGTCCCAATAGATGAAAAAGGATTGAGAGCCTTGACCCAACAGAGCTCGAACGGCAACCCTTTCTCCTCTTTGGTTAACGATGCGGACCAAAGCAGTAGCAAGAGAGCGTTGGGTATCGTCATTCTGACATGCACTCCAGCGAAGGAGATATATTTACTCCCTTCTTTGATGGGCAGGCATCCTCGCCACTGCTTCGATTTTCGCTGGATCTGGTCGAATACCGTCTTCATCCAGTATGTGCCCAAGAAAATTAATTCTTGGCACGCTGAAGACACACTTGGCCTTGTTTAGTGTAACTTTCGCCTCTTTCAGTTTTCGGAGCACTAAACGAAGAATTCGATCGTGAGTCTTGGAGTCGGAGGCAAATATCAGGATATCGTCCAGGTAACACATTACACCGTCCATGCCTTGCAAGATTATTGACATAACTTTCTGAAAATACTCTGGGGCGAGTGAGATTCCAAATGGCATTCTGCAGTATTTATATCTCCCAAAAAAAAGTGATGAAGGTCGTTAAATGCTGGCAGTCCGGGCTCAACGGAATCTGGTGAAAGCCACTGTTCGCGTCCAGTTTCGAAAAGAATCTTGCTTCCCCCAGTTGCCCCAGCATGTGCTCCACCACTGGCATGGGATGCACTTCGCGCTGTACATGTTCGTTCAGCCTTGAGAGATCCACACAGAGTCGTATGTCACCATTCGGTTTACCAGCAATCACAGTCGGTGCACACCATTCAGTCGCAACGTTAACTTGTGCTATGATTCCCGCCTTCTCGAGCTCTTCCAATCTTGTTTTGAGCTTTTCCATCGAAGGTATTGGTACCCGTCGAGGAGTATGCACAGCATATGGTTTTGCTCCAGGTTTCAATTTGATTTCGTAAGGGTTTACGATCTGTCCCAGTCCTTCAAATACTTCAGAGAATTCCTTGATCGGGTTAATTCTCTCGCACCCACTTCAATCCGCCTCGCCAGGTTCAAGTGTTCACATGCCCGGCGACTCAGAAGAGGTTTACTCAAACGACGAATGACATAAATCTTCTCCTTGATTTCATAATTCCCATTTCGCAGCGTTGATATAAACATACCCACAGTCTGAAGTTCGGAGAATCCAGCAGCTCTAATGTTGATATCACTTTCCACTAGTCGTTGTTGTCCCATTATATTCTTGAAGAGACACAGAGGAACATATGTAACATCCGCCTGGGAGTCGAGCTTGAACTTCACCAGTTTCCCGTTCACTTGGATTTCTGCTGTCCTTCGCCTCCTGCACTCGCCTTCATCATCATCGAGATTAGATGAATCCTCCACAGCTGAGACCTCCAGGAGTACACCAATTTCTTCATCAAGTTCAAAAACAGCTTTGACTTCCGCAGTCTTCGCCTGCTTATCTGGGCAGCAATTTGCAAAATGGCCAGTTTTTGAACATAGGTTGCATCTTTGTCCTTCAGCACGGCAAGCCTGTCCTTCCCTGTGGGTGAAACCTCCGCATTTTGGACATCGTGATCTTGTTTTGGCTAACTTCTTCCTCGAAGGCTGCTGTTGTTGTTTCGGTGATTGTTTCTTCGAGTTGAACTTTACCTGATTGACCTTTTGGCTTGTTGAGGGACGCTGCAGGTCGACTTGCTGCTGTCGAACGGCTTCCTGCTGTCGAACCATTTTCACCGCCTTTTCCAAAGTCAGTTCGCTGTCCAACTGCATTCTTTCAGATAGAGCTTTGTCCCTCACTCCAGCCACTATTCGGTCACGGATCAACTGCTCATGAAGACCCTCAAATTCGCAACTATCAGCCAATTTGTACAATGAAGTGATGAATTCGTCCACTGACTCCCGATCCTCTTGGATTCTTGAATTAAATTTCGCACGTTCGTAGATAATATTCTTTCTGACACAGAAGTGGCTGTCGAACGCCTTGAGGACGGAATCAATTCTCGTTGCCTCTGCCTCCTTTTCGAACTTGAAGGTCCTGAATATATCATCCGCGCGGTCGCCCATCAAGTACATGAACAAATCGATCTTGTCCGCCTCCTCTTTCTTTTTCATTCCACTGACCACGAGGTATCGTTCGAATTTCTTCCTCCATTTGGGCCATTCGTTGGGAGTCGAGAAGTAGAAAGTTTCTGGAGGTTGAATCTGAGCAATGTTGATTTATCTTCCAAGGTACACAAAAAGCGATATTTTGCAATATACGGGTTCGTACTTTATCCAGTTATCGCTGCCACCATGTTTTAATGTCCATCCATACAGAGTTCAAAACAACAACCACTGACTCACCCGTGCAGGCAAGGTCACGCTCCGCTGCGTCACGTGGGAAAACATATGTACATGTTCTCAGCACAGAAAATTTAACAAATTCTGCAGACTCTATCTCGGCTACCGTGGACCTAAATTACACTAATGAACTGACATTTTTTTTTAATTAGTATAGTTTTTATTTTATTTTGAAATTATCTATATTTACACCAAATGTGTGTAAAGAATATTTATTTATTGTATAATTGTTACTCTAAAATGTAAATTTAAGCACATTTCACTATCTCTTTAAAACTAGAAATAATTTGTATTTATATTTTGATATCATGTACATAATATAGTTTAAACATTTACACGCAAATATCGATATAGGATATTGAAGACATGTTGAATATGCCTACTTCCGCCGGGGAGGACCTACGTCACCACTACGTTCCGGCCAGCCAATCACCGAACTGCCCAGCGGGCAGTCCACCCTCCCTCCCCCATTAGTCTAAATAAAGAGCTTAACACTTGCCTGTTGTTCGCGTCGACTCCGCGTGCTTCTAATCTATCCATTTCAATCGGCAGATGTAGTGGGATAATTGACTACTTCCTTCCATCATTATATCGTCTAGTCCAGCTTCAACTTATAGCCCAACATCTGGTAGCAGAGCGTGGTTAATTCGAGACACCACGTGCAAGATGACCTCGACGCTGATCAACTCGCCCCTCGAGAAACTCAATGATCAGAACTACAGAAGCTGGAAGTATAATACGAAGATGATGCTAATCGAAAGAGATCTCTGGAAGTATGTTACGGAGCCAGCACCCGATGAAGAAGCCTCAAGAACAATCTTCAACATGAAGCAAGAAAAGGCGTTAGCTATGATAGCACTGACGATCTCACCGAGCCAACAGATTCATATAATAGACTGTACCACTGCACGAGAAGCATGGGATACCTTGGAACAAGTATACGAACCCAAATAAAGGTCAAGAATCCTCCAACTGAAGAAGCAGTTCATCTCCATAAGATTCTAAGAACAAGAAACGATGACGAACTATTTGGGGAGACTGAAGATCTGTTCGGATGACTTAAGAGAGGCAGGCGCAGAAATGCAAGATCAAGACCTCGCCTATTCAATGCTTGCTGGCCTACCGGAGTCATACGACGGAATCATCATGACCTTCAGCTACGTAGAAGACAAGGAATTCACCTCTAGCAAGGTAAAACATGTGCTGCTAGCAGAATACGAGAGACGCATGGCCCGACGTGTGAATAACACAAATGAAGCTTTGCAGTTCGGGACAACGACCAGAAAGAAAGACAAGAAGAAGAAAAATTTCACCTGCTACAAGTGCGGCAAAGAAGGACATATCGCGAGATCACGCAGAGGAAAGGCTAAAACTCCAGCTCCAAATTTCCAACCACCGAGATGTAGCACTCACGAGATAGCGGGAAGCGAAATGCTAACAGCCCTATCCTGCGCCATCCCTGACAACTCTTGGGTGATCGACAGCGGCGCGACTCACCACGTGTGTAACAAAAGGGAGTGGTTTACCAACTTCCAAGGAATAACGTCGGATCTGATCCTAACAGCGAGCGGGACTACAAGAGCGGAAGGATGCGGCGACATCAAGTTCAAGGCCTATGTGGGTAAGCACCACGTTGACCTAAAACTATGTAATGTGCTGTATGTCCCTAATGTGCGACGAAACCTATTGTCAGTCTCGAGCATGGAAAATAAGGGCAAGATAGTTAATTTTGCGAACAGAAGAGCGCAAGTTTTCGATTCGGAGAACCGAATTGTTGCAATAGCACATAATGAAAATGGATTGTATGTCATGAAGGGTAGAGTCATTTTACCAAATGCTGAGTTGTTTAACAGTCAAAAGAGTTCACAAAAACAAACATTAGAACTATGGCATCAGAGATTCTGTCATGTAAACAATGACGCAATTGAGAGAATGGCAAAGGGGAAATTAGTTAAGGGGTTAGATATCTCCTCCATGGATCGAAGTCTGTGTGATGATTGTTGTGTAGCAAAGTCCACGAAAGAGCCACACAAACCATTAGGATATATAAGATCTAAAAGGCCATTAAAATTAGTTCACACTGATATTTGTGGTCCAATGCCTGTTAGATCTATTGGAGGAAGCGCATATTTTCTAACATTCATTGATGATTATTCTAGAAAGATAACCCTGTTTTGTCTTAAACATAAAAACGAAGTGCTGAAACACTTCGACTCTTATCTCGCTAGGGCTGATAGAGAAACCAGACATAAGCTAAAGGTGCTAAGATCCGTCAATGGACTCGAATATTGCAACCATGTATTTGAAACTAGGCTAGAGCAACTTGGCATCAAATACGAGCTAACGAACACATACTCGCCACCTATGAACGGCGTTGCAGAAAGGGCTAATCGAGTGTTGTTGGACATAACCTGATATTGTTTACACAGCGCCGAACTCCCTCGGAGATTCTGGGCAGAGGCAGTAAACACTGCAGTTTATATAAGAAACAAGTGCTACAATAGCGCCATAGGAGATAAAGTACCCGATGAACTTTGGTCATCAAGAAAACCGAGTGTTCGCCACTTAAAAGCTTTCGGGTGCTTAGTATATAGCCATATCTCGACAGAAAGGCTAAAGAAACTGGACAATCGAGCAAATAGGTGCATTCTTGTTGGTTATTCTTCCCAGACTAAAGGCTATCGTCTTTGGTGTCCGGAAACTCAACACGTAATCCAGACGAAGCATGTCAAATTTGACGAATCCAAGATAGGACTGAAGTGGACTAAGGTTGAGGATGAACCTGAAAGATACAACCATATTTGGATAGAACCCGATAACCAGCTTGAAGGAGATATAGATCTAAAACCTGAAGCGAAAAGAGAACGTAATGATGATACGAGTGATCAGGATTTAGTGGGGGTAAACAACGACGACATTGTTCAAACTAGGCCTAAAAGAATTGTACGAAACCCTTATGGGCGTGCTGGAAAGCCAAAGGTAGAACTGCATTTCCTAGATATCATCGAACACACAACTTTCGAATTAGCCGTATATGTCGACGATCTAGCTTTGTTCGCGGAAAGCGAGGACATTCTGACAAATATTGAGGAAAAGATTAGAGAAAAATTTAAGATCAAGAACTTGGGACCCATCAAATATTTCTTAGGTGTATAAATAAGTTATCCAGATGAAAACACAATAATCCTCTCACAAGGAAAATACACCATGTCGATCCTCGAACGATTTAATATGATGGAATGTAGGGGCGTTTCTACTCCATTAGATAACTCCATCCCGATTACAAAGAAAGACTGTCCAACAACTGACAAGGAAAAGGATGAGATGAAACACGTCCCTTACAGAGAACTTATAGGGTCTCTGCTATATCTTGCAAACTCATCGAGGCCTGATGATATGACGTTTGCCGTAACCAAATTAGCACAATTCTGTAGTAACCCAGGCGAACGACACTGGCAAGCTGCTAAAAATATACTAAGATATCTTCAAGCTACTAAGAATGTTTCACTCATCTATGAAAGAGGGTCTGATGATATACTAGCATTTAGCGACTCAGATTGGGCTAATGACATAGATGATAGACGATCAACCAGCGGGTCAGCTGTTACTATTAACGGTTGTTTAGTGTCATAGAGATGTAAAAAGCAAAATTGCGTGTCATTATCTACAATGGAGTCTGAGTACATTGCTCTCGCCCAGACCACAAGGAAATATTGTGGATAGCACAAATATTAGAGAATTTGAAATGCCTGACTAACGCCTCACGCCCAATAACAATATTCTGTGATAATAGAGCTACCATCGAGTTTTCTAAAAACAACATAGAAAACAATAGGTCGAAGCACATTGACATACGGTATAATTATATAAGAGAAAAGGTCAACAGCGGAGACATCCATGTGAATTACATCTCTACCAACGACAACCTGGCCGACATCTTCACCAAGGGCCTCAAAAAGACTGCACACCAGAATGCTTGTGCAGCTATGAATTGTCTGGATACTGGCATACTACACGGCATATCCAAAGTGGGGGAATGAAGACATGTTGAATATGCCTACTTCCGCCGGGGAGGACCTACGTCACCACTACGTTTCGGCCAGCCAATCACCGAGCTGCCCAGCGGGCCGTCCATCCTCCCTCCCCCATTAGTCTAAATAAAGGAGCTTAACACTTGCCTGTTGTTCGCTTCGACTCCGCGTGCTTCTAATCTATCCATTTCAATCGGCAGATGTAGTGGGATAATTGACTACTTCCTTCCATTATTATATCATCTAGTCCAGCTTCAACTTATAGCCCAACAGATATACTGTGTATTTTGCAATAAAATAAATAGAAAAATGCTAATTTCCAAAGGTATATTTTTTGGGTTTCTAAATTAATTTTCAATTATTTTCCTATCTATAATCATAAATCCTTTTCTGTTGAAATTTTCCTTGAGGATCTACTCCGGATGGTCAGGGTTCATCCGTGGGCGTATCTGTGCACGATTGTATACTTTGCTTAGAAAGTTTTTTTTATTTGATCTTGACATATGCAAAGAGTTTTAGTATTAATATTAAGAGTTAGCACCAAATATATTTTTAAAAAAGCATGTATAGTCATTAAACTACTATTATATAATGCTCTTGGAATATTAGTATGTAATATAATATATTTTTAATGTGAAATAAATAGTGCAATAGGCACGCAAACTAATTTATGCATATTAGCGTGCTTATTATACTTTCACGAAACATCAAACCACCACGGAACAAGACCTCCGGTGCGAAAAATATTGAACGCAATCTCTTCAAAGCTACAATTTTGAACAAGAAAATCAAGGGAGAGAATACACATTTGTCAAATACCCCCCCCCCCCCCTCCAATATATATATATATGTGATATCTTGGGACCTCTGGGACCAGTGTTACCTGATGCTAGACGAACCTCGATGTCAACTCTACCGTGCAGTCGTGGTGGAAGGCGACACAGCTGGGCCAAGGGTGAAATGAGCAAACAGAGATTCCACTAAGAAGCGTCTGACGTCAAGAAGGAATGGGACGAGGAGAATTCTGGCAGGAAAGGGTTTACCTTTTATCGGAGCGTCCGGCGCACTGGGACTGACTTCCTTTTATAGCTGAGCGGGTCCGAACAGGTCCCTGCCCTTTTCTGACGTAAACAGGGGGGGGAAAGTTTTATTATCCAGGAGGGCCACGACCTCGTAAAATTTGGACTGGGTTTGCTAGGCCTGCTTTCCTATTCAAACCTAAGCCTGATTAGTTTTAACCTTAATTTTCTCCTGTTAGTCTTCATTCCTTCTATCTGTACAGTTGCTATACTTTATTAGGTTCTTACGCGGTACAGATTGATGTTAATTGAAGCTTTCTATTTGCAGTAAATAAGAAGTTATATACAGTCACGTGGTGGAACATGTGGTAGTAGATATCTGGACTATTTACAATAATTCCATGGTCTTAAATCATCACAGATGGCCCCGGATGTGAGAGGGTTCAAATGGAGGGATTTAAAAGAGCGGAATAGGAAGACTGTTATTAAGGAAGTAATTTTTTTTAATTAATTAAAATGAGTTGGTATATAACATGGGGATGATTTCTGTATATCCATAAGATATAATAAAGTATAAACAACTAATACTAAACATACAATTAAAAATAAAAATAGGAATAAAAGCTTTAATAGAAAACATATAATGATTATAGGTAAAAATGTAAATGATTGGATGGGTAAATCATGATCTCTTTGTGATGGGCGTTAGAAAGGGTCGAGGGATTAGTTGTTATTAGGTTGAGGTGATGTCACCTTAACTCAAGTCCCAAACCATTTAATGTGCACGGCGCGGAAAACCTAGGCCATGTTTCACATGTAAATTTAAGGACCGAATGATGTTACAGTACCACAATCGAATAGTAAGATAATGGTGATTGTTATGGGTTTTATGAATTAGTCGTTAAAACGTACGCATGCAGGATAAATGAGGGCGAAGATCAGTGACCAGAAATCAAAGTTTTAATTGGAGTCGTCAGGGGCTTAGCGAAAAAAGAGTAAAATAAAAAGATGTGCCAGCGTGTGGCATGAGAGTGCCCTGGAATATATAAAAAAAATACAATTTGCCCGTGTCCAAGCCAGAAGTTGGGATAGGTAAATCTGGGGGACGGTGTGTCAATATTGTTAATTACGAAATCAAAGTAGGTCAAGTCTAGCCTGCGAATGAGTCAAAAGTTCCTGCGTAAAAAGGAATGTTAGTATTTATTAAGAGCCTCTCGGTGCTCTTTACTGATGATCGCCCCAAAATATTTAAAACAGACGGATGGACATGCGAAATTTGCGGGACAAGAATGGAGCCGGGGCAACATCACCATATACTCTCATGTATGGGGCTGAAAGACGAACGAGAAGTGCTCCTCAGTGAAATAGGCCTTGATGGACTTTCTTTGGAGCTCCTGTTGAATGAGGTGGTGAGAAACAGAGCTGGAGCATTTGCGTTGTTCAAATTTTGGAAAACGGCTGAAGAGAAGAGGAAGTTATATACATAATATAATTGATGTAAATAATTATATGTAAATAATCTTTGTCAGGATTAAAATGAAGAATTCTGTATGGGACTTTGATTCCAGTAAAAGGCTTGTTGTTGCGGTTGTATATAGTCACAGTGTAGAAAATACTACACTATACCTACTACTTATAGGTTTCTCTCTGTATTCTTAGTTCTCTTCTCTTCAATTACTCTGTAAACTGGCGAATCCTATATAGGACGAGAGGTCCTCAATAAAGGCTTTTGTTGTTGTTGTTGTATTTATTAAGAAGTAACCTTTAAAGTGGTTGATTAAGAGGTTATTGAAGATTGCCCTGTTTTTAGATCATGATTTTTAGTTTGATTATAAAAGAATATATCATTGAGATATGAAGTTGCGAAATTAAGGCTTTGCATATAGCGTTAAAGGATTTGAAAAATCGAAAATAGAATTGCGAAGTTAAATGCAAAGTAATCTTTAAACAAAAGTAAAAATAGTGATGACATAATAAAAAGATTAACACACTATAGCAGCATATAAGGGGTAATAGAAAGTTAAAATATTAAATGAAAATATAAAATGACAAATGAAAATTAGTGATATAAATATGAAATATTAACAAGAATCATGAAAATTTCTCTTATTGAATTGTAAATAGCTATAAAACGAAGAGAATTTTTTTTTTATTAAAATGCATGGGCTACAAGCTTTCGGGCTCCACGCCCTTCGACGGGTACAACATACTGAGAGAGAAAATAACGCTATATATAGTATCGATATGTGAAGAATCTGCATATATAACCATATATGAGTTAACAATATCAGATTAAGTTATGGAAATAAAGCTTTTTATAGAAATATTTGACGAAAGTAGGATGTGATGCTAATTAAAAATTAAAAAATTGAAAAATTAAAATATTATGACAGATTTAACATAACACAACTAAGACTATTGCAATTTATAGAAGAACATATGATCATCTCTGGATGTCAATCAACTTAAACCAATGTGATGTTATATTAAAAAACCAACAACAGTGAGGAACTATGGCATGGCCCGCCATCAGCGCGATCATCGGACAAAGGAAAAATTATATAGGGGTAGGTGTCTGGGTGGGGGGGTGGTTTGTTTGTGGTGGGATTAACAGTAAGATCAGGGAACAGAAGTGAACGGCCTATAGGTTATTACATATATCTAAATACTGCGATGGTATGTCGATGTGTCTGTTAATGCTATGGTTATTGATGGATAAAATAGCTTCAATGATCAACCTTTGGTACTTGGTATTGACATTAGAGTACAGGGTGGTAGGGGAAGAAAGGTTGAATGAATGGCCGGTGGTGTTAATATGGTTGAAAATAAGCGACCTGTTGTCTCTGCTGGCAATGCATCTACCGTGTTCGGTCATCCTGATGGCCACGGACCTACCAGTCTCGCCTAAGTAAGATGCACTGCAATCGTTACAAGAGACTGAGTAGACCGAGCCACCAGAGGACCGAGCAACGGTAGATCTAGGTAATCTGGTGATAGGGTGTCTGAGGATGGCGCCGATACTATTGCTATTAGTAAAATGGGTGTTAATCCCGTGCGTTCTGAGGATGCGGAAGATGGCGACTGATTGGGTGGAGAAGGGAGGTAAACAACTGTTTCTGGTAATTGCAGGGGGTCTAACGGAAGAAGGGTCAAATTTATACTTATGTATGAAATGGGGGGGGGGGGGTATTGGGACCGGGCCAACTGTTTAATGATTAGGGAAAATTCAATGCTTCTAAACAGTGGAAGGGAGCAGTGGGTGAACAATCTCTTGGTAAGAGTACGGTCAGTATTTATTTTATGCGATAGGGGACATGAAGATTTGAAGTCTGTATAGAATGTGGGATTGTTAACCTTGTGGTATACGGTAGTGTGGTAATGAGAGGTAGTACGTATGACCAGTATATCAAGATACGGCAATACGGACCTGTCTTCCAATTCTAAGGTGAATGAGATCGCGGGATGATAGGAGTTTAGAGAATCTAAAATACTAATTTCTTGTCCGGTATCACATATGCAAAAGATATCATCAATATATCTCCGCCACATGTGAATGCCCGGTGCAATTTGCTGTTGGACCCAGTGGTCTATGTTGGCCATGACTATTTCCGCAAGTGGGGAGGATAGTGGGCTGCCCATGGGCGAGCCTCTGATTTGTTTGAACAACAGGTTGTTAAATGTGGAAGTAGTGAAGTCCAAACACAGGGAGGATAGTGCGACTATGGATTCTGCGGTACGGGGATCTACCTGGTTATCCTGTAAGAATTTAGTCAAGTGCCTAATAATAAGCTGATGGGGGAGGGAAAGATACATGGCAACTACATCATAAGACACCATAACGGTGTTGGGGACAGGGCAGAGAGAGTTAATGGATTGCACAAAAGAAGGGATATCCCTAA
Organism: Cordylochernes scorpioides; assembly: GCA_030710605.1. Lineage (NCBI taxonomy): Eukaryota > Metazoa > Arthropoda > Arachnida > Pseudoscorpiones > Chernetidae > Cordylochernes > Cordylochernes scorpioides. The sequence goes on along the minus strand of CP092872.1, from coordinate 35,401,036 downwards.
TGGCAGAGGATTGTGGACTGGCTTTCACCCAAGGTGTGAGATAGCCAGTCAGATATTTGGACAGTTTATAGGCAGGTGAAAGATGGTAGGCTATGATGGGGCGTAGGGGGATGCCAGGCTTATGGGTCTTAGGAAGACCATAGATATAGGGGATATTATTAAGGTCGGAGATGAAAGTACTATATTGATCCGGTGTGATGTGACCCGATTTTTTCAAACGCAATAACCCCAATCTGAAAGATTTAGCTGAGGCAGACGCATCAGACTGTGCAATGGGAGCAAATGTATTGCGGTCGCTGAGTATCTCCGTCATCTTGGAGGCATAGTCAGCCGTGTCCAAGACGACGGTCTGGGAACCTTTATCTGATCCTTTTGGATCAGCAAATATGGCTTCCCAGAGGAATTTCACCCCGACAACCAACCGGTTCCCACTCTTCTCAATCTGTCCTCTACAGTGTTGTCTCCTTCGCAGGCCGAGGTTCTTTCCTTAGGCCTCAAGTACCGTCCTCCCACAACGTCTGACATTCCCAGGATTATTTCTGGTGTTGAGCCCGCCATCAGCTCCCTTTCCCACACAGCCCAATATGACATACGGAGTTCCATAGCCCATATCCTCCGGAAACCCACCCCTTCTCAATCCCAATCTCTTGGTAAGTACCGCTCCCTAGCTACCATAAGGCGAAACTCTAACATTATAGTCACCAGATCGGATAAAGGTTCCCAGACCGTCGTCTTGGACGCGGCTGACTATGCCTCCAAGATGACGGAGATACTCAGCGACCGCAATACATTTGTTCCCATTGCACAGTCTGATGCGTCTGCCTCAGCTAAATCTTTCAGATTGGGGTTATTGCGTTTGAAAAAATCGGGTCACATCACACCGGATCAATATAGTACTTTCATCTCCGACCTTAATAATATCCCCTATATATATGGTCTTCCTAAGACCCATAAGCCTGGCATCCCCCTACGCCCCATCATAGCCTACCATCTTTCACCTGCCTATAAACTGTCCAAATATCTGACTGGCTATCTCACACCTTGGGTGAAAGCCAGTCCACAATCCTCTGCCATTAGGGATATCCCTTCTTTTGTGCAATCCATTAACTCTCTCTGCCCTGTCCCCAACACCGTTATGGTGTCTTATGATGTAGTTGCCATGTATCTTTCCCTCCCCCATCAGCTTATTATTAGGCACTTGACTAAATTCTTACAGGATAACCAGGTAGATCCTCGTACCGCAGAATCCATAGTCGCACTATCCTCCCTGTGTTTGGACTTCACTACTTTCACATTTAACAACCTGTTGTTCAAACAAATCAGAGGCTCGCCCATGGGCAGCCCACTATCCTCCCCACTTGCGGAAATAGTCATGGCCAACATAGACCACTGGGTCCAACAGCAAATTGCACCGGGCATTCACATGTGGCGGAGATATATTGATGATATCTTTTGCATATGTGATACCGGACAAGAAATTAGTATTTTAGATTCTCTAAACTCCTATCATCCCGAGATCTCATTCACCTTAGAATTGGAAGACAGGTCCGTATTGCCGTATCTTGATATACTGGTCATACGTACTACCTCTCATTACCACACTACCTTATACCACAAGGTTAACAATCCCACATTCTATACAGACTTCAAATCTTCATGTCCCCTATCGCATAAAATAAATACTGAACGTACTCTTACCAAGAGATTGTTCACCCACTGCTCCCTTCCACTGTTTAGAACCATTGAATTTTCCCTAATCATTAAACAGTTGGCCCGGTCCCAATACCCCCCCCCCCCCCCCCCCATTTCATACATAAGTATAAATTTGACCCTTCTTCCGTTAGACCCCCTGCAATTACCAGAAACAGTTGTTTACTTCCCTTCTCCACCCAATCAGTCGCCATCTCCCGCATCCTCAGAACGCACGGGATTAACACCCATTTTACTAATAGCAATAGTATCGGCGCCATCCTCAGACACCCTATCACCAGATTACCTAGATCTACCGTTGCTCGGTCCTCTGGTGGCTCGGTCTACTCAGTCTCTTGTAACGATTGCAGTGCATCTTACATAGGCGAGACTGGTAGGTCCGTGGCCATCAGGATGACCGAACACGGTAGATGCATTGCCAACAGAGACAACAGGTCGCTTATTTTCAACCATATTAACACCACCGGCCATTCATTCAACCTTTCCTCCCCTACCACCCTGTACTCTAATGTCAATACCAAGTACCAAAGGTTGATCATTGAAGCTATTTTATCCATCAATAACCATAGCATTAACAGACACATCGACATACCATCGCAGTATTTAGATATATGTAATAACCTATAGGCCGTTCACTTCTGTTCCCTGATCTTACTGTTAATCCCACCACAAACAAACCACCCCCCCACCCAGACACCTAGCCCCTATATAATTTTTCCTTTGTCCGATGATCGCGCTGATGGCGGGCCATGCCATAGTTCCTCACTGTTGTTGGTTTTTTAATATAACATCACATTGGTTTAAGTTGATTGACATCCAGAGATGATCATATGTTCTCCTATAAATTGCAATAGTCTTAGTTGTGTTATGTTAAATCTGTCATAATTTTTTAATTTTTTAATTTTTTAATTTTTAATTAGCATCACATCCTACTTTCGTCAAATATTTCTATAAAAAGCCTTATTTCCATAACTTAATCTGATATTGTTAACTCATATATGGTTATATATGCAGATTCTTCACATATCGATACTATATATAGCGTTATTTTCTCTCAGTATGTTGTATCCGTCGAAGGGCGTGGAGTCCGAAAGCTTGTAGCCCATGCATTTTAATAAAAAAAAATTTCTCTTCGTTTTATAGCTAAATATGAAATATAAACTTGAGATTATTAGATATGAAAGATTAAATATAAAGTTGATTATAAAATAGAGTCATAAAGCAAAAGTAAATAAGCTTTGGTAAAGAAAAATAAAATAAAATGACACTAATCTAAACTGATTGGTTGACGTAAATAAAAAAAAACAATTATAAGAGCTATATAATGATTATATACAAGATATTAAAATGAAAATTTAAAAAAATGTTCATCGAGAAAGAAGAGCAAGTAAGATTATACATAGAATTTATATATCGGGAAAGAATGGAAAGTAGTAGGCCAAATGTATGTTCCTGTTTTTTAGGATGGATAGAGAGAGCTTTCAATTGTCCTCGATTGATATCTTCGGTCTTGTTGGCCTGAGTTGTTCTAACTTATCGAATTTGTTTTATGTTTGACGCGACTCATGGATCACATTGTTTCCAACTGTGAAACTCACTGAGTCCTAATGTTGTCGTTTTTTTTTTAACTTTCGAGGGTGTGTGTGATTTTTGTAGGTAAAATGTTGTCCTTGGATCTAAGTGTCGATGTTAAGTGGACAAGTTAATTGAGAGCGAGAGAATCTAGACCTGGTGACTTGGTTTTGGGTCATTAATAAAAATAGATATGTTAATTCATTGGGGTTCAGTAGGCGGGATTAGTTATTAAATTACTTAGTTATTCTGTTAGTGGATTGATTTGTTAGTAAATGTAAAATAACGTGTTAGGGATTAGAACGGTATATAGTAAAAGGTACGCACTAATATTTGATTTCATAGCTGGTGAACATTCATTTGAGTGACACCGGGAAATTAGCGATGGGTCGTAACAAGAACATGTCGGCTGTTTGTTTGCTCGTGTCCAGCGGAAGAGGGGGGAGCGAACCTATTTTCAATGCGATTCCGGTTTTAGGTCAGGGGCCTCTTGTGGGGGCAGCTTGCTTGGTGGTTGTCTCCCACCTTTGGAAACGCCTGGTTTTCTGATGGCCATGAACTAGTGACATCTTTTTTATTTAGGGGTCGATTGGGTCTGTTAATTCGGACTACGTTCAGAGATATTATTTCTATATTTGTAAACACAAAAGCGTTTTGATTTGTCACGTTTGGTGACAAGCGTTATGGGACTGACATAAGGAGATACAGAGGTAGTAATTATCCCGTGTTCAAGCATTTGTTCGATTTGTGTTTGTATTTCGAAAATCCGGATATTGTATCTATTGATATTAAATCGAATGGTTGTTGTGTTTCGAGGTTGTTGCGGACTTAGTAAAAATGTTATTCAGTGATATCAGGTTAGAAGTGAGTGAAAGTGCGACTTTCGACGTGGACACGCTTTGAGGTGAGAAGTGTCACAGGCGTGGTGAAGGCGTCTTCGGCCTGAAAAGTGAAAAAGTTTTGTGGTGTGGCTCTGTGACACGAAGCGAAAAATATTGTAAATGAAAAGGTGTCACGTGAAGTCTTTGATTTGTACAAAATCTAACCTGTTTCACTATGAATAACAAATTTACTAAAGTCATGGGTGCTGGTTGTACGCACATATATCGAGAATTTTTATATTGTTAGTGGATATGGCACGTTTAATGTGATTTTTTTGTGTTTAGTGGGGCGACGTTATGGAGCTTGTGTGGCTCGAAATTGGATTTGGGTGTTAAGTCGCGCATTAAAAATTGTTGTCAATTGGAAAAGGTGATGTGAGAGGGTGTTGTTTATTTTGTTGAGAGAGATTTGTCGATGATTAAATGTGCATGTAAAAGGAAGGTACGAGGGAGTGTAGCTATGTTGGACTTTAACGATTGGAATAGTTTTGGAAGGCTGTGACTTAGGTTACTTCTGTCTAAAGCTATGAAAGAAAAAGACATAGGGGCGTTGAAAATGGGATTAGGAACATTACAATAAGACCAAGTAAGAGCGTTGGGGTTCACCACGTGTGAGCAACCCGTTCCAGGAGAGAAAGATTTAGTAGATAGGACAGTTTTATTAACCTGTTCATGAAACACGTGTTGCTTGCACTAGGTGAATTTGTACAAGGTAGTTGGTAGATGTACATTATCTTGATACAGGAGTAGCTGAGGACAGTTTATAATTAGTAGAAATATTTTTATAGAGTTAAGGGATAAGATGCCAAATGGCAAGGGTGTATCTAGGATATCGAATTTTATGTTCTGTGTTATGTTACCTATTTTTAAGTTTAAAAATATATAACCTATGGTGAAAACATTGTTAGCTATGGCGTTAATAGTTAAGTGGGTAGATATTCTATTTTTCAAACTGATTTCTATTATTTTAAAAGTATTTTGCCTAATTATATCGATAAATGCTCCTGTATCAAGTAGTAGAGGTAGGTTTACATTATTGGACAGTTAGCTCGAACGAGCAATTGTTCAACAAAAGTTATGTGAGGAGGAACCTACTGTTGTGCTGTCTTGTGGGTTGATGCCGTGGTTGAAGGATCCTTGGGACAGTCAGAGTTCCTTGTTTGCGCTGGGCTCGTGGTTTAGAGATGGTCGGGGGAGCAGGTAACATACGCTCGCGTGTTGGTAACTCGGAGGGGTGCTTGCAGGAGGTTTGGTGGCTTTCTCAGTCTTGTAGAGTATTGTAGTTGGGCCCGATCTGCTTGGGCGTCGTAGTTGGTGAAGAAGCTCTGCGCCTCGTACGAACCATTGTAGCGCGGTTGTTCCACATCTCGCGATAGTCCTGTCACGGCAGAAAGCTGATGTAGCGTCCTGGTCAAACTCCGCAGGACATCTGATACCGCCGGCGGGGGCGTGGCGCCCTCGTGGCTGGGGGGAACTTCCTGCGTCCTACCGAGAGTGTTTTCCAGCTTTGGAAAAGTGGTGTTTTCGCCACTTTCGTAGTCGGGATCGGACTCCATGGGCTCCTTTGAATCCTCCCCTCTTCCCTGTTCCATCTTTCTGTACAGACAGTGGTCTACTTGCTTACTTTTACCTTGGCGTCCACAATCCTGTCGACTCTTCGGACGGGGGAGTCTATGATATCTTGGGACCTCTAAAACCAGTGTTACCTGATGCTAGACGAACCTCGATGTCAACTCTATCGTGCAGTCGTGTTGGAAGGCGACACAGCTGGGCCAAAGGTGAAATAAGCAAACAGAGATTCCACTAAGAAGCGTCTGACGTCAAGAAGGAATGGAACGAGGAGAATTCTGGCAGGAAAGGGTTTACCTTTTATCGGAGCGTCCGGCGCACTGGGACTGGAACGAAGACTAACTAAGGACTAAGTAACTGAGGATCGGGACCTCCTTTTATAGCTGAGCGGGTCCGAACAGGTTGCTGCCCTTTTCTGACGTAAACAGGGGGGGGGGAGTTTTATTATCCAGGAGGGCCACGACCTCGTAAAAGTTGGACTGGGTTTGCTAGGCCTGCTTTCCTATTCAAACCTAAGCCTGATTAGTTTTAACCTTAATTTTCTCCTGTTAGTCTCCATTCCTTCTATCTGTACAGTTGCTATACTTTATTAGGTTCTTACGGGGTACAGATTGATGTTAGTTGAGGCTTTCTATTTGCAGTAAATAAGAAGTTATATACAGTCACGTGGTGGAACATGTGGTAGTAGATATCTGGACTATTTACAATAATTCCATGGTCTTAAATCATCACACACACACACAAATATATATATATACTAGACGAATGACCCGGGCAACGCCCGGGTTTTACCCGATTAAATGTTTTTATTCAAATACTATTCGTTACAATTATAAATTGGCACCGTGGACGTCACTTTTGTGAAACGTCCCGCTCCAAACTTTACAGTTAGATTAGTTACGATATACACATGTGTAAATCTTCAAATCGAGCGAGCGTCTATAAATATCTCGATTTAGATCAAGTATTCTAATTATTAAGCGAACACTATTATTAATAAAATTTTGAGAAGATATCGATTTTAAACGTATTTATAACCTTGATAGAGGGCGCTGTTCGTGAGCTAAGTAGAATAATTTGAATATAGTTTTAATATTTAATTTATATATAATTTAAAATAGCCTATCGTTTTCCTCGTATTTGTTTACCTATATATGGAAATTTTGGTACTGTAAAAAAAAAACTTTGCTTCAATAATATTAAAAAAAAAAAAGCAACCAGGCTAAGTTTGGAACCAAGGTTGTGGAAATACGAAGCCATACACCTAACCATTAAGCCACGCTTGGCATCAAAAATATTCGCATGTAAAGCTATTTCAGGCCTTACATATTTCTAACGACCTTTTTGAAATAGGTTTTTGAAACATGGAAATTATAATACCTCAAATAAATAGAAATATAGTGAACACAAATAAAACATACCAAATATTTCGAATTAGAGCAGTTATTTTAAACGGCGAATTAGATCAGTTATATCTAAAAATGAAAATATATAAATCTTCAAATCGAGCGAGCGTCTATAAATATTTCGATTTAGATCAAGTATTCTAAACGTATGTGTTATTAAGCGAACTATTTTAAACGGCGAATTAGATCAGTTAGTTATTAAGCGAACTATTATTAGATATTTTAAACGGCGAATTAGATCAGTTATATCTAAAAATGAAAATATATAAATAAATAAAACCTACAAAATATTTCAAATTAGAGCAGTTATTATATAAATATTTATATTATATGTGTTATTAAGCGAACTATTATTAATAAAATATTGAGAAGATTTAGATTTTAAACGTATTTATAACCTTTTAGTATTGATAGAGGGCGCTGCTCGTGAGCTAAGTTAAATAATTTGAATATATAGTTTTAATAATTGATTTATATATTTTTTAAAATAGCCTATCGTCACCCCCGTTATTTTTTACCTATGTATGGAAATTTTGGTTTGAAAAAGTGAACTACTGCGAATTTGTATACCGGACATACCAACAGACCAACAAACATACAAACATTCATTTTTATATATATAGATATATAATTTTAATTCAAACATTTTCAGCTTTCTATGCGAAGTGATTTAGCAATGATTATTAAATGTGTGGGGGAAATATGGAGAAACCATGTTTATCACATGCACAACTGTATGTGGCCAACTCACGTTTCGGAAAACATCTGATTTTACGGGTATGCATCAGAGAGACGAAAAAATATATATTTAAATATTTTCTATCCACAAGAATCAGATAAAAATGTGAGTTGAATCGATTTTATATTTATTTCTTATTATATCATAGCAACGCGCGAGAGTGTAAGGTATACATATGGATGGCTCAAAAGGCCACTTTAATATTTTCATAAAATTACTAATTAAAATTCACAAATATATCAAGTAGAAATAAGTCGGTGGACGAGTGGGTAACACCCTCGATTCCCGACAGTCATGAACCGGGATTGAATCCCGCGTTAACATTATGTTTAATATGTGAATAACCTTCACATAATATTCACTGTTTCAATTTTTATAAACTAGGTTGCTCTTGTTGAACGGTACCTAATAAAGTGATTTTGAACCGAATATCGAGTATATGTAAAGATGAGCATACAGTTAAAATAAGATATAAGCTATTAAAAGATAATACAGATTAAACTTATAACTAACTTACATTTTATATAAGAGAAAAAATAACGGAAAATTTTAATTATTTTGCTTCTACTAATAAGATATACCACTGTTAAAGAAATGTTCTTTAGGCGAAACATGTGTGGTATTTGTTTTTGGGATCGTTTCAATTCATGGGCTAAATTGTTCACAAAAGAACATGCAGTATATTTTTATTCGATTCCCAAATTTATTATGTTAATTATAGATTCTATATATATATATATGTAGTATATTTTGAGTTAGATAGTTCACAACCTTCTTCTGATATTTATTATATAACCCCATATCTATATATTAAAATATGTATCGAACAATGGAAGTGACAATAAAACAAAGAAGGTGGAGGTAAACCAGACGACAAAGGCCAGACGAAAAACAACCCGGCGCCATAGGGTGGCGTGATTATAGGAACCAATCAGGACGCTCCACCTTATGCGAGCGTCCAATATAAAAGGCCCAGAAATTTGACAAAGTTGGGTAGTTGTTTTCAGAGCGACGCCGTTAGACGGTCGGCTAGGGCATCCGCGACAGTCTTCGTCCGTGGTCTACCTCTACCTTCTTGGAGTTACCATCTAGACCTGCCTCTGTCTCTTGCTGTCCCAGTGCGGGAATTCCATCACGCACCCACTACCACGACTGCCCAGCACATTCCACATCGGGTTTACTACATATATATTATTAAAAAAAGGAAATATATTCATATATAGCCTGATGATTGTTGAGAGTCAAACCAACGCAATTTAAGTAATTTATCTCGTTTAAATATTGCCACGTGGACAATTAGAAAAGACAAAACTTCAGGATGACAAAGCAATTTATTTAAGGCAAGAACAAACTATTAATGATTTTAAAAAAAGATAAGCAATGAGGGAAGTTTACTGGGTAGCAAAATATAAACATAAAAAATGATACCCTGTTAATAAAATAATAAATACTTCGCTACATAGCTCCTTCCCTGTGAGAGCTGTGACACACAGCTTGCAATTTTTTTAGATACTGACGTGCTTCTGCCAAGGATTCCATCGAAGTCTTGGAACCTGGTCCCCAGTACATTTTCGTTCTATTTCTTGCGGCGTGAAGAGCGGCTTTGTCACCGTTTCGTCTATAGGGACATCGTCATCTTGGAGGGAAGTCTTGGCTTTGACATCCTGGAGCCAGTCTCTGAAAATGTGGATCACATAATCCATTGCCCCAAGGTTTTCTCGGCGATATTTAGTTTGTCTTTCCTTATTTACCCAGCATCTCCACCAAAATGCCACGTGGAAAATAGGAACGACAAACTTCAGGATGACACAGAAATTTATTTTAGGCAAGAACTAACTATGAATGATAAAAATAAGATAAGCAATAAGGGGAGTTTGCAGAGTAGCAAAATATAAACTTAAAAAATGATACCCTGTTAATAAAAAAATAAATACTTCGCAAATATGAAAAAATATCCCACTTCCATCATCATTGGTCTTCCCGAGAACAATCGACGCGCGCTAGTTATATAAAAATATCGTTCTGTGAATTTGAACATTTTCATTTATAAGCCTTTTATACAAATGATATCTCTTAACGCTTTGTTCCTAATCAAAAATAAATACTTTAATCAATATATAGCGTATGTTAAAATATATTTGTGTTTTATATAGCTTTAAAAGTCACATATCTTATTTATGCAGAACTTCCGGAAGCCATTTATCATCAATACTGTGTGGAGGGTATAAATTAGAAATTTGAAACGCTGATCTCATCAGTAACTACATATACAATTTAATTGATGGGAATCTTAGATTTCACACTCAACAACTTTTGAAAGTACCCAAACCAGCTAAACATACGTTTAATAGCCTTTTAAAACCAGTGTTATCAAGTAAATGGGAGCCAATTGCAATCAATGAAAACATTCAGTCAGCGTGTGATTGTTTGCGGGAGATATTGACCTGGAGCCGATAAGGAATGCTTTGTGTTCAGATAATATTTCCGACGATAATATTCCCGGGTGACGTCGAGGCCGTGTCTAGGTCGTCGTTTTTATGACACTTGGAACAAAGAAAAAAAAAAGAAAATCATATAAATTAAAAGACAAATTCAACACTAAGAAAAGATCGAACCTTTCCGTTTGGGGATTACTAACTGTGATATAATCGCTTTATTATAGGGATCATTTACCGGGGTATCTTATCAGATATTCTCCTGAAAGGAGTTTTGTGCACTGTCGAAAATATATCTCTACTCTTCTCGGCTGCTTGCCACTTGTTTTATATCGAACTACTATTGTGCAGACGATGATATTTGAAAGCGAATAAACATGGCAGATATACGAGGGTCATTCCAAAGGTTTATATTGAATAATAAAAATAATAAATTATATACCACATTAAAATCTACATGCATTATTTACCTAACAAAACATTTTCATAAAATAGTAACAACAATGACTCATAGAGGGCGCTACTTTGTTTACAGCGGCAGCGGTAATTCCCAAACATTGCATCAGACACAATGGTTTACTAGAGAAAGTTTAGGCGCCATGATATTTTATGATTACAAAAGTGATTTAATTTTCTAAAGAATCCCATGAAAGATTTATGAAAGCTTTAGGAGATAAAGCTCCTTCTATTAGAACAGCTTTTATTTGTTTAATGAATTTAAATTTGGAAAAACCAACCTTGAAGATGATTCTCGTTCAGGTCGACCACCAACAGCAGTGACCCAAGAAATTTTTTTTTTAAAGATTTTTATTTAGAGAAGATCGAATAATTAGGTAGCAGCAGTTAAGAGAGACGTGTGGCAATCGGATCGGTAGAAATCAACACCATCATTAATGATCATTTAAAATACAGAAAACTCGTTAGTAGATGGGTACTCAGAGCTTTACTGAAAACCAAAAACCTGATCGCGGTAAATGGTGTAATTTCACTTTGAAAAAACTTGATTAATCCTAGGCTGTTTTAATATTATTACAGGTGGTCAAACTTGGATTTACAATTTTGATCCAGAAACAAAACGGCAATCTACTCTTTAGTGCTCTACAAAATCACCTCCTCCTAAGAAGGTTCGCAGAGCTCGAAGTGTTGGAAAACAAAAATTTGCTTATGTTTTTATTAAAAAGTGGTTTTATTGATATTAAGAAGTTAGAAGATCAAAAGACAGTTAATAGTAACTGGTACACAACAAAATGCCTTCCAGAAGTATTTGAAAAAATCAAGCAAAGATGACCAAGAGCTCAACCTAGAGGAGACTTTCTTCACCATGACAATGCAAGACCGCACACCTCGGCCCAAACATTAGACTTTTTAGCCAACTCTGGTGTCCAATTAGTCACTCTAACTTGAAAGGGATAAAATTTGACACTGCTGATGAAGCACTGAAAGCCTTTATCAATGCCGTTAATGCCATCCCCGAAGATGGCTGGTGTAAGTGCCTCGATAATTGGTTTTCACGATTGAAATCTTGAATAGGTGGAAAGGTGAATATTTTGAGAAACTCTGAAAAAATGAATGAAAGTTGCAGCTTTAACAAAAATAGTGATTGCAAAAACCTTTGGAGTGACCCTTGTATTTCGATATAATTGTCAAAGGTCGTTCACCTTAGCTTGTTCAATTTAAGTGTTATAGCTTATTAGTGCTATTATTCGGTAATTTGACGGTTTTCTGAAGCACTATTTTTGAAAATCGGAACCACGGTGCAGGGATCGATCCTATGTCTAAAATATTGTTGTGTATGTTATTTAATATATATTATAAATATTATAAATTTATAGCCTTGCTTATGATATTTTTGATTCCACGTGCTTTGTGGTTAGCCAAAAATAGGATATTTCACAAATAATTTTCTATCCAGGATCATTTGAGTTAATATTCGTTGGTGGAAGTTGGTTTTTACATTATTGGAACGGTTGAGAGTGAGTTAGAATATATATTTTTTATCATGTGCGAAATAGGTTTGAGTATCCTTGTTTAACACACACAAATAACTCATTGTTGGATCGTAATAAAAATCCACCGTATTCTAGTCAATCAAACGAAGAAGTTCAATAAGGAATATCATTTATCAGATCCCAAATGAATATTCAAAGTAAGCTTGTTCAGCGGTACAACTACTAAAATTGGAATTATACAAAAGAGATCATCAATGATACCTACACAAAAGATGGCATTCAAAATTATGAAGCTTTCCAAGTAAATATTTACCGAGGATAAAATTTGAATTTCGTAAAGGACTTATGGGCGTAGTAAAAATGAAAAAATCTGCACATTTGTTATATGGTTTGTTCGACGACAAAGAAGAAATGACTAAAGGTTGGAGTACCTGGAATAAGCATACAAATGCTAACAAATAGGAACTTATCAATATTGTGGCAAAAAATAATCAAATTAAATATAAATTATTTCTTTGCCACTTATGAAATTCATTTGGAATCCGCGGGCCTATTAATAAATATGGCAACTGCCATTGAAAGTTGGTTAAAATGGTTTGCTAGAAGTTTTAATAAGATATTTCACACAATTTTTAAACATCATGAAGGTTTTGAAATAATTATTTTAAACAAATGAAATTCATGAATACGTCTTCATTCCTTATCCCGAAGCCTAAAAATTACACAACTTCATATTTGCGATGGGAACCTCGTGATGGGTAAATGTAGGTCGATTCAAGAATCTAAAGCCCACTCTGTGGCAGTCTGGCTTAGCTTCAGACGCGGTAACCCCTAACATGGAAAACAGACACCTTTGCTGTCGAATCTAACATGGATTCCGACTCAACTATTGATGGTTAGTGACAGCACATAATTTTTCCATTCACCTAAAATATATATGTGTTTTATGACTTTTTTTTATAAATATAGTTCCGCGATATAGTCTAGCCCACTACACACTGAATAATGTTCTACATAAAATAGCCTCAATTTGTTCAAAGTATATAAACAATTCATTTTGAAATGTTAATATAGTACTAAAAATTATGATGGCACTACTAATAGGATTTCTTGATATAAGGAATGTGTAGTTTCTTGACTAATTGGCGACACTTGACTATTTAACTAGATATTTGTCATGATCCAACAAATGAAATATAGAGGGGAGTGACAAAATATATTTGTCGTACTTTATTCCAAATATCCTATGGGCTTGTCAAATGTTATCATTGCTTATTATACTGTACACAATTTTAAAAATTTGTCCCCTCAAATAAAAATTATTTTTAGATCGACCTTTTGCGTTGAAAAACGTGGTAGTAAAACCATTTTGTATTATTTTTTGCGCAAAATTTCTAAATTTGGGGGGTACCTAGAATATTCCTTATGCTCTTTATTCTAATGAGCGAAAAGCAATTACCTAAACATAAGGGGTAAAATTGTGTGTACCAGTGTTATTCGAGAAGTTATAACACTTTGGTCTGCACGACATAATATAAGATGTGAGCAAATGACAAACAAAAAAAAATTACTGTTCACAAAAAAAAAAAAGAGTCAGGATGTGAGGACAGCATTTATTATCCCCATAACCCAACACAAAGAGCTGCAAAATAATTGGTAGATAATATAATACATGGCAGCTTATATAACATATGAGGTAACTGCCTTCTCTCTTGTATTAGGTCACAATCCTTGCTCAATGTAGCGCCTTTCATTCTCAAAAACCGCCTGCAGACGATAGATGACAGAATGGACAGCATCAAATAATATTTCTGTTAAAATTGTTAAAACGTGCCATCTGATAGAAGCCTTCAACATGGCCAATGTGGTCGGCCGGTGGCATCGATAAACCCGCGACTTAATGTACTCCCATAACCAAAAATCGCAAGGCGTCAAGTCTGGTCATCTTGGAGGCCACTGGTGTATAAAGTGGAGACTTATCACACGATTTTCGCCGAACTTATCATTCAGTAATTGTTTGGCACCGCGGGAGATATGAGGAGGTCCTCCATCTTGCATGAATGTTATTTCGCTTAGTGCTTGTCTGTTCTGCAATATGGGAATACCCTTTTCTCTCAAAAGTTGAACATAACGTTCACCAGTTACAAAAACCGTTTAAAAGTTCTTCCATTGATTTTTTCGAATAAAAATTGCCCAATAATAAATATGAAGTGAATCTACACAAAACTGTAACTCTGGGCTTATTAATTAGCATTTCTGTAAACATCCTAAGGTTTTCTGTTGCCCAAATGCGGCTGTTTTGAATGTTAAATTCTCCGTTTAGAGAACAATCGACAGCCAGTTTTCATCAATATCAATTTGCCGGAAAACCCATGCAGCGAATTCTTGACGCTTCTCAAAATCGCCGACTTTCAGCTCGTGAAATCTTAGAATTTTGTATGGGTATTTTTAAAGAAAAATTCTTAATGTGTGTTCTCTCCAAACGGTTCCATACGAAATCCCCGTTTGACGAGAAACTTTTCGAGCACTTACTTCTCCATACGTGGATAACGTTTCAATAGGTTCAACATTCTGCAAAACCGTAACAGCCACTGACTTGCATGTCGATGGTCTTCCACTCCGATGTTTTGCTTCCAGATATCTAGTTTCCTCAAAATTTTGAATCATTTGCCTTAGAGAGTAGCAACTCATGGGTCCTTTGCCGCTTCGAATACCTTTAAAGGTACGAATCGCTCGTAAAGCTTCAGGGACAGATTCTGAATAGCAATAAAAGAATTTCACCAATAGTGTTTTATCCTATAGTGACGGCATTCCAAAGGAGGGGGGGGGGGCGGGGGCGGGGAGAAGTCCGACCACACCTTTCTGCGGTACCCCTTGGACCCTTGGAATATTTGACCAAATTCTGGTTTGTTTCCAAGGTAACTAACGTGGCAACGGCACGCATATTCCAATCAAGAGCAAAACATATATCTCCAGTAATGCTACCGCGTCCGGAGTAGTTGCCGCGTCAGGAGCTGCAGCCCGGGCTCCTGATGATAAATCTAATAAAAGGACACAATTCAATCTATTACAGCTCAATATAAATGGCACCCAGAGGAAAACTGAAGAGCAGACTTGTCATCTCCGTGACAACAATGTGCATATTGCTTTCTTCAGGAGACAAAATTGAATCAGATTCTGAGATTCAATATCAAAGGTTATAAAACACTACGAAAGGACAGACCGGGAAAATTTGGAGGAGGACTTGCCGTTTTGATTAAAACTCCAGAAATCAAATTTAAGGAAATCGCCTATAATCAGAGTGTGCCTACAGAAAGCACGACAGAAGCTCAGGCAATAGAAATCTATCCCCCAGATAAAATAATACCAATCATAAATGTTTATCACCCCGATAAAACTAGCATCAATACAGGCCTGATAGAGACATTAAGTGAAGCGTCGTCGGATATCACAATCATACTTGGCGATTTTAACGCCAAAAGTCCAACTTGGGGATCACCTGTCCAGGATAACAAAGGTCAGCAGGTTGAGGACATGCTAACCGACCTCGACCTTACACCGTTAAATAACGGAGAGAACACCTATCTATCCAAGTCCACAGACACAGAATCCGCAATAGACATGAATGAGCTAAATTAGCACCTTAAATAGAGATACTAGAAAACTAAACATTCTGAAAAGGCTATGTGGAACAAATTGGGGAGCAAAACCCAAAATTCTCATAACAACATATACCACCTTAATAAGGCCAATAATGGAATATGCAACACCCGTCTGGGCTCCCTCAAGTTCATCACTAAAAGGAAGACTAGACAGTGTTCAAGAAAAAGCGGCCAAATAATCACTGGTGCTGTTTCATCCACCAACAATGGGAAAATTCAGAGAGAATGTGGTCTAGACCTACTCGAAAGCTGAAGACAATTAAACATAATAAAATTGACTAATAGCTTAAAAAGTAAAGAAACCGAATACATATCCCATATATCCTATTTAAACTGGACACAAAAAGAAAGACTCAAAATATCTTCAACACTTCAGTACGACAATATTAGAAAGGGCATAAATATGAAACACAATGACCTTCAATTTCAAGAAGAATCAATATTTCCTACCCCATATCCATCAAATGTAATCATCAATCTTAACCTGAATGAACCCAGCAATAAAAAAAGAGAACAAAAACATGCTTAAAAAGAAATGACTTGACACAATTGGTTTATTCGATCAGAAAAATTATTTAACAGCGTATACAGATGAATCATCAGACCTTACCCTCAGTAATAGAGGGGCCAGAAATAACATAACATTGCAAGATAGAACACACATCAAAATCAAAGAAGGAGCAGGAAAGATTTCGTCAAACTTCAATTGTGAATTGACAGCTATCTGGAAAGTCCTTGATGTATACCTTAACCAACCATCCCTGCATCAAGCAGAAGGAATTTTAATATACAGCGACTCCATATCCGCTCTAGAAGAAATTCAGAAGGGCAATGCTAAATTCACACAGAAAATACACTCGTTACTTACCCAACTGGAACCATTGGAGAAGAACTGCATTCTACAATGGATTCCTGCCCATGTTGGGATCGGGGGTAATGAAATGGGAGATGAATTGGCAAAGGAAGCCAGAAGGTTGAGCCAAAGGAAAGAACAAAGGTCATTATTTGACGCTGAAGCTTTGGAAAAATACAAGATAATTAAACAAAAAATAAGAAAAGATCAAAATGCGAAATAAACTCTGAGAGAAAAATGACAAAAACTATAACAAGACTTAGAACAAAACTCTATAAAGGAATGACAATACATCCAGATGGCACAAGAACCTATAGAACATGCAACAACTGTCCTAGTGTGAAACTAAGACCTACCCACATATTCTCATTGCCAGCAATGGCCGCAGCCTTGCAGAAAATCTACATAGACCCAGAGCAGCAGCTTTACACACCCAAGATAGTGGACATTGCTGCACTGCTATGATAGAGATGTATGAAGACATCTGAGGCTCTTCATTGGACACGACAACAACAACAACGGAATTCCAGAGTAAAATGAATAATCAGAGATAGATAAATATTTTTCAATTGTATTAAAATAAATATAATCGATACTGAGAGAGAGTTGAATTAAAAAAATATATAAATTTATTATCTTCGAAATTTAAATCGATGAGATGATTCCAGCAAACCGCATCTAAAATTTTATGCTACATGTTTTAATTTGGATTTACCTTTTATACATACTACACTGATCAAAAAGTTTCGACACTTTGCTCATAAGTTAAAAAAAACTTTATTATTCTACCAATTTCAAATTTTCCCCCTCAAAGTAGTCCCTGTTGGCCGCGATGCACTTCAGCTACCTTTTTTTCCTGTCGGCAAAACACCTCTGGTAGTCTGTTTTCAGGATCGCCTTCATGGCCTTCTTCGATTCCATTCTGATCTCTTCTTTGCTCTGATATTTTAGACCCTTTAACTTTTTTTTAGCTTTCCAAAGAGGAAGAAGTCGCAGGGGGGCAAATCGGGACTGTAGGGAGGTTGGGGGAACACAGAGGTTGAGTGGTCCTGCAGGAACTTTGGGATTTTGAGGGCTGTGTGCGCCGGCGCGTTATCGTGGGGGAGGATCCACGACTTGCTCCTTCACAGCTCCGGCCGTTTCTGCCTGATCGCTTCCCTCAATCGCCTCAAAACTATCGGGAAGGAGTCAGCAGTTATTGTAAAGCCTTGTTGTTGAAATTCATGATGAACGATGCCCTGGTAGTCGAAGAACACCGTCAACATGACCTTGACTTTGCTGGGAGCCTTCCTCGCTTTCTTTGGTCTCGGCTCATTTTTGAAGCGCCACTCCGATGCCTGTTGGGTAGTTTCCGAATCAAAGCCTTAAATCCATGTTTCGTCTCTCCAGTAATGACCCTCTTCAGCAATTCGGGGTCGTCGGTTGTCGCTTCGAGATTGAGACTGGCCGTTTCTCTCCGGGCGTTCTTTTGATCAAAAGTCAAATCTTTGGGAACGAGAACGGCGTTGAGTCTTCTCACTCCCAAAATTTCCTTCATTATCGATTGAGTCGACCCGAATGATAGCCCTGCTTCTTCGGCGACCTCCCTGACAGTTATTCGTCGGTCTTCACGCATCAGTTCCAACACCTTGTCCACTTTTTCAGGCGTGGTTGATGTGGACGGTCTCCCCGAACCATCGTTGTCGGCGGTCTCTTCCCGACCCTCCTTGAAGCGCTTGTACCACTCGAAAACTCGTCTTCGGCTCATGACGGCATCCCCGTAGGCTGTTTGCAACATCCAAAAAATTTCGGCACTCTTGAATCCGTTTTTCACACAGAACTTGATGCAAATTCGTTGATCCTCCATTTCGGTGACTAACGAAATCGAAGCACGGGCAAAATGGCTTCACTTCGAACAGCCGCTGTTCTCGCTGTTGTGGTGCGTGATTTTTGAAAATTGGCAGGTCTCTAAGCCAAGGGCGACGCTTGCGTTTGCCACAAACCGGGAGAAAATATATTGAGTTTTCAGGATTTTATGAGCAAAGTGTCGAAACTTTTTGATCAGAGTAGTATCTCTGATTGTATTTAAAAATCTTCAACCAATTCTTCAACTTTTGGCGAAGTAGCGTTTTATTAATTTGTTATTTGATATTATTAGGGTTCTTTGCTGGCATTCAAAAAGGAAAAATACGTGGCGATCAGTTATATTTTTAAATTTATCAAACAATTTGGCCGCTGAATCTCTGATTCTGGTAGAGGGCCATCTGGCGAATAAAATTGCAACTAAAATAAATTTCGAATTCATTATTTGTACTAAAAGGTCCCATTGCATTCTGAACACAATGAGGTTTACGGAATTTCTCTAGCGCAAATATTTGCGCAGTTATTCATTTTTAAAGTTGTACAATACTTTTGGATCACCCTGTATATAACAACGAGGACATTATTAATTCAAGATAATTCTTTGTGAAGTGTTTGAACAGAAAGATCTTACTCGACGGGACGAAATGACCCTAAAGACCAGAGCCCAAAAGCTAGGAGAGGCAACCGAATCTTGCATTTAAGAAATCTTATCACTATGCTCACGAGTTAAACCCGAAATGGAAGAGGAAGAAAAATCGGACATTTAATGAAGGGAATTGCCGAAAATTTCTATTAAGCTCAAATTGTCAAATATACGAAAACTGTTGACGAGCTGGAGAATATGAGGCAATGTCGCATTAAAATAACTTATTATGAAAGACACCGAACATACCTCCGATCTCGTCGGACTTTGAGGAAGATTGGCTCTAAATATTCGACGGTTTATCCAGGAAGAAGGGCAAACGATTATACCTAGTGTTTGAAGTGGAACCATTTAAAACAAATGACGTAATCTCTTCAGAAAACATAGGTAAAGAGGAGGAGGTGCAACAAGAACTCATCCCAATTAAGGCGAAGTATTCAATCTCAAAGAAGGAGAAATTTTGTGACAAGATTTCGATGAGAAGATGAATACACTCCATATTCCCCCAGAACATATGACCAGTGGCGAACAGTTGATAACCAACCTATCTATTTCCATTGTGGGTATTCGGGTTATGTTTTACGTTACTTTCAAGAAAGAAGACGTACTTTTGAGAAAGCCAGTTTAAGAACACTTCCAGCAGCCGATAATGCGTCACACAGAAAGACCACGAGCAGAGAGGATGCACGGGGGCGCGATCCTGCCCCATCGCTGAAGTATTTGAAAATATAAACCACATCCCGGGTAGTTGGCGACTTCTGTACGCTCCAGGTACCTGGGTTACTTAAATAAATAATAATAATAAACCGCCTCTTTAGCCCCGCCGTTTTTCGCCTTTGGCGTGTGTGAAAATACCAAAAGATTCGGCTACTGTGGCACCGGCTGAAAGCCCTGGAGGAACTCTACGAATGCCTGAAAGGCTGGGCTCGAAATGTGGGGCCTCAGCTGAAAATTCAGCAAAAGAAGCTTTAGCAATTGACACTTCAGAAATCAATGAAAAAACTGCTGGTTATGCAAATTTGCCAGCCAGCAACAATCATGCAAATCCCGCCGCTGCGCGCGACATCACGGCGTCTATGTCATCCACTGGCGCTAATCAGGCCCCGAGCAGCTGGGCTGAGACCATGGAGGTGGAGAATAGTCTATAAGATGACTTCGTATCGTAAGAAACAAGAAAAGGTGCCGCGGCTCAGCGCCTTCAGAACATCCTGCGGCGCAGTCCAGCAGCGCCAGAGGACCAGACAACTCCCAGCCGCGCAAGCGACCTACAGGGCTGCGGACAAGGGAGTTCCAAGAGGTAAAAGCCACAAGGGCAAACATCTCTGATTCTAGAGCAAGGCAGGCTTCATCCAACCAGGAAAGCTACGTCTTCATCGAGCACTGTCCTGACTTTGCGCCCCACCAGTACCTCCAATCCGTGGACAGGCTGGTCGGTAGACCCAAGAACATCGTCCAATTCAACAGGATGAATGGACACGTCCTCGTGAGCCTGTCCAGCAAAGCCCTTGCGGACCGATTGTTCGACCAGGGCCTGGAAATCGAGGGCACGACCCTCAAGATTTTCCCCTATCGCAAAAGGGCGCAAAGAATAATCGTGGCAAACCACCCTGACTTCGTGGAAGACGCCACCATTATAGAAGCCCTACGGCCCTATGGACGGGTGACCTCTATCACCCTATCCAGGTCAAAATTGGTGAGTACATCTTCACAGACGGCCGCCGGGAGGCCTACATCCTACTCCACGAAGGCATGAAGCTGGATAAGCTGCCAACTCGCCTTGATTTAAATCGAAAGGCGATTCTCTTCCAGCCAGCCTTCCTATCCTTCGGGATAAAGTGTTCGAAATGCCGCAAGCAGGGTCACCGCAGAGCCAACTGTCCTACGCTCGCTAGGCGGAACATCGACCCCAAGCGACCGTCTTCTCTATCCCAGGTTGACGTAGCTCCTCCCACCGTGCCCAAACAAACCGGTCTGCCAGAGTCTGCACCCTCTCCACCAGCGCTTCCTGCTCCATCAGAGGAGGTGCCAAGCTATGCCCCAGTGACCCCCACTGTTGCCTCGGGATCCCCAGCGCCCCATCCTGCGCGACTTCTGCCACCTGGAGAGGCGCCAAGTTCAGCTGGCACGGCCTCTTACCCGCCCACACCAGCCCCCTGTCTTCCCTGACCCCCCCCCCCCCCCCCGACACCAACCGAGCCAATGGAGGTGGCGTAGACCGAGGAGAAAAACACTAGCTTCACTTCAGAAGGGAGGCGAGTTATCAGAAACTACCTCGATATCCTCCTGATGCGGTCTCCCAGCACGCTGTTCGACGGAACTGATAACCTAGATCTCAACAGGGAGAAGGTCTGCCGCGTCCTTGTCTCCACATCCGCCCTAAAAAAACTCCTCCCTGTAATAACATCCGTCCAGAAGACTGATTTGCTCGACCTGGTCGATGCCCTCCGGAAGATAAAGCCCGACCCGAGCACCCTGGGCCTGCTCCGCCTGTAGACTTCATAGGCCTCACCATCGCCTCCATCAACGCGCGCGGACTCGCTACTCGGAGGAGGAGCCTAAACCTTTACCATCTCCTGCGGCAACATTGCGTGGACATAGAATTCGTCCAAGAAACGAACGCCCACCATCTCGATAGCGCCCAAGACCTCTGCCTCGGCTACAACACCGTCGTCGCACCACTCGACGCCATCTCGGGTTCGGGCCTCGCCTGCGTCTTCGCACCAGGCGTCACCGTATCGCGACACCGCGTCCTGTGGCCGAGTTACATTGCCTTGGTTGACCTCGACGTCCATGGCCAGGAGATGGCATTCATAATTGTCCATCTATCACATGATCCTCGTGAGCGAGTCGAGCAGCTCGGCGTCATCGAGGTGGCTGCGGTCCAAGAGGAAGCCTGGGTCCTTGGGAATTTTAACGTCAGGGAGGACCTGAACTGTACTCTCTCTCCGTTGGGGCCCTCAGAGCTCTTCATGAATCCGCTGCGCTGTTTGACGCGGCCACCGAGTTTGAAGCCGCTCACCTCCACACCAGGGTCGCTAGCCACGGCGACCAGATCGAGAGCAGTCGCTTCGAAAGGATCATCGTTCCAGCGCGTTTCCTGGAGAGAACAACATCTTATGCAACCACATTTTACAACCTCTCCGATCATCGCATGGTGATGCTCCCCAGCCGCCTCCTCCCAACCTCGCGTGGCCGCTATGCTCTGTTCTGGGCTGGTCCTAGAGCATTTAAATAACTATCTGGTGGAGATTGGGGAGGACTTATCCCAGCTTGATGCGTCTCAGTTGTGGGACCGCTGGTCGCTCATCAAGGCCGGCCTGCTCGCGGAGGCTCGATCACTCCACACTCCTCGCCACTACACTTGTGATGACAGCTACATCGGTAGGGCTCAACGCCTCATCAGGGCGCAGCTTGAGGCCTCGTCGATCAATGTCGACTACCCATCTCTCCCGGACCTCGCGCGCCTTGTACGCCACCGCCGCCCAGCTGTCACCATCAGAAACGAGGACGGCGCGATCATCGAAGGTCCTGAACTGCTGCGAAGGGCCTTCGATATTTTACAGCCTCGCTTTGCCCGCGCGGCCTGTGACCCGACTTCGGGCGCGGCCTTCATTGAGGGTGATGACGACCGCGGCGGTTGGTTCGGTAACCCTGGAGCTGACTCACTTCCTGTGATGCAACCCCCTGCAAGCGGCGTCTCGCCATCGCTGTCTTGTTCTCTTTTCCCCATGTTTACTATTTAATCTATATATAATCCCTTTACCTTGTAGTTAATTAAAGTATAATCAACGTTGAGCGCTGTGTGTAATCAATTGGAATACAACAAAGATTATGAGACTGAAGAAGCGCAAGGCCTAAAACGTGAAACTGAAGAAGTGCAAGACCTAAAACGTCATACTGAAGAAGCGCAAGGCCTAAAACGTGAGTAACTAAATTTTCTTTGATTACTTGGACCATCCTTTTTCTACTTACCAAATATTCTGTAAAATGGCAAACACGACGATTACAAAATTAAATGGTACTAATTACTCCAGCTGGAGCTTCCAGATGAAACTCGTTCTAATCGAAAACGATTTGTGGAGTTTGATCAATCCAGGAGAGGCTAAGCCTGACCCTAGTGACCTTGTTGCAACAAAACTTTTTTTGTCGCGGGAGGGTAAGGCGTTTGCAAAAAATTGCCTCGGGATTAATGATGAACAACAATTGCATGTTCTACATTTGAATACTCAGAAAGAGGTCTGGGAGGAACTGGAAAAATTATACGCACCAAAGGATAGTAGATATCGAGCCGTACAACTAAGAAGACAGTTATATGGCGAAAGGTTGACTCAGCACAGCAATATGGAAGGGTACATGGGGAAGATAAACTACATTGTAAACGAACTGGCCCAAATTGGCGACAAAATTGATGATGGCGATTTGGCTATGGTTCTTTTGGGTGGATTACCAGAGGATTGGGACACCGTTGTCTCAACCATATGTAACTTGCCTGATTCAGACTTCACGACCGCCACAGTTAAAAGACGGCTGTTGGCAGAAGCAGAAAGGCGTTCGTCTAATCTACCAAAAGATGTGGGTGCCATGGTCGTTAATGCCTCTTCGAAGCCCATTGAAACAGAAAAACAATTTAAAGCAAAAGTTGTTTGTTTCAAATGTGGAGGTAAAGGCCATTATGCAAGATAATGCAGGAAGAAAGGAAAGAATGAACAAAGACCAAAGAGGTTTGACCAAAACAAAGGCGTAAATATGTCGGCAATGTGCGGCACTTTGTTTGGAGCTAGCGCCGATACCTGGATCATAGATTCTGGAGCGACGCACCATATGACTCCCAAGAGAGATTACTTCACATGTCTGAAAGAGTGCACAAGCAATATGAGTTCCATCACTATTGCGAATGGCTCTTCTATAGAAGTATGTGGTATCGGTACTGTCAGTGCCAATATTGTTGGACACAAGGGAGATGCCAGCAATATGGTTGCCCAGAACACCTTGCATGTTCCAGATATGCGTCACAGTGTTCTGTCTGTACTCCAAATGATAGAAAACGGTAGCAAAGTTGTCTTCGATAAGAGTGGTTGCCACATTATGGACATGAAAGGTAAACTCTTGATAGAGGGAAAGAAGCTGGGTAGACTTTACTACGTCCAGACTACTCCATCCTCTCCGACAGATCAGAATGATCGTGTTTCTCTTGTATCTGAGTGCAAGGAAGAGCTTACACTGGAACTTTGGCACAAAAGGCTGATGCATGTAAATGCATATACGATAGCAAAGATGGCCAAGAATCAAAGCGTAAGAGGACTTGATTGCAGCCCGGCAAAGCCAGAAAAGTGCGAAGACTCCTAGATCTTGTCAGGAGCACTATATCTGGAAGTGGTCTGCCAAAGGCTTCCTGGGCGGAGCTGACTTACACCGCAGCCTATGTCAGAAACAGAGTTCTCAACAATCACAATGGTGAAAGCACGCCATATGAACTGTGGACAGGGAACAAGCCTAGTCTTAAACACATAAGAGCTATAGGCTGTCAAGTATTTGTCCATATTCCAAGACAAGTCCGTAGATCCAAACTCGAAAGGAGAGCTGTCAAAGGTAACCTTGTTGGATATGCACTCAGAGGACGTGACTACAGAGTGTGGATTCCTGAGATGAAGAAAGTGGTGGAATCTCGGGACTGTGTCTTCAAAGAGAGTGATGTATCGAGGAACGATAGCAACCGGGAGGTGCTTCCATCAGTTGAACACTACAGCTATGGGACTCAACGGGAGATTGTAGAGTATCCAGTGTCTGTATTAGATCAAGAAGACGTGATACCTACAGAAGAGGACAGCCATAATGAAGATACTGTGAAGCCTTCTCCTACTCGATCTCATCCAATGATCCTAAGGAACCAGAGAAATGCTCAGAACTCAACTGAACTCCTCAGTACCCAAGTAAACAAGTGGAAGAAAGCTAGCGGACATTTTGACCAAGCCACTGGGGAGAAACCTACACGAACTTCATCGTTCGAGACTTATGGACGGCGAAGTAATCCATAAAGAAGCGATCACTTCGAGGGAGGAGATTGTTGACGACCGCAGCGGTTGGTTCGGTAACCCTGGAGCTGACTCACTTCTTGTGATGTAACCCCCTGCAAGCGGCGTCTCGCCATCGCTGTCTTGTTCTCTTTTCCCCATGTTTACTATTTAATCTATATATAATCCCTTTACCTTGTAGTTAATTAAAGTATAATTAACGCGTTGAGCGCTGTGTGTAATCAATTGGAATACAACAGAGGGGACTACCATCCTCCTTGACATCGATGAGGACGACCCCCTCCACAGGGAAAATATCACCTTGCCCGAGATTGCCACCACCATCTACCGTCTCCCTCGCGGAAGGGCCCCAGGCCGGGACAGTCTGCCCTGCGAACTCCTAGTTGCCTTTATGAACTTCTTCGCGGGAGCCTTGAGGCGTGTGTTAACGGCCTCCCACTTCCGCGGCGCCCTGCCACCATGCACGCGGCGTAGCTCCATCTGTCTGGTCCCGAAGACCCGCGGCGGTCGCGGCTTCAGCGGCTATAGGCCCATATCGCTGCCCTCGGCCGGCTACCGTGTCCTGGCGGGTATCCTCCTTCGTCGCCTCAGATACCATCTACCAGCGCTGGTGCCGGAGTGCCAGACCTACGCGGTCCCCGGGAGGGTACGACCCTGGAATATCGCCTGGATTACCGATGCTGTTGAGAAGGCGACGGCTGGAGGCCTGCCGCTGGTCCGTCGTCTGCGTAGACCTTGAGTCCGCCTTCGACTCCCTGGACCGGGACTTCCTGTGGACGCTCCTGGAATCCCTGTGCTTTCCACCGGCCTTTATGAAATGGATTTGGCTCCTGTACGCTGATGCGGATGAGACGATCAGGGCCGGAGATTTCTACACCACCGCCTTCCACCTACTAAACGGCCTTAGACAGGGCTGCGCCGTCAGTGCCCCACTCTTCAGCATCGCGACAGGGCCGCTGCTTCCACGCCTCGAGTCCTCCCTCGGCGCGGGAAATGTCATCGCTTACGCCGACGACATCACCCTCCTGATTCGCCGCGACGAGCAGTTTGAGCGGGTAGAGGCTGTTCTTTGGGACTTCCGTCGGGCTTCGGGCATAGCTGTGAACTTCGGGAAGTGTGCCGGCCTTTGGGGCGGTGCATGGCGCGCTCGCGGTGAATCTCCCTTCGGTGCCTCCTGGTCGACATCTTCCATCAAAGTCCTGTGGATGGATATTGCCCCCTTCAGATCTGTCGCCCGCCAGGAATAGCATCTTCTGACCCTGCTGGATTCTGCCTGCAGAAAGTGGACGCCCATCACGCGCGGCCTCTCTCTTGTCGCCCGAGCCAAAGCCGACAATACCCTGGTACTCTCAAACACCCAGCACTACCTTCATGGGTATCTGCCCGGAGAGGCTACCATCACCAAGCTACAGGCCCGCTTGCGAAGGTTTATCTGGGGCACTGACTGAACGGCTTGGCTTCCCGCAGACATCGTATCGAGACCCGTCGCCCTCGGGGGCCTCGGTTTTCCGGATATCGGCGCCCAACTCCATCTGGCCTGCCTCGAGGGCATTCAGGCTGCGCTCCGTGGGGGAAAGAATGGCTTCGCCTGGCTGGTGTTGGGTGGCGTCTGGCTCCGTCCCCCTCCTGACGGTACTCCGCTCTGGCCCCGCCGCCTACGGCTACTGAGGCTCTGGGAGGAGTCCTCCAAGATCCTTTGCCTCGACCAACGGGCTGTTCCCACATCCCAGCTATTGGAGCTCCCCATCATTGGTGGCTGCCGGTTCCTTCGCCCTCCCAACCTCCTGCCCCCTGCGCGCTGGTCCGGGGTCCGTGTCGCGGACCTGAGGGGGATGCCCCCGACATCCGGCCTACTCGCGGACGCCCCTGCCCTTGTTGCCTTCTGCCGGAGGACGTTGGAGGAGAACCTCCGGGAGAGCACCAGGGCTGCCTGCCTGATTGAGGCTGTGGTCCTGCGCGCGACGACTAAGCCCTTCTGAGGCTCACCACCCGCACGGCCCGTCGCGCCCTGGAGCTTCCACGCCTCGTGGCACAGTTGATCACCAAGCTTCTCTCCAGATGGACATCTGTGGTTGACGCGCCGGCCAGGCTCGACTGGACTTCACTGCGGCGCTGCGTCTTCTCGGGCCACGACGCCTACATTGCGCTTAGGTTAGTCCTCCATGCCTGCCCCACCAGGACCATCCGGCCTTTACAAATTCATCATGCCTAGCCTGTGGTTCCGTGGATCGCTCCCTTGACCATCGCTATTGGAGCTGCAGGCGCATCAGGCCCCTTATCATCGAAACCTTCAGTGTCCTCGGGCGACCCCCTGACCTGCGGGCCTGGATATTCGGGTCTGGCCTCGAAGATGACGACCTAGCCATCCTGGCGTCGGCCAAATCCATCATCTACCGGTACTTCGTACAGGTTGGGCTGACCGGAGGAGCAGAGGACCCGCTCATCGCCTGGAAAAGAGGGCTCACCCGCCGGGGCACATCCCCCGCATGATCATCTGTTCATTAGTTTATTCATTATTTCCATTTTTTAATGTGAATTATTGACAATAAGTCAATAAAATTTGTTTCAATTGTCAATTGTCACAGAAAGACCCTACAATTTGAATGGCGATTTTCTAAGATCTCTCTAGACCAGAAGGCTTTTGACGCAGTGCTTCACCTTATCCAGGCAAAGGAATAATGCCAAGACGAAGAAACCAATCGCCAGGTGCATGTTGTTTGTCAAGCCGCTCACCCGGACGCCAAAAAAAAATAAAAATAAAAAGGAAAACTAGGGCGCAGATTTTATAAATCCTCCATCGCAACGTCTGCTAAATTGAAACGGAATTGTATAGAATATAACGTTAATGGCCTGGGAACTACAATATCGATAGACTCGGGCGCAGATTATTCCGTGGTTTCAAAAAGGTTTAGAAGACCAATGTTTCGGATACGATCACTGCCTCACTTACTAAGCTCGGAAAGCTTGCCGCCTTCTGGATATGTCTGGCTTTATCTAAATAGTTATGGCAGATCTTGACTGTATCTTCTTGCCAGACTTCTGGTCTCCAATCGAATCGAAGCCTTTTTGCTTCCTCAAAAGTTATCACAACACCAGAAAGGCTACCTTGATGACACTAATAATTCGCCAATACCCGATTTATAACCGACACACTTTTATCAAACTTACACGTCCTTATATACAGAATTAAATTTACATATATTAAGAAAATGGCATCTCCTTATCGTGCAACTGAAAGTTGCTGATGGCTTGCGCCATATATCGGAATAAATATTAACTATTCTCGTTGATTTTTAATTATTCCAGAATTGACCGAATACCCATTCTTGATTAATCAAGAAAAGCTAACCACGGACGCGTTTCGGGCTGTTGGCCCTCATCAGCGTGGTGCGAGCTGTACCTCAACGACCAAAATATTGGTCATTAAGGCATCCTGAAAAATTATGAAACGGGTAGTTAAGGCCAGAATTGCGTGAGAACGCAACGATAACAAACATCGATTTTGGATTTCATTTTTATAGATATAAAAGGAAAGGATTTTTAATCAAATATTATTTAAAAAAAAAACTTTAATCAATTTTACTTTTATTTATGTCATTTTTTAGTTTATTTAACATACTACAAATTAAGATAATATCTTATTTTATTATCTTTACCAAAATCACAGACATATTAATTAGAGATTATCAAAACTAACAAAATGTAAACATTAGGGCTATAGTCATTCCTTTCTTCTGCACTGCCAGGGTTGCTGAAGCACATTTATTTTAACATCCCCCCTCAATTGGCATTTTCATAAATGTCAATTGCACAATTTTCATCCCACGTTGAAAAGTTTCATAAATTTGTACAACATGTCTTTACATAAAGGTTTAGTTAACATGTCTGCTATGTTTCTACATCCTTCAATGTAGTCTATTTTGATTATGTCTTTGGCCAAATAAATCCTTTATGTAGTGAGTTCTTATATTAATGTGTTTACTTCTTTTGGAGTTTTCAAAAGTCTTGGCCATGCAGATAGCACTCTTGTTGTCCACTAGCAAAGTTGTGTCCTCAAATGATGTAAAGTCCTTATTTATTTCCTTCAGATGAACTAGGTCTTGTATAGAAGCAGCAGCTGCTACATATTCTACTTCTGCAGTCGAAAGAGAAACACATCCATGTTTCTCAGAAAACCAAGACACTGCATTTGATCCATGTAGTACTATGTTTCCACTTGTACTTTTTCTGTCAATTTTATCTCTGGCCCAGTCAGAGTCTGAATGTGAAATCAAATTGTTGGATAATACTGTATATATCAATCCCATATATTTTGTTGCCATCAAATATCTCACTATTCGTTTCTCAGCTTTCCAAGTTGCTTGAGTGGGTTTGTCCAGAGTTCAACTCAAATACAACACTGGTAACATTATGTCTGGTCTTGTGATAGTTACTACTACAATAGACATCCGATCAATTGACGATAAGGAACTTTTATATATTCTTGATTTTGTTCAGCTTGAAAGTTTAGTTCCATAGGTGTACCACTTTTTTTTTGCATTCTGTTATGTAGGACTTTTCTAAAATTTTGTTAATGAACTTTGTTTGTTTGATCATTAACTTGCCACTTTCTCTTGATATTTCCATTCCTAAGAAATTTGTCACTTTTCCAAGATCTTTCGCATTAAATTCTTGTTTGAACATTTCTATTACTTTATCAATATTGTCTCTTTTTCCAGTTATCAGTAAATCATCTAGATACAACACTATCCATGTATTATCACCTATATATAAACATGAGTCATTTAGAGATCTTGTGAAGTGGTATTCAGTAGTTATTTCCTTGAATTTATTGTTCCAAGATTTTGGTGATTCTCTTAATTCATAAAGAGCTTTATTTAGTTTGATTTTTTTTTCATTTTCTTGTTTCACTCCTTATGGTGATTTGATGTGAGTGTCTGATTCAATATTTCCATTTAAAAATGCTGTTGGAATGTCCATTTGATTCATTTCCATGTTTTTGTTGTTGCACGAGATAGTAACATTCTTATTGTTGACATTATAGCTACTGGAGCGTACATAATATCAGATGTTTCTTCCATTTGGAATCCTTTTGCTACTAAGCGAGCCTTTTTGGTTCCATCCTCTTTGGTTCTGAAAATCCATTTTGCATCAATTGGTTTGATATTTAATTTTTCTCCTAATTTTATTGAAGACAATGTTTTCAATTCTTCATGAGATCGAATTTCTTTATCAATAGCTTCTTTCTTTTCTTTTTGCCTGATTGCTTAATTGTACAAAACTGAATCTTCACCATTTGTAAACAAGCAATATACTGAATATAGTTCATAATCTTCTTGACCTTTTGATGGTTTGATTATTCGACCCGATCTTGTAGTTACACTTTCTTCTTTGTCTGATTGTTCCGATGTTTGTGGGGTTTCTTCCTCATTTTTGGTAAATTTAGGAACGACATGTAAGATTAGTAAATTGATGATGTGTGATTGGCGAAAATATTTTAAAAGTAAATTTAGAAGTAATGAATTAAAATTTATATTTTGATTGAAAATAAAGTAAAAAATTGATAAATGAGAGTGTAATATTTAAAAATTGAATTTAAATTGATATAAAAAAGGTAAAATTGAATTTATAATTCTTAAAGTAAAAATAAAACATTTAGTTAATGTTTAATCAAATTTTACATCTGTTGAAATCATTATCAGATTCCGAATCCCAGATGTGATATCCACTGTATCCAACCATGATTGTTGATTTTGATCTAATATCTAGTTTTCTTGGTTGGGGTATAGTAAGTCTCCAAACTCTTGAGCCAAAACCCTTAGGCTTGGATAGGTCATTTCGTTTATACCTTATGCCAGCCGGAGGTATTCCTTTGTTCGCACTTGTTGGACTTCTGTTTAATTCGTATGCTGAGCAGTAAATGGCTTCTCCCCAGAGATATTTTGGTAGATTTGCTTCTGCCAACTTTGATCTCACTTTATCAATCAATGTTCGGTTCATTCTTTCGAAGTGCTATTTTGTTGTGGTGCATAAGGTGAGGTATATTCTATTTGAATACCTTTTGTTCTGCAAAACTGCTTGAAGTTTCTAGATGAAAATTCCTTACCATTATCTACTCTAATTTTTCTTGTTTTCTTTTTATGTTGAGTTTTTATCAACTTGAAAAAATCAATTATGTTTTGTTCGGCTTCACTTTTTGATTTGGGAAGTCTCACTACTACAAAGTGTGAGTAGTCATCTATTAGTACTTGAAAATATATTTCTCCACCATATTTTGGTAGATCAATTGGTCCTGATAAGTCTGAATGTATCAGTTCTCCAATTTCCTTTGTTATTTTCCAGGTTTTCTCAAATGATCTTCTTGTGCTTTACCTTTGAAACAGGTTACACATTTCTATTTTGAAATTGATAGCCCTAATTTCTTCAAACTGTATCTATTCAGATGTCCCAATCTTCTGTTTCACAATGTGTCATCAGTTTTGATTGCATGAGCTATAACACTTTCAGGGTTACTGTCTATTTCAATTTTAAGTGAGTACAAGTTTCTATAATTATTACACTTAAATTCATGGTTTATTGTAATTATTTTTACTTCAGATTGTTTAAATATCACTTGGTGACCCTGTTGTGTGATTTTTCCTACTGACAATAAGTTCTGTTTAATACCATCAACTATAAGTCCATTAATTGCTATAGGGATATTATTGATTTTTACATTTGAAGTTTCAATTTTATTAGCTGACATCTTTTCACCATTAGCACTATGAATTTCAACCTTATGTTCTAAATCTTCACATGTGTTATTTATTTTTCCAATTCAATTTTGATCAGGTTCTGTGTTGCTCCTGAGCCTAAAATAAAATGATCATTTTCATTGCTACTCATTGCATTCATTGCTACAAATGATAGTTTGTCATGCATCTGATAGGCTTGTTGTCTAGGTTGACTCACTCTTTGTCTTTCATTTCTCTATTTTTGTAAAAATATATATAACTTTTGTCGCATACCTTGGGATATTTGCATGGTATTGTTTCATTTTGTATATTTGTATATTCTGTATATTTGTATATTTACTTTTTGTTTTTTTAAAAGGATGGTTGATTTGCATGTCCGCGAAAAGCGCGAGGTATAAAATATAGGTCAAGAGAATAATAAAGTAGAGTTCTGTTGCTAAGAATCTTTTAGTGTTTCTTTAAAACTAGTTCTTATATTGGGAACTCGACAACTATGGCGCAGCTGACGACAGGATCACTAGTCTTATACTTCAGGGATGATAAGGTGATTGGATTTGGTTTACACTCTGGTGAGGAGATTATTGACATTCCAGAAGAATACCAGTCACCAGAGTGTCATGAAAGGACTTTTAGGTATGGCAAGAAACCAATGGCTTTTTATCTGAAAAAGGATTCAAACCGCTTTGTTGGCGTTCCAACTGGCCTTATACAATGGTATGCCAATGGAGAATTTGATAAGATTAAACTTATTAAGCAAGACAGGCAAGAGGAAGAAACGGACTTGGCTGATTCGACCATGGAGAGTATCCTCAGGACGATGGCCAACCAGCAGCGTTAAATGACGGACTTTCTGCTTACTAATAAGAGTGAAATCAGGGTAGGTAGGCCAGTCAAAATGGATGTGGCTACCTTTGATGGAAGAAACGTGGATCCTAAAATTTGGATCAAAGTATATGAAAACATTTGTGAGAACAACGGATGGGTTGGAGACAAGGCTAGAATCAATGGAATGCGATCATACCTAACAGGATCGGCCTTGTTATGGTTCGACAACAAATACCAGGATGAAGAGGATAATTGTTGGAAGGATTGGAAGCAAGGATTTATTGGTTCTTTTAACGAAAATCCCATTGTTAGTTACGACCGTGCTTTCAATTGGAGATATCGAGGAGGATCCTTGGTGGAGTATTTTTACCAGAAACAAGGAAAGATGCGACTTGGTATGCCTGGCCTTAGCGAGGAATTGTTGATTATTGGGATAATTCATGGACTTCCCCAGCATATGCAGGAACAACTGGCCACGGCAAATATCAAATGCAAGCAAAGTCTACTCAAACTCCTGGAGAACATCAGGCCGTCTGCAAGAACTCCTGGCACAGTCAAGAAACCAGTTCATTTCACTGAAACTAGTGACACGAGGTTATACCAGGCGGAAAATGATGGAAATGGTTCGTATTTGTCAAAAAACTGACGAGTATGGGTTCGCCGATCCCATGGTCAAAATCGACCATTTTTTCGATTTGTGATTCTCCCCATTCCTTCATTGATGTGACAATAAACTCTCACTTAGTAAAGGCCTATCTGGACAGCGGTTCTTCTCTTAACCTGATACACGAAAATTTAACACAAAAAAACAAGTGGTAAACATACCCTACCAAGACTTTAATAAATACGTTCAACCATAACAAATTCACTGCTACCGAAGCCATTGATCTGGTTTTGGAGGCTGGGGAGCAAACAATCAAGATCCAGGCTATTGTCCTCCCAGATATGCTCTTTTATCTGTTAATTGGTAAGCCTACGTTAAAATCCTTGAAAGTGAAGTGGGACTTCTTTACAGATCAAATCAGTTTCTTTTCTGAAGCTGGCCCGAACCTCGTTACCAGGAGGGATGTCGAGGTCAAATACCCCAGCCTTTGCAAAAGGACTTCGCCAATAATTTCAAAATTTGAGGTGGACTTTGGACTGCAAGAAAACTTTCGAGTTGTCAGTGCAAAGCCATATCGATTGGAGAATACCAAAAGAAACTGGTTAAATGTGAAAATTAGATCGATGCTAAGCGAAGGAATAATTAGACCATCAAACTCGGCATTTGCATCTCCATGCATAGTAATTCCAAAAAAGAATGGAGACTATCGATTATGTGTCGATTATCGAAGGATTAACGATGAAACACTTTTGGATCCTTTTCCCTTTCCTCGAATAGACGACATTATTAATGTGTTCGGAGGATGTCGTTTTTTCTCAAAGCTCGACTTGAAGGATGGATTTTGGCAACTTGGCGTATCAGAAAATACTCGAAAATACACTGCCTTCGTAACTCCATCTGGTCATTACGAGTTTCTAAAGCTTCCGTTTGGATGGAAGAATTCTCCAGCTAAGTTCCAGAGAATAATGACTACAATTCTAGGAGACCTACTGGGTGATAAGGTGGTAGCTTATATCGATGACATCTGTTGTGGTGGCTAAACTCAGGAGGATTGCTCCATTTTGACGCATAGAATTCTTGAACGACTGACCCATGCGGGCCTAGTGCTAAATCTTGATAAATGTCAATTTTGCGTCCCTCGCATAGACTTATTGGGGAGAGTTATTGATGGTGACACAAAGAAAATAAGGGCTGAAGTTACCGAAAAGGTTCGAAATATGAAACGTCCATACAATTTGAGGTCCTTACAGTGTTTCACCGGATTGACTAATCATTTCCGCGCCTTTATAAAAGATTATGCTCACATAGTAAGACCATTGGACAAATTAAAAGGAAAAGATGTAACCTTCGAATGGGATTCTGAATGCGAGACGGCCTACCAAAAACTTATCGCACTTATTACTGAGGAACCAATTCTTAAGGTTCCTGATGGGAGATTGCCCTTCGAGCTATCAACGGATGCCAGCTACTATGGAACGGGAGCCATTTTATATCAAAGGGACCTCCAAGAAAAAAGATGTAAACAACTTCGGGTAATTAGCTATTACTCCTACACCTTTACAAAAGCCGAACAAAATTATTCCGTTACCGTTTCTCTTTCTGAGTGCTTGGCGGTATTAAAGGCTGTGAAACATTTTCGTTCCTACTTGGAGAGTCGCCCTTTTGTGGTACATACTGATCACAGAGCCTTAACTCAACTTTTAAGTTGTGGAGAACTTAGAGACCGTTTAGCCAGGTGGCAGTTATTCCTGCGCTCCTTTAATATCATAATAAATCATCGGTCGGGAAAGGAACTGAGGGACGCCGACGCGTTGTCACGATTGTGTGTAAGCGTCCCAGACAAGTCTGATGAACAGACGTTCTGGTTGAAGCATAAAGCTTTAGAGCTGGAATACGACGAACAGAGAAAGTCTTATTTGGTGACTCCTGAACAAGTTCCTAGCATTCTCGGCTTGTATCATGATGATCCGAAATCCGGTGGCCACTCGGGATTCTGGAGGACTTATTATACAATTAAGAATCGATTTTGGTGGCGAAATATGAAGGGGGACATTCGACGTTATGTCCAATCGTGTTCCACCTGTCAGAAGGTAAAGGCCAGATATAGATCTACCTCTGACCAGATGAGTTTGCCTGTTCAATCTCATGTTCCCTTTCATACGGTTCATGTTGACTTCGCAGAACTCAAAAAGAAATCAGAATCCAATGCCTCTACCCAGTCATTCTTAGTAGTGATTGATGAAGCTACTCGGATTGTATACGCCAAAAGTATGAAACAGTCGGGTAAAGCCCTAAAGGAATACTTTGCGGACCATCCCATTCTTAAAAATGTAAAGAAAATTATTTCCGATAGAGGTACCTCCTTTACTCGAGGGGAATTTTACAACTGGACGCAGGAGAAGGGAATCGGGTTTCTTCATACTAGTCCTTATCACCCTGCGGGAAATGGTCTGGCCGAGAGAGTGACTCAAGAAATTAAGACCTTCATGGAATGCTACCCACAGTTCCCTAAAGGATGGAAATGTTGCTTGGAGGCAGCCGTCCATTATCATAATCGACATCATAATACCTATCTGGGATGCTCTCCATGGTATAAATGGAAGGGAACAGTGCCGGTAGTGCCTGCTGACGAGGAATTGGGCTTACAACTCCATAGAATTGAAACGGAAAATAATGACAAACAGCGCCATAAATACCGTCTGCGCACTAAATATTATTACAACCGAAATCGAAGAAGACCTGCTGATGTCAAACCTGGAGATTCGATTCTGGTGAAACACCAATACACAGGTAAACAGCGACTGCAGACTGGACCTCATGTTGTTACTGATGTAAAGATGGTGGACGGCTGTGTTAAATATGTCCTCTATGAATCAGAACGAGGAACCCAGAGTGCCCACATCACCAACATCATTAAGTTTCATCATAGACCACCAGGAGTCCCATCACAGGAGTGATGAGAGGTCATGGGGGGGGGGGGAGTCTGTCGCATACCTTGGGATATTTGCATGGTATTGTTTTATTTTGTATATTTGTATATTCTGTATATTTGTCTATTTACTTTTTGTTTTTTTAAAAGGATGGTTGATTTGCATGTCCGCGAAAAGCGCGAGGTATAAAATATAGGTCAAGAGAATAATAAAGTAGAGTTCTGTTGCTTAGAATCTTTTAGTGTTTCTTTAAAACTAGTTCTTATATTGGGAACTCGACAACTTTTATATAATAAAAGAAACTCATTGCGAAAAGTTGTATTTTTATTTTTATAATTTGTAGCGCAATTTTTTCGTTTACTTCTCTATTTTTGTGTTTGATTATTTTCTCTTTCAAATAATTTATTTTTATTTCTATATGATGTAGCTTTGTGACCTTTCTTGCCACAATTACAGAATGTAAATGTGAATGATTTAAATGTAATTTTTTCATTCCTAGTGTGAAGAAATGTAGGGTAGTCGTTTCACAAAACACTGAAGCGAGTTCGGTAGAAGAATTCGCTGTGATGATTCTTTGTGGGCTGTTGCAAGGATTTGAATAAGATCACTAAATAGAGCATAAAGGAGAGGGTAAAAGTATCCTTCTAACTAACTTTATTTAATACATCTTAAGAGGACAGAGGAAAACACACAAATGGTCGGTAGCAGGCCAAGCCGTGTTCTGTTAGTCCTTTGTTGGCTATTCCTTTGTTGGCGGCTGGCGCCGCCGGGCATGTTTGTTTACTGTCACCCAAGCCGTCTGGACGCCATTATTCCACATACTCCCACCTGTTTTTATCTAGGCACACAGAAAAACAATAATAACCGTCCAATCGGTTGGGTATACAAACGGTTCTTCCCGATCTAGTCTGTATTTTTGCAGTTTTCTCTTTATCGTTCAGCAAACGCGAAGAAGCTGCTGTTGATGATATTTCCAAGGGATATATTTTCTGAATAGGTCTTAGGAAGGTTCCTACTGCGGTTTTCATCTTCACTAATCTATTCACTCCATCTCTTCCAAATAATATCTCCTCGATCACTGCTAATGGCCAGAAGTTACGCTTTTTATTGTCCATACCAACAAGGACAACATCCCAAGCCTGGAGTTTTGGATTGTAAATGCGTCTGTTTCTCTGGACCAGGAGGGACAAATATTCCTTCCTGAATCGTGATTTCAACTCCTCCCTCAGCTTGCTCAAATAGCGCAGTTTCTGTGTCGTTGGATTAGATCCCATATTCTGGCACTCGGGGAAACTCGACATCTGTCTGTTCTTGTAGAAACATGGAAGGTGATATTGTCACAAGATCATTCGGATCGTCGCTGACATAAGTCATGGGCCTTCCATTCATCACTGCCTCTGCATGACACAGCAGGGTCATCAATTGTTGATATGTTAATATTGATGTTCCGAGCATTCTTTTTAGTATGTCTTTGAGGGAACGAATCAATCCCTCCCACCATCTAGACTGTATCAGTCGGGAGAGGCTGCATCCTCTGGAGGGTAAATCAGCTGGATTGCACTTGCTAGGAACATATCTCCAATTTCCAGGATCACTAAGTCTGCATATCTCCTTCACGCGATTCCCGACAAAGGTACCCAACTGGTTATCTCGCTTTATCCAAACCTTTTGCAATATAATTTTAGGCTTTATTAATATTGGGTTCAGAAATCCAATAGGGTCATATATCTGAGCTAAGCAGGACAGGATACTCCTTTTGGTTATCTTGGGGGGTATGGCTACGGGAATTTCACATGACAAACAATCTCCCCTTCATCCCAATATATACCAAGAACTTTAGATATCTCTGCTATTTCAAAGGGGTAAGTATCGGAGGCCACGTCCAGGCTATGCTCCCAACGGCTTAGCTCCAACCTAGCATTATCCATGATGGACGTTGCGGTCAATTTGAGATCCTGTAACTCTCAAAAGAGTTCACGCTTGTGACTAAATTGTCCACATAAAAGTATTTCTGCAACCTCTGAGCTAACGGTTTATGTTCAGGTCGAACATTAGACAGGTGGTATTCGATTACTGCCCCCAAAATGAAAGGACTACAGTTAACACCGAAAACGACACGTCTATGTCGGAATACTTCTGTCTTTTCTCCATTTTGGGAATACCACAGAAAACGCAGGTAATCTCTGTCCCTTTCATTCACCTCAATCTGAAGAAACGCTTTCTTAATGTCTGCCACGACACCAAAATTGCCATTTCTAAACCTTAGCATAATGTTGGGAATCATCTCTATGAGGTTAGGTCCCTTTTCAAGACAGTCATTTAAAGATGGGGATCTATAGACCTTGCTAGAAGCATCAAAGACAGGCCTGATAGGCGTAGTCCCACTGGAGAGTTTCACCACAGGACGATGAGGCAGGTAAAAGGCCTCAGCGTCGTGTTGTTCAGCTGGGACTTTCTCAATTATCCCATCATCCAACCAGCCTCGGAAAATATCATCATAGTCCTCATAAAGATTCAAAGAGATTAATTTCTTAGTCGTCTGTTCTATATAATCTCTTCATAGCAACCTCCCTGTTGTCCGCGATTTTAGCTTTCTCTACAGTCCACGGGAAGGAAACAACATATCTTCCAGAAACAGAATGTTGGACTGTTTTTAGAAAATGTCGACGCGCAAGTGCGTCTCTCTGATCTCTCTGTTTAACCTCAATAGGATCCATAATGCCAAGAACATCGAGATTCCACAGATTGGTTATACTGCTCTCCGAAATTGTCATCGTTGTAACATGATGAGCGAGTGAAACGTCACTACCTGGCTGACATTCTCCCATTAAAGTCCATCCGAAACGCGTCTGCGACGCAGTCAAGCCATTTGACAACACACAAGATTTCATCATGAAAATAGATCCCAACACATCGCATCCTAGAAGTATTTCAATTTCCATGTCATCCTTTCCAATATCAGGAACCCAGATTCTGCGAGCATTGAGTTCTTTCAACCATGGCCCGCGGCTCAATCTTGGTAGGTTACCACAGATTTTTTGTTGGTAAAGAAGCTTCGCAACCATCTTAAAATTCCCCGATGCATGACCCAAATTGACTCTGTATTCTTGGTGGACACTTTCATTAGTATGACCTCCAAACACCACATGTTTAAGTAATTCCTGGCCAATGGGAGATAGTCCGAGATCCTCGGCAGTTTTAGACAAAATATAGGATCGTTGGGAACCTGTGTCAAGGAGGGCACGCACTACTTTCGCCGAAGTCGCACCTTCGACCTTAATCTTCAGAGTCTGTAGCAAAATCAGAGACGAAGCGCTTAGACCGGAGAATGAAACTCCGTTTTCTACAGTAGGAGAAACGTCACAGTATTCCACCTGTTCCTTGTCTTCATCCGCTGACTCTCGTCCAGGAGCATTAAGAGGGCATAAAATATCAAGGTGCTTCTTCTTACATCGAATACATTCAGTTATGCGCCTTCTACAATTAGAAGAGATATGACCTGGTTGGAGGCAGGAGAAACAACATTTAGCGTTTTTAATACGCTCTCTTCTTTCTTTAATGCTCATTCTGCGCGCAGCAAGACATTCTGTGTTTTTATGATCTTTATTACAAAAGATGCAATTCTGGGCACGTCCAGCAAAGAGTCCAGAGGCCGTAGGTATCTTAGCAGGATGTGATTGTCTGCCCACGTTTCTATCTTGTTTCAGATATCTAAGTCCAAACTTGGATCCAGCTAAGGCTCTGTCTTGTTCTGCTGCAGCTTCCTTTTGGAGAAACTCCATAATTAGCTCAACTCTAGTTTGAGTCGAATCATTAGCATCAATCTTGACATCATGGAGGGGGCTTCTTTGCCAAGCCTTCATGAGTTCCTCTGAGAGACATGCCTCAATCATTGGAAATATAAATACAGACATCTGTCTGGCCTCAATCTTTAAGGATTCCAATGCTCTCAAATTAGTCACCAACTCATCATAAAATGAAGTCACCTTCAACTGTTGTTTGGAGGAGCAATCGATCATAAGGCGGATAAGATCCCTGACATAGACTTGTTGCAACAGTTCAGGCCTTCCAAATCTTTCTGTCAAAGTTTCTATAACTTTGGGGTAATTCTCGGCAGTCAGGGGGTAACTATCAACCAGTTTACTAGCTCTGGTTCCCGGCGACATAGATTGCACAAGATATTGAAACTTGTCGCTGTCTTCTAAAGTGGGATCGACATGTATCTTGTTGAACTGTGCCCACCATCCCAACCAATCTTTTATTTCTCCTGTAAACTTCTTTAATTCCATCTTGGGTAGTTTTACAGTTCTATGCTGTGAGCTAGAAGCGAAGCTCACTTCACTGGTCGTGAGACTGGATGCAGTGATCCTGGGTTCAACAAGAGCGAGACATTTTTTATATATCCTCTTATATCTCTGGGTATATTGCAAGGCTTCCTCATCGTCTTGCTCTAGTTCCTCTTCGCTAACGTCTGAAGTTAGCATGAAGTCTCTTATCTTGCCTTGGGTCACAAGAAGCTCACTGTGAGTTTCTTCAATTATCTCTCTATTATATTCAATGTCCTCTACAGGTATCGGTGGAGTACTTGACAGAAACTCTTCTGTCGTCTTCAAGCAGCGAGTTAGTCGCTTTCTAAGTACATTTCTATGTCTTTTTAAAATTTCCATATTTTTCAAAAAAAAAAAAACACTATAAACAGAGGGTAAAACAAAAGGTACTTATCTTAAGTCTTGAACTTGTACTCCGCCGTTAATCCACTTGATCTTGCCTTGTCAGAAGCCCACCCGGGGGGGACGCCACTATGTGAAGAAATGTCGGGTAGTCGTTTCACAAAACACTGAAGCGAGTTCGGTAGAAGAATTCGCTGTGATGATTCTTTGTGGGCTGTTGCAAGGATTTAAATAAGATCACTAAATAGAGCATAAAGGAGAGGGTAAAAGTCTCCTTCTAACTAACTTTATTTAATACATCTTAAGAGGACAGAGGAAAACACAAATGGTCGGTAGCAGACCAAGCCGTGTTCTGTTAGTCCTTTGTTGGCGGCTAGCGCCGCCGGGCATGTTTGTTTACTGTCACCCAAGCCGTCTGGACGCCATTATTCCACACCTAGGTTCCCCATGTTTATTTTTCTTTTTGAGTTCTTCATCCACCAATCTTGTCTTAACAAATTCCATTGTTGTTTCAGTGTTTATTGTTTGTATTGCCGTGATTGCATTTTCATATTCTTCTTTCAATGACAATAACAAATGACATATCTTCTCAGATTCGTCCATTTTGGAGCCTATATTATCCAATTCAGGAATTATAGAATCAAATTTAAGAAAATGGTCCTCTAATTTTTCATTATGTTTGCATTTTAAAGTCAACAGCCTTCTTTTTGGTGTTAGTTTTGTAAACACGCTTTTTCTTTCAAATATATTTTCGAGCGCTTTCGTCATTTCTTTAGCTGTTTTGCATCTTTAATTATGTCTAGATGTTTATCAGTTAAACATTAAACGACGGTAGATTTTGCCTTTGCATCCATAATTGCAAATAACTCGTGTTCTGTTTCTTCGACAAAATCATTAATTTCCTTTTCTAATGTTAGATGTATTTGTTTTTCTTCTAACAATAGTTTAACTTTAAATTTACAGCTGTTGAAATTTGTACCAGTTAAAATTGGCAAATTAGAAATA
Organism: Cordylochernes scorpioides; assembly: GCA_030710605.1. Classification (NCBI taxonomy): domain Eukaryota; kingdom Metazoa; phylum Arthropoda; class Arachnida; order Pseudoscorpiones; family Chernetidae; genus Cordylochernes; species Cordylochernes scorpioides. The sequence goes on along the minus strand of CP092872.1, from coordinate 35,358,975 downwards.
TTTACGCTCATTTTAAAACAAAAGTTGTACTTACTAAATACGTTATTGACATTTCTTTGTTATTATTTAAAATTCAGTCTCATGATCTGTTATTTTGTAGTTTATTTAACATACTACAAATTGAGATAATATCTCATTTTTTTATCTTTACCAGAATTACAAACATATTAATTAGAGCAAGCATGTCAAACTCAAATCCTAACACGGGCCAAATAAAAAAGTAATAAGATTATGTGGGCCGCAAAAAAAAGAAAACAAGTAATTAAATTTTTATAGTAACATTTATGTAGGTTTATTTTAAAAAATACTAATAAGAAAAAAGAAAGTAAAGTTAATATTTTCTCCCTGATATTTGGCATCTCTTTTCTGCTACCATCTTTCCTACATCGGGGGAAATCTTGTTCGCAGTTTTTATTAAAATATATTGTCTGGTGGGCCGCAAATTTATTCGTTGTGGGCCGCATGAGGCCCGCGGGCCGCGAGTTTGATATGCTTGAATTAGAGAATATCAAAACTAACAAAATGTAAACATTAGGGCTATTCACATTCCTTTCTTCTGCACTACCAGGGTTGCTGAAACACATTTATTTTTAAAATATTTTATAATATTATTTAAATATTGCAAAACATTTAATTGTTTTCTCAAAGAACATTTTAATTCTTCATTATTATTACTTTTATATACTACATGTTTGATTTTGTCCGCTTAAACTTTATTTACTTACAATCATATTATATATTTTTATTCATTTTATATTTGTTTAAATACCTTTATTATATATGACAATGTTTATCATTAATTATCGGGCATACAGCAATCGCTTACAACAATCATTTTCTCTACCCACTTCAGTGTAATTTTCACTATCTATTTCAGCGCCACTGTTTGACATCATCGTAGAAAAACGACAGCACTCCTTGACAAACCTTTTTTTTTCGAATTCGTTTTTCAACAAATTTTTGAACACAGTTCCTCAGATATAAAATCCCAACTTCTGGCCTGAACACTTTTCAAAAGCTTATTTCAATCAGCCGCAGAGCACAATCACGAACGTATGAACAAAGCGTCCACTTTTTTCAACTTTCAACTTTTTTTTATCTCTAGCGGACCACAATCAACCTTTAATTTCAAGTCAAGTCAGATCACCTACTGTCGCTACAACAATTTTACCTATCGCATGGCTCTACATCACTCCTTTCACATTCATATTAATAACTTTTAAACCAATAACCCTAAAATTGTGACAAAGCACTGTAACCCTTTTATAGGATCGCAAGTGAAACATTGCCTAGGAAGACGCTCAAGTCTATATCCTCGCTTTGCACCTGGATCCAACTATTTGGTTGCATGTGTAATACTTACAATTGCATATTCTTTAACCCCTAACCCTTTCCAACGCCCGCCCATATTCTCTGAGAATTTCTTTCTTTTTTTAATTATATCAGCCATTTATTTTAATCAACAATGATTTTTTAATCGAACAAAAGTTCTATCTAAAAATTTTCTTTTATATAACCCTTATTATAACTTTTTGATTAAACATAAGTTTTATTTTTATTATTTTCAGATACATCCAAACGAAAAAATCATCATGTTATAACCCTTTTTAACCCTCACAGTTTAAATTAATTAAAAGAAATTTTAATTACTTACCTCTCCTAGAGAAGTTTATCCCTTTAAACCCGAATAAATCCTTCCACTTCCGGGGCCCGTCTATGGTAATTTAAAACAACAACCTCATTTTATATATAATATAACATTATTTTCATGTTGTATGATAAACACTTCTCTAAATGATTATACTCATGATTGACATGTGTCATTACATCATTATATGTTATGTATTTTGTACAGACAGGATACAAAAAATAAAACTGTAATAGATTAAGAGTTGAGCTAAAGCAATAGATTGAGATAGAAGTCCAAAAACGTCTAAAATCGAGGCTTACAAGATGTCATGGCGTTGCCAGTGTACAATGACATCTTCCTTTTCACGCCATTGTTGCATCCGCTGGAATCAAATACTTCCTCTCTGCAAAGATATATAAGCCTCCAACAGGGCCAGAAAAATAGACACTTCAACATCAGCGGAAGCCCTCGTCGGTTGTCTCCAAGGTACATTTCATCGACCATGTCAACCAGTAAGAACTTTTCTCAAATCTCCATCTTGCCCCCTTAGCTCAACTTTTATCTGTTCACGGAACTTTCCTAGTACAAATGTGTCCCTTCGTTTATTGTGTGGACATTCCCAAGCTTTCCACTCTGCCTCGACCACGAATGCCTGTACTCTGTGATAACTGTTAGAAGTCTTCCAAGGTGGAGAGAGGTACTGGAAAACTCTACATACCCTGACTGTTTCTCTCGGTTACTACAGGTTTGACCCTCTCGGATATCACACCACAGCGAGAGACCCTCTCGGTTAACACAGTAAAGAGATTCTCTTGGATTTCACACCACAGCGAGAGTCGACAGGATCTCATACCATATATATATATATATATGGTAATTTAAACCAACAACCCCATATTGTATAATACCTATAACAAGATTTCCATGTTGTATAATAGAAACACATCTGTAAATGATTATACATATTAATGACATGTGTCATTATATCATCATATGTAATGTACTTTGTACAAACTGAGGATAAATAAATAAAACTCTGTAATAGATTAAGAGTTGAGCTAAAGCAGAGATCGAGATTTAGCAGACCTACAACAAGGTCTAAGGATAGGAAACTGCCAGGGCGTTGCCAGAGAGTAAAATATCGCTCCCGATCCACGCTCTTGTTGCATCCTCTGAAATTTAATACCTCCTCTCTCGGCAAAGATATATAAGATCTCCGCCCTAGCCGAAAAAATAGTCACTTCACCATCAGATCGAGCCCTCGTCGGTTGTACCCCAGGTCCACCACTTCGACCATGTAGAATAGTAAGAACTCTTCTATCTCCATCTTGCTCTTAGCTCGACTCCTATCTGTTCACAGAACTTGCCTAATACAACTGTGTCTCCGTTTTTTGTATGGAAATTCCCAAGCTTTCCACTCTGCCTCGACCACGACTGCCTGTACCCTGTGAGAACTGTTAAAGGTCTTCCAAGGTGCAGAGAGGTACTGGAAAATTTCTCACGCCCTGACTATTCCTCTCGGTTAACACAGTATAGCGAGAGTCGACAGGATATCACACCATAGATTAAGTCGACTGGATACCTCATCACAGTTTAAGTCGACAGGATGACCAAAACGAAGAAGACCACAGCGAAGAGGTAAGAAGCCTGTCCAGATAGAAGCGAGAAAGAGAAAAGATGGAGGAACAAGCCCGCCCTTCCAACGAAACGATCGAGCAATCTCTCCCCCAACAAGATACGATATTTGAGGAGGAGCAAAAGCTGTCCCAAGGGACCTCCGCAGACCCGCTAATACAGAGCGCCAACGCCAAGAGCAAGCTGACCACCCCAACGACACAGCTTAAAATCCCGCAAGACATGAAAACTTAGGATGGAGTGGCACAAACCCGGTGGCAAGTTCCTCACCTTCGGCCTGACATCGAGATAATATCAAGGCGACAAGACGCAATCAACTCTACAGAAGCTACAAGCTTCTAAAAGCCATACATGGAGCACTTTACGCGTCAGCAGGACGATCACCAAAGACCAAGTCTCCTGGCTGAACAATCCTCAAAACTGTAAGCTTTTAAAAAATCCTACATAACTTTCTCCTCAAGTTCGCAACTTGATTCAACATAAATTTTGTTTTATTTTCACTTTAAGCATTTTAAATTCAAATATACCTTTTTTATATCAATTTAAATTCAATTTTTAAATATTACACTCTCATTTATCAATTTTTACTTTATTTTTAATCAAATTATAAATTTTAATTCATTACTTCTAAATTTACTTTTGAAATATTTTCGCCAATCACACATCATCAATTTACTAATCTTACATGACGTCCCTAAATTTACCAATAATGCGATTATCTAAATCTACAAATTAAAAAAATAATTATTATAATTTTTTTAAAACTCTCCCTACATCATAATTCTAAACTTATTTGTGTTCTTCTTAATATCTTATTTTCATACCAAAATACCAAAATCTTAATCAAATACTCAAAATTAAAAATAATAATAATAATTGTCATATTCACTATTTTAAGTAAGCGTCCCAATTCAAATTATTTGTCATTATCACACCATTGACCTTTTACAGGGATAATTTTCGCGCTACAATAATCAATGATAAGATAAAAAAAATCAATTTTCAAATATAAATTAACATAGGTGTAAAACGCATTTCTTAATTTCAGAAATCTCCGGTGATTTCTCTTTTGGGAGGCAATATCTCAAAGCCATAACAACTGCTCTCCCCAAAACAAGTTAAAAATAAAATCCCGTCCAATTCCCCGCCAGTAGCTAAATTAGGTCACCGCCCGCCAAATTCCAACATAATTACACTCTCTCGTACCTTCCTTTCACATGCATAATTAATCATCAACAAATCTCTCTCAACATAATCCACAACGCCCTCAGACATCACTTTCTCCATTTGGAAACTGTTTTTAGCGCGCGACTTAGCAACAAATCCAAATCTCGAGCCACACAAGCTCCACTTAGCTCTATATCTTCGCCACAATAAAAAAAAATCACATTAAACGTGCCACATCCACTAAGAGTAAAAAATATTCTCTATATATGTTCGTACAACCACCACCCATGACTCTAGTAAATTTGTTATTCATGGTGAAACAGGTTAGATTCTGTACCAAACAACGACTTCACGTGACACTATTCTTTTCACTTCGTCTCACAGCGCCACACCACAAAACATTTTCTCACTTAACAGGCCAAAGACGCCTTCATGCCTATGACACATCTCACTTCAAAGCGTGTCCACGTCGAAAGTCACACCTTTCAAACATCTGACCTAATCACGGTGAAGAACATTTTACTAAGTCTAAACAACTTCGAAAACACACCCACTTACGAACACCGAGAAAACCATATCTCTCAATTATAACGAAAAATGCCCTTCTCAACAAAAGAAGAGAGAGAAAATCAGTTCCAATTAAATGACAAATCTCAAAACCCCCCACGAGTGACCATACCAGAAATAGAACCCCGACGATATCCGAGAAAGACAGGAAGTGAACGCCCTTTTATGACGTCACTCCCCCAAGTCGCTACTATCTTTGGACAATGTTTGGACAATGTCCCCGCTCAAGGCAGATGCTAATGAACGCTATCTTCATGATCGCCATTTTGTAACACGTAATTCACACCAACCATCTATATTTCCTCGAGAATCTCACAAATTTCACAAATTCTTTAATCACATCACGCACTTTACATATCAAACATTTTACATGTTAATGGAGATCACTATACACAATAATTTAGTAACCAATCCAACCAATAATTTGCGCTTCTCAAATTTCGATTTATACAACCGACACAGCGCATCACAATTTATTATTGGTAAAATACAATTAATTTTACAATCATATTTCACTGGGTTCTAAAAAACCAGCGTCTAAATAGTTTTCATTATTCAACAACTAGAAAAAGAAGTACAGCTGCCAAACAGTTGTATGTCGCAATTATGCGATTATCAACGTGACCCCATTAAAAAAAAAAGCTTCACTAAAAATCGCCAATTAAAACAACTTGGTTATGTCTGATCTAGACTTAATAACGCAAAATAGAATTCATTCTCTACATATCATCATTTTGGACAAACGAAAAGAGCATTTCACACATTCCCAGTTTCATAGAGTCATAGAAACACCGATTTTTACCAATGGGATATGATCTACACACCGCAATTGTAACTTTTCTTCAAGAGAAAAACTTTTTGTCCGATTTTCCACTACCCAACATTTATCCAATCATTAATATTTTTAAATTATATTCTAATTTTTGTATAAAATATTGGATAATTATTTTTAGTTTTACCTTTCAATTATATAATCAAATTTTTAATCCAACATTATTTTCATTATCTTTGTTTAAATAGCTTTATTATGTGACAATGTTTATCATCAACTATCAGGCATCGACAACAATCGTTTACAACAATCATACTCTCTAACCACTTCCCTATACTTTTCATCACTATCTTTTTCAGCCAATGCTTCACATCAACGTAGAAAAACGACAGTGCTGCTTGACATTTTTTTAATTTCGTAATTTCAACAAACTCTTTGAACACAATTCCCCAGATTTAAAAATCCAAACTTCTGGTCTGAACATGCTTCAAGAGTTAATTTCAATCATCCGTAGAGCACAATCACCAACGCATGCACAAAGCGTTCATTTTTCAACCCTTTTTTTCAGCTCTAGCGGACAAAAATCAACCTTTGATTTCAAGTCAAATCAGATCACCTACTGTCGCTACAACAATTCTACTTATCGCATGGCTGATATCACCCCTTTCAACCATAAAGAATGCCAAGGATTCCATTGTACCGGAATGTTCCATTAAATTGATCAAGACATTGGTAGAAACAGAGGATGGGGAATATATTATCGAGGAGAGCAGCAAAATGTTTCAAACAAATGGACTTCGTCTAGCAAGAAGCTTGATCAATGTTATAAATAGGGAAGTACAAATCTGGATAACTAATCCGTATCCTCGACCGTTAAAAATAATGAAAAACCAAACATTGGCTTTTGGAAGTAGTCTAGCGAAAATAAATGTGAATCGAGAAAAGGAGGTAGAAGAGACGTAGGAACTTAGATTCCAAATAAACGAAAATATTTCATCAAAGGAACAGAAGGAGTTAAAACAAGTTTTAGAAAGATATGGATATCTTTTTTCGTCGAAATTAGGGAGAATCAATTTGGCAAAACATCGTATCGACACAGAAGATGAGAAGTCAATTAAACACAAGCCCTACAGGGTAAGTGCTAAAGAACGAGATATTATAAAAGAGCAAATTGATGAGATGCTTACAGAAGGCATAATTAGGCCATCTTCTAGTCCCTGGTCTTTCCCGGTAATATTGGTCAAGTAGCGAGAGGGTAAATATAGATTTTGTGTGTACTACAGAAAACTGAATAATGTGACAGTAAAGGATGTCTATCCGATCCCTAGAATAGACGAAGTTATGGATACTCTCCAAGGATCTACATACTTTTCAGCAATAGACCTCAGATCTGTATATTGGCAAGTTGAAGTCGAAGAAAGAGACAAAGAGAAAACAGCGTTCACTACAGCGCATGAATTATATGAATTCAACGTGATGCCTTTTGGACTTTGCAACGCGCCTGCTACCTTTGAGAGAAATATGAGAAATATGCTTGGAAATCTGAGATGGAAAATTTGTCTGTTTTATCTGGATGATGTTGTCATATATAGCCCGGATTTTCCAACACGGATTTTCGTGAATCTAGTTTAAGGTTAAAGGAAAAAAATGCCGATTTGCTTTTGAAGAATTGGAGATTTTCGGCTATATATATAACGAGAAAAAATGGTATAAAACCCGCGGAACATAACATCAAAGCTGTCAGAAATTTTCCTCGGTCCACAAAATTCAAAGAAGTACAATCCTTTTTGGGAATGTGCTAATTTTTTTTTTATAGAAAATTTATCAAAGATTTCTAAAATAATTGCTGACCCTTTGACCAACCTTATTAAAATAAAGGTGTATCATTTACCTGGACAGAAAGGCAAGAGGAAGCGCGTCAAACCCTGAAAACAGCATTATTAAGTCCACCAATTTTAGGTCACTTTAATCCAAATTCGCCTACATATATTCATACTGATGCGTCCAACATCGGCATAGGTGCAACACTTGTCCAAGACATCGGTGGTGAAGAGAAGGTGATCTCATATTTGAGTCGTACTCTAAGTAAAGCAGAGAAAAATTATTCAACCACCTAATAGGAATGTCTGGCTGTTGTCTGGTCAATGTCAAAATTACGGCCCTACCTTTATGGAAGACACTTTAAAATAGTAACAGATCACCACGCCTTATGCTGGCTCAAAACCTTGAAGGATCCAACAGGTCAATTGGCAAGATGGGCATTGAAAATCCAAGAATATGACTTCGATATAATACATAAATCAGGAAAGAAGCATCTGGACGCCGATGGGTTATCTATGCGACCCTTACCAGAAACTGATTGGGATGAGGATTTGGAAAGGCTATTTTTAAATCAAATAACAGACGAAGAGGATAAGTTTATCGAAAGTGTTAAGAAAAATTTTAATGGAAGCAGGCAATCAATTGCGCAAAACTTTAAAGAAGAAAATGGATGCCTCTTTAAGAAAAACCCGAACCCTGAAGGCAGGGCGTGGTTGCTTGTGGTTCCAGAGAAGAAGAAGAGAGAAATTATGAAAGAATATCACAATCATATGTCGAATGGCCATCTGGGCGTCGCCAGAACCATGTACCGAATAAAGAGTATATAATTTTGGCCATTCATGCTAAAGGATGTCACAGAATTCGTTAAGACGTGTCACCTTTGCCAAAGTAGAAAAGGCTCAAGCCTATCACCCTCTGTACTACTACAGCCCATTCCCCCAGATAATATTCCTTTCGAAATAATTTGAATTGACTTTGTTGGTCCATTGCAATATACGAAAAACAGGAAAAATGGATCATTGTGCTGACGGACTACTACACTAGATATGCAGAAACAAGAGCAGTCTCGGAATCAACAGTAAAATAAGTTTCTAAATTTCTAGTAGAGGATATTTTTCTCCGGCACGGAGCCCCACAATATCTTATTAGTGACAAGGGCTCTAAATTTACCAGTAATTTAATGAAAGAGGTGATAAAAATGTGCAAGATTAAACTTTGCTTCACAACGAGCTATCATCCCCAGACTAATGGATTGACAGAGCGGTTAAATAGAACATTGATCAATATGCTCAGTATGTATGTGAACACTGATTAGAAGAATTGGGGTGAAATACTCCCATTCATCACCCATGCTTACAATACTACAATTCAGGAAACCACAGTAATTTCTCCATTTTTTCTGATGTTTGGAAGAGAACCCACGTCCCTTTTGGACGACAGAAATATCTCGGTGGACATTGACAAGGATGATTATGATGAATACATAAAACATCACCTAGACAAAATAGACATAACAAGAAAATTAGTTATTAACAACACAATAAAGACTCGAGAAAGAATGAAAAAGAACTATGACAAGAAACACATGGAAAGAATCTATGAACCAGGAGAATTAGTAGCGGTTTGGACACCAATTAGGAAGATAGGAAAGTGTGAGAAACTTCTGAGAAATATTTTGGTTATATAGAATATAAAAGAAAATATCTAGTGTCAAATATATAATAGAACCGAAAGATAATCCGGGCCAAGACCCTCTGATAGTTCATGTTTCAAGACTCAAGCCCTATTATGAGAGAATGGATGAGGTCATTCACGAGGACGTGACGACCTCTAGAGAGGGGGGAGTGTTGCATCAATTTTGATGCGCCCTACATTTATTCAAAATATTCTATGATATTAAATATTTATTTGAAACAGATTATTCAGATTATCATCATTCCTTTTTATAGTTTCATTCCTTTTGTAATGTTTTATTGTACATATATCTTGATTGGTTATTGGAGCGAGAGAGGACCTAGACCCAGATTGCGGATCGCGACCTACGAGGAAGACAACGAATAAATAAAGGCAATAACTTTAAAAGGTTTTTATTTTATTTACTTTTATTTATTTGCTTTGAGTAAGGAAACCCGCTCGGGAAACGTGTATAACACCAAGAAGGAAGAAACCAAGGTCGACCACCCTGCAAATCTGCAACTTGGTGCAACAATCCTTATATCTATAAAAATGAAATCCAAAATCGATGTTTTTTATCGCGTTGCGCAAAATCTTCAGAATAAATCATTATGAAATTTCGCATGTAGGTAGCTGAAGATTTCGTTTAACATATACGCTATTCAAAAAACTAAAAAGGTTAATTTACTTTTTTTAAATAATAAAAAACAAAAAAGCGTTAGTTCCAGCCTTTTACCGCTTGGGCGCAGCACTGGTCGCGACGATAAATGAATTTAATTGGTTAATAATTAACACGTGGTTTGTTTACACGATGAATGTTAGTTTGTTCACAAGATGAATATTTTTAAAAGGTAAGATTATCCAATCGCCGTGAAACTTTAGGAAGGTTTATATATTTACTATACTACTGGGAAGGTTTCTGGTTTGAATTTGGTTTGAAATAAATATTATTTGCAATTTTATTTGCAAATTTTCTACTTTCACTCGCAAGCAGCGCCTCTAGCGGTATCTGGTGAAATTAAATTTATAAATTGTAACAATGCTTAAAATGTGTTCCAAGTATAATAAATTTAATTTGAGAATTTAGTAATATAATATTCCAATGACGTGAAAAAAAAAACTTGGAATTTCAATATTAATATATATTTAAAGAAAATATTGTAACGTTTTTGTGTTAAATGTTAAAATGTAATGTTAAAATATATTTTTTACATTGTTAATTTAATTTGTTGTTGTTTTATAATAGTGAAGATGCAAATTACATTGTTGCTGTTGTTTATTAGCGTTTGTTTATATAAAAAACTTACATTGTATGTGATGATGATAACAAAAGTGAATTTTTAAATTAATATATATAATTCATTGAGAAAAAAAGAAATAATTAATTATCAAATTCACAAAAGTGACAATATCTTATTTAAAATATAATAAATGTTTTCAAAAAATTATGTGTTTCAAAATTATAGTTAAACGCGTTTAACAATTATTATATTTATATACGTTTATAAATCAATATATAGGTGGATTGGATGTTTTCTAGAATCGTTTTAACAAATGTTCGTTAGGCAAACTTTTACTCGGATAAAAACCAGGCGAAGCCGGGTACATTTGCTAAATACAGTTATTTACAAATCTTCGTTTGTGGCAAGATACTATTCCTTCAACTTCAAATTACCGAGTGGACCAATTAATACTGATTTTTTTTTCAACTTATCGAGTATTTTTTCTAGGAACCGGAAAAATTTTCTAATTATCGAGAGTATGACAAGTATAGATTCAGTAGGGATTGGATGTTTGCTAGAATCGTTTTAACAAATGTTTGTTAGGCAAACTTTTACTCGGGTAAAAATCAAGCGAAGCCGGGAACATATAAATATGTTTGTCGGCTATGCACGCCCTCAATATGTAACTAATCTCGCTGAAATTTGAAAAGGACAGAGTTAAATCTGGAAGAGTTTTTTTGTCGCACTTTAACCAAGAAAATTATAGTACTGAGCAACAATATTTTTTAGTCAGAAATGATAAGGACAATATTGCTGTATCATGCTTGATTGACATAAACAAAATTCTTTAGGTGAATATTCACTAAAGCAGTCCATGGGCGGAGCCAGATAATAATTTTTAGTAGGCAGGAACAAAATTCTACCGCGAAACATTCACTCGGGCAGAAGGCACACGAAGCCAGGTCATCTCTACATATAAAATATCGTTTCTCGGCCTTTTGGCTAAGATCATGTAGTATATCTCTAGATATTTTATTTATATATATCTTTTTAAAATTCTATTCGGTAGAGAGAGTGAATATGTTTGCTCGAAAATATTTTTTCTTTATTATATAAATATATAATGTAACGAATATTATTATCATTATTATCATAATATTCTGTGTGTTCCGGAATATTATTGTCAATAATATTCGTTAGGCAAACTTTCACTCGGATAAACCCCGGGCGAATCCGTGTACACATTCGCTAGTATATATATATACTATTTTGGATCATAAAGTTTTTATTTCCGATATTTCGTGTGGCAACTCGCCAAACTTCCTCAGGGAACAAAATCGCTTTTGAGAAACTCGCGTATCAATTCGCGAGTATATACAACCGCTATAAAATTTAAATATCTAGAATCTACAAAATGCATGCCTATGAATAAAATTATTAATAATAATATAATATGTAAAATATTAATATATAGAGAAATAAGTAAATATATACATTTTAAATAAACGAATTGAAAATCAGCAATTTGCCATATATATATGTGGCAATATAGTGATAATGTGGGGAGAGAGAAATAAGGAAACCACAAGTTTGGAAGAATGGGACCCAGCAAACCGAGAGAGAGAGGGAGCGCTAGCGGCTGCCACTGCGGAACGACCGTTTGTGTCGCCAACCACCCCCCAACTGTCCAAAAATAGGTCCTGAGGGTTCCAAGAAAAGCCCCCTCCGGCATGTGGCCAGTGGTTCAAAATGGCCGTAACTTAGTTGCCTTCTATCGACGTCTCTCTCTCGTTGACTGTAGGTTTACTTTATTATTTCTGGAAGAGCATATATTATGACATATACATATACGAGTATACGTGTATGGTAATGGGCTATATGGTTTTAAATTGTAAGTATAATTGAGGAATGTCTATTTTTCGGTTGATACTATTTTTATCTTCTATTGAGGTCCAGCTTTCTAGAAAAAGTCTTGAATGTTTATCCTTGATATTTTGATATACTATTTCTGTTGAGTCGAAATTTGGTATGTGATCCTGTTTCAGTGCGTGGTCTACTGAAAGGGAAAGAGGGCTATAGTTTTTAAGGGCTGTCCGGTGTTGATTGGTTCTTTCTTCCAGAGTTTTCCTGTCTCTCCTATGTATGTAGCTGGGCAAGATCGGCACGGTATTCTGTAGATGAGGTTGGATTTTTGACTGTTGTTTGTGTTATGTTTGGTATCGGGATGGCGGAGAAGTGTTTTTAAGTTGGATGGTGTCTGGTATATGGTCTTGCTGTTATATTTATTGAGGGTTCTGCTGATTCTTTCAATGCCGTAGCTGTACGGAAGTGTGCAGTATAATTTCTGAGATTGGCTATTGGAAGGAGAGATGAATGTTGATCTGTGGAATTGTCTTTTGATAAATTCTGTGGGATAACTATTGCTTTGTAATTCATTCATTTGTATTGTTCTTTCTTGTTGTGCTTTTTCTAGATTATCGGAGCAATGAGTAGATATTATTTTTGAGAGGGTTTTTATAACAGATATTTTATGGTTAATAGGACCGAATGAGCTGAAATTTAAGTAACCACCTGTGTGAGTTTGCTTACGGTAAATGCCTGTTTCTATTTTAGAGCTGTTTCTGGTGAGAATTATATCTAAGAATGATAAAGAGTTTTTTTCTTCTATTTCATGTGTAAATGTGAGAAATGGTTTTATATTGTTCAAGAAATTCAGAATGCTTGCTGTATTGTTGTTTTCGGTTATGCAAAGAATATCGTCAATACATATCTTCCAGAATGTTATTTTTAGCTGCTTATTATCTATTTTTGATTGGTCAATATTATTCATGAAAATGTTTGCCAGAGCTGAAGATATTGGGTTGCCCATCGGGAGGCCTTTGATCTGTTTGAAGTATTGATTCTTGTAGTTAAAGTAGCTGAATGATAGGCACAGTTTGAGTAAGTCTATGAGGGCTTCCTTTGGTATAGACAATGGTAGGTTGGGGTGGGCATTCAAGAATTCTGAAATTTCTGTGATAGCTTCATCATGTGGGATTTAACTACAAGAATCAATATATTTCTCTTTCCCCACATTATTATTATATTGCCACATTGAAAGTCGACAGGATAAGACCTGGCCGGGAAGCCTCATATACCAGAGTATGAAGAAAAAAGAAGCAACACCACGATGATCGGACAAACCCACAACCAAGTTCCACAAGACTCAACGACCTACTCTACTGTAGCCGCTTCTCTTCGAGCTCTCACCCTCTGTCTCGACCAACTTTTGAACAGTGATCCCGAAGAACTAATCACCTACGACGGTGATGAACCTGCCGCACACTTCTCCCAGCACTAGATCTGCCCAAGAACGATCACCGCGCCAGAGCAGGACACCTTCCATCATCATGGACAAGACTCCGCCATATCCCTGACACTACTGTGGCGGACAACACTGTCCCGTACAATATCAGCAGAAAGAACCCTCCTTCAATGAACTTAATGAACTACTTACGCCCTCAACCAGCATAACCTGCGAGTGTAATTGTTTCCACCCCTACCATTCATTCTTCAAAAAAGTAATTCCTTGTAAACTCTGAGGCCAATATTTTCTATAATTAGTTTAGTTCAATTTATTCTCTCCACGCTTATTAACAATGATTTTATTCTCAATACTATTTATCTAGATATTGTAACCCATTAAATTTGTACCTTACCAATCGAATTGATAATAGACATTTTAATGAAATATTTTTATTTTTAAGTCACACACATTCCTTAAAATTGGCATTCTATCTATGCATGCTTTACTATTTTTAATATTAACAACAATCAATTTCATAATAGTGCTCAATCACAATAGGGCTCCAGTACCTAAACATCTTTACCCTTTTGTATATGACCTTCTCTCCTACTTGTAAGCACGGCTCACGAAATATAATTTCTTTCCCTAAACGACTCAAAATTCACTCAGTAATTCAGGCGTCGAAGAATTCCAACCACCACGTGAGCCTTGCTTACAACCAACCCTTGGTGACTCTTATCTATCTTCCCCTTAATGTCCCTCTCATTCTTACAACTTTGTTAACCTTTTTACCAGCCCATGACCCTCTATGAAATTATTGATTAATCATTTAGCGAACTACTTTTGCCACTAATCTCCACTCTTCATTTACGATAATATATTTTGTAGTTTCCCTCTAGCATATCCACCGACCCACACCATCTAGTCACTGGTGTGTTCGTCACAGGATGCAGATTGACTAACTGCTAGATGTTTATCAACTCCTTTTTGTTCGCACTTGAACAATCTGCATCGAGCGGCACAGTTCGCTCCTTCTTCTCGCGCCACACGTTCGCCACACGGACCCTGTCTTCAAATCTATGTTTGTCCCTTGTCCAAACCAGCACGATATAATCTACTTCCGATATTTCCCACGGATGTACGTTAAACATCGTCGCTGATTTTGTCCGGTCCGTCATTATTTCGCTCAGACATGGGTTTTACGTTCAACCCATCGCGAAATCATCGCCTCGCACAAGCTCCCACGACGGTTCAAACACCTCGTGTCCGAGCAGCTTGTCACCTGTAAAGGACAACGCCGTCCTCGTCACAATTTTTGACACTGTGCGCGCACACTTTCCTACAATTAGTTAAAACTACTAAAGTCTCATAGTATCGAAATAATTAAGGTGGAAAGGCCCAAAGCAAGTTTCCCCTCGTTCTGTTCGCCTATATTCTACCTTTGTATCTCGAACTATTTTTATCTTCTCAATTTAACTATAAGTCCATGCGACTTCCTCACCTACACACAGGACTTCCCCTCGGACTCGCTACACGAGTAACTGCATAGATAAGCTAGAATTGCCCAAAGCAAGTTTCCTCTCGCTCTGTTCGCCAAAATTCTAACATTGTATGTAGTTCTAAATTTACCTCAGTCCTGAGCTCACACAATTTCCAGCCTCAACCTCATTTCTCGTATTCTACTGTTGGGAGAATCGTAATAAATACTCTCTATTAAAACATAAAACTTCTTTATTGAAGGCGCACAAAAACAATGAATTTAAATTTCTATAATAAATCTAAATAACTCTTACACCTAAACGTCTCCACATATACTCTCTCCCACATCACTCAAAGAAAATACATATATATATATACACTCAACATCACAGAATAAATTAAGTCACAGATTAATTCAATCACAGAATAAAAATTAATATTTTAAATAATTAACATCAACAAATCTCCCCTTAAAATTTTCAATTTTCATTTTTCAAAAAATAACTCCATCACTTATGCAGTTCTTAAGCTTGACAGCATCCACAGTCTTGGTGAGATGGTCCGCTTTCATTTCTTCTGAAGGGATATGCAAAATTTCAATTTCTTTATCTTCCACAATTTGTCTAATGAAGTGGCACTTTCTATTCAAGTACTTCGTACTTGCTTTCATATTTTTTGACTTAATCATTGAAATGGCATTCTAGCTGTCGCAATAAACAGTAATTTTATCTTTCAAATTAATCTTCATTTCTCTATTGATGTTACGTGTCCAAATTAATTCTTTAATTCCTTCAGATAAGGCTTCCAATTCACTCTCTGCAGTTGACAAGGCAACAGATCTTTGTTTATTACTCCTCCAATTAAGTAAATTGTTTCCCAATTCTATAATAAAACCAGAATACGATCTTGCATCAGTTGTTCTGTTCCAACTCGCATCAGTATAAGTCACAATACTTGAATCTCCCCTAGAGTAGATCAATTCATAGTTCATAGTTCCCTTTAAATATCTTAATATTTTCTTCAATCCATTCATGTGAACCTCTCTAGGATCTTTATTAAATCTACTCATATTGGTTATAGCATAACATATGTCCGGTCTTGTTCTAGTTGCTATGTAAATCAACTTTCCAACAATTTCTTGATAGTATTTTTGATCAATCGATTTACTATTCTCAAATAAATCATAATTTGTAGAAATGCATAACGGAGTTTTCGAAGGATTACAATCATGCAAATTATAGACTTCCAATATTTCTTCTATATATTTCTTTTGATTTATAAAAATGCTATCATCCCTATATTCAAATTCCATTCCAAGAAAGTTTTTCGCAGCTCCTAAATCCGTGATATCAATCTCTCTTTTTATCTTTTTCCAAATATTTTTCTCAAAATCATCACCAGATCCTACACTAAGTATATCATCCACATGAATTCCCAGATATAAGAAATGACTTTTAAAATTGCTATAATATAAACATGGATCATTCGCAGATTGTTTCATTCCGGCATTGGTTAATAATTCATCTAGTTTCTTATTCCACATTCTACTTGCTTGTTTTAGGCCATAAATACTTTTCATCAGATAACAAATCTTATTGTTTCCCTTTTCAAATCCAGGAGGTTGAAGCATAAAAAATTCTTCTTCTAAATCACCATATAGAAAAGCTGTTTGAACGACCTTTTGTTGAGGAACAACATTTTTTAATGCAGCTATTTTTATTAGAATTCTTATGGTCAGGTCTTATAGTTGGAGAATAAATTTCGTGGTAATCACTACCCAGTATTTGATCATATCCTGTAGCTACTAGCCTCGCTTTGAAGTTTTTAATTTATCCATCACTATTTTTCTTAATTGAAAAAATCCACTTAATTTTGATTAATTTTTTATCTTTAGGCTTATCTATTAATTTATAAACTTTTAACTTTGTAATCCTTTGCATCTCATCCTCCATGGCTTTAATCCATTGTTCTCTATTATCAGAATTCAGTGCTTCTTGGTAATCTTTCGGACATTTAATTTCACAAGTTCTATCAGAAACATTTTCCTTATTCTTCATTAGTCTTAATCTTTCAGATCTCCTTACTCCCCTTTTTATAAGTTCTTCTTCCTCAGTTTCTCTCAAACGAAGATCTCGTTCATTTCTCATTTCTCGCGTCATTCCTGGTTCTGGTCCTCTTCTACGTGGAGTAATTATTTCATCAGGAGGTATTTCTTCTATTTCACTCAAATCTACATCATTATCATCCAGAGGAATATGTTCATCATCGATGTTAAAGTTTTCTACTTGGTCTTCTCTATTATAAATATCACCACCAGAGTCTTCATTCCCGTGAGAAATCAAATTTGGGTCTTCTCTACTAAAAAGAAAAGTTCATTTTCATCAAGATTTCTTCCACTATTATTCATTAAATAATATCCTAGTTTAGATTCATTAAAATTAACATCTGATAATTCATGTATTTCATTCATTTCTGGTAAATATATTCTATAACCTTTTCTTATCATACTATATCCCATCATGATCCCTTTATGAGCTTTTGGTTCCATCTTCTTTCTCTTTTCTTTTCTTATATGAACATAAGCTAGGCTTCCGAACCTTTTTAAGTAAACAATGTTTGGTTTCCATCCCTTGTATATCTCGAAAGGAGTTGTATTCATTTCTTTAATTTTAATTCTGTTATTTATATGAACAGCTACTTTAACACTTTCACTCCAAAATTTTAGAGGTAATTTAGAATCAATTAGCATGGTTCTTGCCGACTCAACTATGGTTCTATTAAATCTTTCGGCTTTTCCATTACTTTCAGGTGTATAAGCTGTGGTGAATTCTTGTTTGATGCCCTTACTAGATAACCATCGCTTCAAATAATTTGAAACATACTCTCCTCCATTATCATTTCGAATTATCTTTAATTTCTTTCCAGTCTGTCTTTCTTCTTGTAAAATCAAGTTTATTATAGAGTCTGCAGTTTGAGATTTATTAGCAATTGGTATAACGAAAGTAAAATTACTATAATCATCAACAATAGTAATGAAATACTTATATCCAAAAGAATCATTCAAAGGTCCAACTATGTCTGTATGCCATAGATCTAAAATATTTTCAGATTGTTTATATTGAATACTTTTGTAAGATTTTCTATGTATTTTTCCTAATGTACAAGACTCGCAATTTCTTTTGATATTATGCAAATTTTTCAATCCTAATACCGTTGAATTATCATACATTTCTTTCAATTTTTGAAAATTAACATGAGCAAGTCTTTGATGCCATAGCATATCATCTACTTCTGCTTCTCTTGCTATTTCCATAATTAGGAGTCCCTCTACTTCAAATTTATCACCATTTCTTTTTGCTTCATATAAAACATCACCATTTTTATCTATTACTTCAGCTTTGTTCTTTGTAAACAATACATTAAAATCATGATCTATAATTTTTGTAACTGATAATAAATTTTCTCTTAAATTAGGTACATGCAAAACATTTTCAACTTTTATGAATCTTTCATTTACATTTGACTCATTCTTATTGATCCAATTCCTGATGGTTTCATTATTGCACCTTTTTCAGCTGTTGCTATAATTCTTTCTTCCTCTTTATATTCTATAAATAGTTATTTTTCACTAACCATATGACTAGAGGCTCCTGAATCCATATTCCATCTAATTTTGTCTTCCTTTTGTTCTTCCTCTTCGTAATTGTCTTCATTTGTTTCTATCACATGACTTGTAGATTCACTATTATTTTGTCTGTTTATTCCTCTTTTAGGCCCATTATAATTATACTTTGCATGCCCATCACTTCTATTATTTTTACATATTGCCGATTTATGCCCAAATCCTCCACAATTTAAACATTTTATCTCATTTCTACATTCTTTAGAGATATGACATATCTTTCCACAGTTATAACATTTAATAGAAAAATTTCGTCTTCCCGATCGGCCTTCTCTAGCTTTAGATGCAATCTCCTGTTTTTCTACTTTTTCTAATTTCCTATATTTTATTTTTTCCTCAGTTTCCTTTAAAATTTGTCGTATTGAATTCATATTATTTTGTTTGTCAGATTTTATGATTTTTGCATCAAAGTCCACTGGCAGCCATCAATTCAAAGTCTATTTCACTTGCCGCAAGCTTGAGCTCCTTACTTGCTCCCACGAAGTTGGTCTCGTTGTCGCTATAGATAGTGTCAAGTGTTGTATAGTTATTATTTAATTTATTAATTAAACATGACTCACCAGATGAAATTATTTTATTACAATTATATATATTTAAAAGGTTACATTTATTTTATTTTACAATTTTCTTTATATACGAATCCAATGTTTTTAGCTTCACGCGCTCTATGATGATGGTATATTCTATCTTTAAACACAGAATACTACATTCCCTCCTTCCTTTAGATGAAAGGAATCATGTCTTTATATCTTGATGATGGCTTGACGACTCTTCCACTCCTGGTGATCACGACTCTTCCACTCCTGGTGATCACGGGTTCCTTGGTAGTCGGCAAGGGTGGAGAAACCTCTGGTGGCAACTGGTGAAGAGTCTCGGCATCAAGTCTATCTGAAACAACTGGGTTAAATGTAGACCCTGTTCTACTTGAACTTGGTCGGTTTAAAGAAGTGTCCTTGTCTTGGTTTGAGGAATTATCATCTGGAATTTGTACATCAGAAGAGTTAGGGTGTTCAATTCTTGTTGAATCTGAACTAAGATTTTCCTGGCTCTCTTCTGGAATCAAGTCAGAAATGTCTTGATTGGTCTCTTGAGTAGGAACATGTTTAAAATGTTTAGCATTTCTATGAATTATTTTCCCATTTTAGTGTTGACTAATTTAAAATAATTTATTGAAGTGTTTTCAAGAATGACATGATGCTCTGATCTGAAATTTGAATCAAGTTTTGCATTATTTGGATTTGCCACATAAAATAAATTTCCAATTTCAAAATTATGAGGACTAGCTTTCCGAATTATACCATTATATGTTTTCATTTTTTCTTTGTAGACCATATTGAATTCTTTGATGTTGGATTCATCTTCTTCTGCATCATTAACAAGTGAGCTTAATTTAGTCTTGATTTCTCTTGAAAATAATAGGAATGCTAGAGTCATTCCTGTAGATCTGTTTGGAGTAGTTTGGTAAGACATTAAAATTCTGGATAAATCTTCTTTCCAATCTTTCCCTTCTTCAGAACTTGAATTAAATTGATTCTTTAGAAATCTATGGAATCTTTCTATCTTCCCATTACTTTTTGGGTAATAGAGTGAGGCTTTGATGTGCCTGATTCCACATTCTTTTAAAAATCTTTCCATTGATGTACTTACAAACTGTAAGCCATTATCTGTTACAACTTCATGTGGATAACCATGTCTTGCAAAAATCTCCATCAATTTTTAAATAATTGTCTTGCTGGAAATGTCTTCTATTATCATTGCTTCAGGAAATGAAGAATAGTAGTCGATCACTGTTAAAACATAATAATGGCCAATTGGACCAACTATGTCAATTCCAAGTTTCATCCAAGGTTTTGATGGTAACGGAACTATTTGCAATGGTTGATCATTTATCAATGGTTGATTCCTTACACAAATTGAACAGTTTCTTATCAAATTTTCAATGTCAAAGTCCATGTTTATCCAAAAATATTTTTCTCTTAACAGTTGTTTGGTTCTTGTCATTCCTTGATGTGTTTCATGTGCAATTCTCAAAACTCTCTTTATTAGTTTTGAAGGTAGCAAAATTCTACTTCCTTTTAAGATAAGATTATCAAAATTGAGAGTCCATCTTTAAACTTATAAAAACATTTGAATTCTTCATTCAAAGGATATGGCCCAACTCCTTTTTGAACTATCTCTTTCAATTTTTGAAACAAAGGATCTTGCTCTGTACAAACTTTTATCTCTTTCAAAGACAGTGCTTGAAGCTCTTCAGAAGTGATGGATAAGACTTTATGAACATAGTCCTCCAGCCATTTTTCATCACTTGTGTTAGAAAGAGGTTGTCTTGAAAAAATATCGGCAATATTTTGCTTTCCTTGAATGAATTCAATTTCAAAGTCATATGGTTGTAATCTCCAACTCAATCTTTGAATTCTTGGAGGCAAAACAGTTCCATTTTTAGGATTCAGCATATAGATTAGAGGTTTGTGATCTGTTTTTAACACAAATTTCCGTCCCCAAATATAGGTGTTAAAATGTTCAATTGCTCATACACATCCCAATGTCTCTTTTTCTATTTGTGAATATCTTTTTTCAGCATCAGTTAAGGATCTGCTGGCATATGCAATGGGTCTTTTAATGCCATTTTGTTGTGTTTGTATTAATACTGCTCCAAGACCAATAGGGCTTGCATCTGTGATTAATTCAGTTGGTGAGTTCAAGTTGTAATATGCCAAACATGGCTCTTCTATTAGTGACTCTTTAAGATCCTAAAATGCTTTATTTATTTTCAAATCCCAATTCCACCTAACATTTTTTTCTAGTCAAATTATTTAGAGATTCTGCCAATTTGGAAAAATTAGCTATGAATTTTCTTAAAAACCCACAAGTTCCTAAGAATGACCTTAACATCTCAATATTTTTTGGTATTGGAAAATTTAAGACTGCTTCTATTTTCCTATTATCAGGTTTAATAACTTCACTACTAACAATGTGACCTAAAATATCCAATTCTTCCATGGCAAATTTGCACTTATTCCAGTTGAGCCTAATGCCTACTTTATCAAATCTTTGTAAGACTTTTCTAAGCCTTTCTTCTAGTTCTTGTCTATCTTTGGCGTAAACTACGACATCGTCCAAGTAACAAATTACAACTTTCAAAAGAAGCAAAATTGAATCCATTCCTTTCTGGTACGCCTCTGTAGACCAAAAGGAACTTTACAAAATCTATAACAACCACGGTGCGTGATGAAAGTTGTAAGGGGTCTTGATTGAGGGTCTAAGTCAACCTGCCAAAACCCTTTTTTTTTGCATCCAGCTTTGCAAATACTTTAGCACCTTTAAAGACATGTAACATATTGTCAAATGTAAGAATTGGATGTCTTTATCTCAATATTGCTTTATTCACTTCCCGAAGGTCTATGCATAGTCTAATTTCCTCACTATCCCTTTTTGGAACAACTATTATGTTAGAAACCCATTCAGAACCTTGATGCGCTTCTTCAATGATTCCATTCTCTAGCATCTTATCAAGCTCTTGATTTACTGCTTCTACCATTGCATAAGGTATGCGACGGCATCTCTGAGCAATGGGCCTATATTTGTCTTTCAATGTCACTTTATGACTATAGCCTTTTATAGTTCCAAGTCCATGGAAAAGATGTTCAGAATTCTTGAACAAGAGTTTCTATATTAGTAGACATTGATTCATTTACATGATTTGCCCTTTTAATTATACCTAGTTCAAAACTAGCCTTGCCTCCCAACAAAGATTCAACTTTTTTATCAATCACATACATTTCTTCTGAAATTGAATTTTATTTCCAAGAAATCACAGCATTGAAATAACCATAACATGGAAGAGGTCTATCTTGACCATAGGCAAAAAAGGTTCGGGTGGTGTCATGTAATTTTGGCATAATTTTATGACCATATAATTCAAGCACCTTATTATAGCTTATGAAAGTTCTATCACTCCCTGTATCAATTATCATATTTATTTCACTACCATTTATTTGCACTTTTTCTTTTTTTTCAGCACCTGTATAGTAGATATATTCATCTTAACTTTCACCTACTTCAGTCTTATTTTCTTCTTGTATGGTCTTAACTTTAGTTTGATTGAAACTTTTGTGGTTTATATTATTATTTTGATTTTTGGGCGGTTCCTGCAAGCTCTAAAAAGATGTCCTAATTTATTGCAATATGAACAAGTCATTTTTTTAGCACCACATTCTTGTGCTGAATGTGTATCTAATCCACAGCGATAACATTTAGGCTTTGAGGCACCTGAAAATGATGGGGTACCTTGATTAGTGAATCTAACTTTGTTGAAATTATTAGCATTATAGTGCTTTTTAGGTTTAATTTGAACTCTATTTAGTTTTTGATCATTTTGAGGTTCAACAATCTAATTTCTTTTCTATAAATTTCTAACATTCTAGCAATATCAATGGTTTTTGACATTGTCAAATTTTCTTGTTGCAACAATTTTTCTTTTAGTTGTTTGTTGTTACATTTTTCAATTATTTGGTCTCTTATCATATCAGCTTCTAAATTCCCAAATTCACAAGATTTAGAAAGCTCTCTTAAAGAGATTTGGTAGTCGTCGATCGATTCATCATCTTTCTGGACTCTTTGTCTAAATTTAAATCTCTCAGTGACCACATTTTTATGAGGTGTGAAATATTTATCTAAAGCCATTTTAGTTTGTTCATAATTTTCCTTTTCATCTGGCAAGTGGAAAAATATACGTTGTACATTTGGCCCTAAACAATGCAATAGAGTTGATTTCTTAATTTCTTCCGATTTTTTTAAAATTTCAGATGCTATTTCAAAAATGGCATAGGATTCCATCTATTGCTTATATCCCGCAAATAAATTGCTATCATTCATATTCATGGGTAAAGGTGGCGTCAGGTTGGCTGCCATACTTTTTTTTTTTGGGGGGGGTCTACAGTTATATTTTCAAATTCTCGTCGCCAATTTATGTTGTATAGTTATTATTTAATTTATTAATTAAACATTACTCACCAGATGAAATTATTTTTATTACAATTATATATATTTAAAAGGTTACATTTATTTTATTTTACAATTTTCTTTATATTCGAATCCAATGTTTTTTTCGCTTCACGCGCTCTATGATGATGATATATTCTATCTTTAAACACAGAATACTACATCAGGCCTTCCGCGAGTGTCGATAAACTGAGAAAGCCCCATCATGAATTCGTCTGTACTCAAGGCGTGCACCACTTCCAGATGGATGGCTCGAGTGACGAGGCACGTGAAAATGATAACCCATCGCTTCTCATGTCGCCTTCCGACAGTCACAGTAAATGGCCCAAAGGCGTCTAGCCCAGTGAACGTGAATGGGCGCTGGTAGGCGGCAAGTATGTAGTGTGGGAGTTGGCCCATCTCCGGAATCACTGGTGAAGCCCTAGAAAGTCTGCACCTAAGACACTTCCGTATTGTTTGTAGAACCATCTGCCTTCCATCTATGTTCCAGAGTCTTCCACGAAGGTTGTTCAGCAATATTTCTGAACCTTGGTGGACACATCGCTCGTGCTCGGCCTGAATGAGTAACTCCGTGACGTGGTGATCGGAAGGGAGAATTGCAGGTGTCTTCTGCTCTGCTGGAACCTTGTTGGCTTGGAGAATGCGACTTTTGAGGCAAATGGTCCCATTAATGAGGCATGGAGAATGTCGTGCTATTTTCGCCTTCTTCACGATTCTACCCTTTGCAAGCTCTGCAATTTCTCTTGGAAATGACTCAGTCTGCACACACTGCACAAGTGTTGTCACTGCTAACCTGTATTCTTCGGGGCTGACAGTGAAGCTGTGCAGCCATACTTTATTATTTTCCATGGCAGCTTTCCATGGTAGATTCAACTCACCGCTTTTGTGGAAGGTCTTCTTATACCAGAATCGGGCGGTCTTTTGAACTACTGTGGCTCGATGAATAAATCGGTTGAGGGAGCTGAAATCTTCAAGATTCAAGAGTCGTCTCAAAGGACGGTGGAGTCTTGGCCTCTTCCTTTGCGTCTTGTCCCTCCAGAGTTTGGCTGCTTTCCAAACACCATGACACAACGTTCGATATCCGCAAATGTTTCAAACTTCTTCTCAGGTAACAGGCGTTGACTAATTTTCCTTATCAGCTTGCCTTATTTCCGTCCGCACTCTGCGTCTGAAGACGGGCTGACTCTGGAATCGTCCCCAAGCTTTAGTATCCGAATCGCTAAAATAGTTCCTAAGTCTTTGCCTTTTGCTTCCTTGGACCACTCCTCTTCTGGTCTTTTAAGGAATTCTGGCCCAGTGTGACACATGTTCGTATGTTCAAATGAAATCTCTGTTTAAAATCTGGCCGCTATGCAGGATTCTCGCTTGTTGGAACCCATCTCCAGTCGGTTCCTTTTGTCGCTTCCTGGATCTCGCTGACTCTGTTGGCTACAAACTCCTTGTAGCATCCTGCTTAAGAGCGGATCCAGGCCAGCACCGTCTTGGAGTCGCTCAAAAAAAACCTCCATGTCCACTTTGGGAATCGCAGTTCAGAGCGAAGAAGGACAGCGAATCTCGTTCCCAGCACGCAGCCTTGCAGCTCTAATTTTGGTATGGTAAGCTTCTTCAATGGGGCTACTCTTGCTTTGAAGCCAAAGAGAGTTGTAGTAATGTTTCCATTTATCGTGTCTACTCGCAGGTAGGTTACAGCGGAGAAAGCTTTTTGGCTGATATCAACGAATGTTTGGACCTCCCTTTGTCGAATGATACTTCTGCTGAGCAGGTCTGGATGGTAGCACCGTGGCACTTGAACGAGATTAATTCCTTTAAGCTTATTGAGTCACAGTTCACACGCTGTATAGATGTCTGGCGTAAGTTCCTCATCCCATCCAATATCCAATACCAGCAATCCACGTTCTTTAAAGAATATAATGATTCCCTTTATTCTGAAATGGTTGACCAAGCCAAGGGGATCATAGACACTCATCACGAGGCTTCATGCCTGACGTTTTGTAGGTACCGCTCTTTCCAGGATCTCTGGGGGCACCTTATTAAGTCCGAATTTGAATCCAAATATATCCTTCCTTGGATCCCACCACATACCGAGCACGTTTCCCGCGGGGATGATGGACTTCTCGTTCAAAGATTTCACCCCTTCTGCACGAAGCTCTTCTGGGATTGACTCAATGACTGCTCTGGAGTTGCTGTTAAACTTGCATAGGTGGAAACCTCCAGCTTCATTCACCTCAGAGAGTTCCCTTCTCAAGTCCATGCAGTTCTCTTCTGAATCTGCCCCCGTCAGGCAGTCATCAACGTAGAAGTCGTTCACAATCGTGTGCGCCAATTCATGATTTACCTGCTCATGCCGCATGGCGTTTTCGTTCTCACGTGGATTGCTGAACACGGTGAGGAAGTGGCCCCAAAGATCAAGACTTGCATTTCGTAATGATCCGGTTCCATCGACGTATCCTTGTTTCTCCATAGAAAACGCTGAGTGCATTGGTCTTCTTTGATGACGCGAACACGATGAAACATGCCCGTAATGTCTCCAGTTAGCGCCATATTGTGAACTCTAAAGTTCCACAGGACTGAGTTGAGTGGGCGAATTAAGTCTGGTCCTTTTGAAAGAGCCTCGTTCAAAGATACGCCATTCGATCTTGCTGCAGCATCAAAGACAAGACGTAGCTTTTCCGGCTTATTTAGGTTGGTGACGCCAAAATGGGGAATGCACCACGTCCGCTCACTTCCTTTAGTGACTTCAATGCTGTCCATCTTTCGAATGTACCCTTTCTCCATATATTAACCAAACTTCGCCTTATACGCCGCTATAAGTAACGGATCTTTTGCAAGCTTTCTTTCCGTATGGCGAAGCCTTCAAAGAGCCATTTGATAGCTCTCGGGTAGCATACCCTCTGCGTCACGCCAAAGTAGACCGGACTCCCAACATGCTCCGGTCCTCTTGGTGGTCCTCTGCAGGATGTCGTACGCGCGTCCTTCAACTTGATGCATGCCTTGCCACCTGGTTCTCGGGATGACTCCAAAGTTCTCAGAGTGGAAAATGATGACTTGATCTACTCATGGAGATCATTATCGTTAACTGGTTCCGAAACTGTGTAGTTGACGCATCCCTGTGTGTCCATTAGGTGATCATAATTTTCTCCAACAATCCATCCCAGCGGTGATCTCCATCCGATTGGAGCGTCGGGAGGACCCAAGGCAAGCTCGCGGTGAAGGATTAGCCTCAGATTATTCATTCCGATAATCAGCTCAGGAACAACGTTCTTTAGGTCTCGGGCTTTGACCTTGTTTAGATGTCCATTTAAGACGAAATTTCTCAATTGAAATCGAGTAAGGTCTCATCTTTAGACTACTCACAGTAACTGCGTTTTGCATTGAGAGGTACGGAGCTCCACGGAATGTTCCAGCTACCTTACAGTTGACCACCACAGCGTTCAGCTCCATTACCGTTTCTCCGCTGGCTGTGTCGTAGCTATAGTGATGACTCTTCCCTTCCAGGCCAACGCTGTCTACTAAACCTTTTGAGGTGAGGGTTCGGCTGGCTCCGGTGTCCAGTAAAGCGTAAGTCCTATGTTTTTCTCTTCTCTTTGATGACAACTGGAATTATCGGCAGTGGACCGTCGCATCCTTTTATTACTGCTTCTCCGTTAACAACAGTAATGTTCACTGAACCGCTCGTAGGATTAGCTTGCTGGCTTGAGCTAGTTGTGAAGTCTCCTGACTTGAATTTTCTCCCTGTGGGGCGGAGTAGTTGTGAAGCGAACGGCGATGTATCTTCTCACATCCATCAATGTCATAGATCTCTTTTTGAGACACTGCCATGATCGATGGCATTCCTGGCGCAGACATGAAGTGCACAACGATGGTCGCGTACGCTTCATCATCTTCCACTTTTGATTCAAATCTAGGTCTTTCCACTTGTCGCATTTGCTTAATGTGTGTCGATATGAGCATGCTGGACAGGAGTAATGCTTATTTGTTTCTGTACCTTCACCAGTAGCGACGTTAACAACTCCCGGTCCCTGCTTGGAGCGATATTTCTTCTCTTCGGAAGCTGCCTTCATGGTCTCTGGCTCTACCCATCTGATTGCAAGTTTTGCTTTGAAGTCTAACCAGTTTGAGAATTCAAACATTCCCTGCCTATTCGATGCTAAAATCCAGGTATACCATTGCTCTTTCATTTTCACAGGAAGCTTCCTCGTTAAGGTGTCCAGGAGCTCGATGCGGCCCAGGTATTGTGGCTGTGCGAGCGTCTTGCAGCTGGAAATTAATCCTTTGACACTAATGTTTAGACCTAGAATAGTGTCAGGCTTTTGTACTGAAAGCTGAGGGCAGTCTTGTGCAGTTCTGAGAAGGTTCTTGATGATAAACCTGGGCTGTCCAAACTGTTGTTCCAACGCCTCCATAATTAGTTTAACATTAGCTGCGTAGAGGAATAAATGCCTGACATGATCGTAGGCTTTCCCCGAGAGAGCCTTCCGAAGTCGAATAAGATTTTGGGAGTCACTGATGTGGTACTCGCTAATGGTTCAATTGAATTCTTCCTTTAACTCAATCCACCTTTGTACCGCTCCGTCAAAATGCGGTAAAGTCGTGTCTCCCATTGTTGATTTCACAATCACCTTCTGTTGCTGTTGAAGCACCTTCGTGAATACGACCACAAGCTTATCGACGCTGTCTGTAGCTGGTGCCCGTGGGTCAGTTGGAACAGGGGGAGGTGAATTGTTAACCCACTCCTGAGCTCCTAATCCTGCTTGCGGTGATCCATCCGCGGCTTCCTCCTCTGAAGACAAGTTTTTATCAGAGCCTTCTTGGATAGCTAGAAGCTTTGTATCATTTTCATTTTTGAGAAGGGCGAGCTCAAATTCCAGTGTTTCCATGGCCCTGATCTCTTGCCTCATCTTCAGCTCGGTTTCTGTGATCATCACTTCTAGTTCTTCCTTTTGGTGTCGGAGTTCTGGTGTAAGGTATTTACGTTCTTTGAGTCTGGCGAGCTCTCGCTTTGACCTATTAAGGTTCATATGAGTCTCGCCCTTCTTGATTTCATGTTGATATTTTTCCTTCATCTTATTCAAAATCTCACGATCGGCATCAACTTCAGCCTTCTTCTTCATCAGCACCACAGACTTAGTTGAACTTCGGCTTTTGAAAGAACTTGCCTTTCTTGAAAGCATCTTTTGCTTTGTTGACGCTTCTGGGTCAACCTCCATCTCATCCTTGAGGAATGCGAGCTGTCCTGAATACATCTTTGCTTTTGCTCCAGTACTAGATGGACTTCCTAGCTTCTTGTATTCCAGACGGGATGGTTCATGGTGACTCCTAGCACCACCTATCTTGGGAATTCCGTTGTTTTCCATAATGAGACAACAATGGGTCTTTTCAGAGTTTTTGGACTTTTCAGTCCTTTCAGAGTAAACCTGGACGTCCGTCAAGGAGCGTGTACAACTGATCAACTCGATTAACTTTCCAAGGATTTAGACTTTAAATTAACCGGTGACCAAAGTGTCATCCGGCTCGAGGGACCAGTGGTGTAGGTTTGCGAGCGTAGGGTCACTTCCCTTAATGCCTCGAAGCTAAGATTAAAAACAACTTATTCTGTTTGTTTGATTTGTTAGCGTCTTGTACAAAACAACGAATCACTAACCTATCATGAAGACGTAACTTTATTGACTGGCCTCTGTTGTGATATGTTATTTTACATATCCTACATGAACCAAAACATTAACTTGTGATGATGATATATTCAATCCCTGAATAACCTAACATCTTCCCTTTTTTACTAGTCTTTAAATCTACTTGGTTTTTTCACCAGTCGACCTGATCTGGTTCTAGTCTCTGATGCAGCATTCTCAGGTTCACTTACTGTGGGGCTGTCACTCTTTGATTGGATTCTGCATTCGGTAGTTTCAATTCGGGTTCTTTTCACAATGTTGTCTCCTCCTGCTGATGAAGTAGATGGTAAGCAATTTGATACAGTTTGTTCTTGATCAATGCTTTCTTTTCTTCCTTCTTCTTGATTGTTTGTAGATTTTTGATTTGCTGAAGCCTGTTGTGGTTTAATCCAGTTTCTATTTCTTCTGTAGGTTCTACCATGAATATTCACATCATAGGATCTTGTGTTGTGTTCATTTGTGATGTTAGCTTTGGACCATGATGGGGTGGTATTGGGTGTTCTGACATACACTTCTTGTCCTATGTCTAAGTCTGGTAAATTTTTAGATTTTCTATCATAGTAGTATTTTGCCTGTTGTCTTTTGATGGATATTTTGTCTGGAATATTTTCTGGAATTGATGGTTTAAGTAAATTTGGGTGAATTGGCAGTATAGCTCTCGTTCTTCTAGACATGATTCTTTGTACTGGGCTTGAATCTATGTCTATAGTGGGTGTATTTCTCCAATTTAACAAATTTTGCCAAAAATCACTATTTTCTTGTTTAGATTTCTTCAGTATGTTTTTGGCTATTTTAACTGCCGCTTCAGCTTTTCCATTTCCCTGACTGTGAAGTGGTGATGATGTAGAATGTTGAAATTGCCATTCTTTGCTGAATTTTTGGAATTCAGTCGATGTAAATTGCCTTCCATTGTCTGAGACTATAATTTGAGGAATTCCATATCTGCTGAATTGTCTTTTGCAGCATTCAATTATGTATTCAGATGTTGTATTTTCTAGGCATTCAACTTCAAAAAAATCTGAGTAATGATCCACTATTATTAAGTAATTCTGTTTGAAGATTTCGAATATATCAAGAGATATTCTTTCCCAGGGATAATTTGGAATTTTGTGAGATTTCATTGGTTCTCTCACTTGATTCTGTGAATTTGATAGACAAATAGAACAATTTTCAATTTCTTGCCGTATTTGTGCATTCATTCCTGGCCAAAAGATATTGTCTCTTGCTCTTCGCATACTTGAATTAATTCCAATATGTCCTTGATGGGTTTTCATTATCATCTCTGCTCTTAATTTATTTGGAATTACAATTCTATCATTCTTTAGTATGATTCCATCTTGAACTGTTAATTCTTCTCTAAAATTCCAATATTCTCTGGTTGGCATTGAAGTTTGATTTTTATTTGGTGGCCATCCATTTAGAATAAGTTTCTTCACTTCACACAGAATAGGATCAGATGATGTTTCTTCTCTAATTCTCAGGACAGTGTCACTGCATACACTTAATGTTTCCATAACATTGACTGTGGCAATTTCTTTGTAAATGATGTCAATGGGATACACATCATATTTCAGATTTTCATTCCTTACATCTTTGATGCAAGCTCTTGAAAAGATGTCCGCCAAGTGCATTTGAGATCCTTGGACATGTTCTAGTTCTAAGTTATATCTTTGCAGTCTTAAAAGCATTCTTTGGAGTCTTTGTGGCGCTTTTAGAATAGATTTCTTAAATATTGACAAAAGAGGCTTGTGATCAGTTTGCACAATCACTTGACATTTGCCCAAAATGTACTGATGAAATCTTTCGCATGCAAAAACAATTGCAAGACATTCTTTTTCTATCTGAGCATAGTTTTGCTCAGTCTTGCTTAGACTTCTAGATGCAAAAATTATTGGCTGGCTTTCTTGTAGTAGGGTAGCTCCAAGTCCATGTTTACTAGCATCGCATTGTATAGCTATAGATTTGTCCGCATCAAAATATCTTAAAATTGGTGCTTTTGAGACTAGATCTTTGATTTGTTCAAATGCAGCTTGATGATTCTTGCTCCATGACCATGTTGAATTTTTCATTGTCAATTTTCTCAAAGGTTCACTAATCATTGAAATGTTTGGCATGAATTTACATAGGTATGTTGCAAAACCAAGGAAACTTTTGAGTTCTGTTATACTTTCTGGATGAGGCATTTCTTTTAAGGCTTTAACTTTTTCTGGATCTGGCTTTAATCCATGTGGAGTTATTATATGTCCTAGATATTTTACTTCTTTTAGTCTGAGCTTGACTTTATTGATGTTGAATTTCAAATTAGCTTGTCTGGCTGTCTTGAAAAGATTTTCAAGATTTCTATCATGATCCTTCAGTGCTTCTTCATATGAGTCACCTTTTCCCAAAATCAGAATGTCATCAGCTATTATTTCAATTCCTTCAAGACCTTGGAAGATTTCATAGAGTCTTCTTTGGTATTCTTCAGAAGCAGTCTTTAATCCAAATGGCATTCGAAGAAATTTGTATCTTCCAAAGGGAGTCCAGAATGTTGTAAGGTTCGATGATTCATCAGAGAGCTTCACATTCCAAAAACCATCTTTAGTGTCCACTACTGTGAATATTTTGGCATTTTGAAGATTTGGTATTATTTCCTCAATTGTCGGTATTGGGTATTCAGCTCTTTTCAAGGCGACATTTAATTCTCGAGGATCAATGCATATTCTTAACTTCTTAGTTTACTTTACTAGTACTAGATTGCTAATCCAGTCTGTTGGATAATCAACTTTGGCAATGATATTTTTCTTTTCCATGTCAATCAATTTTTCTTTTAATTCTTTTCTTAAGGTAATAGGTACTCTTCTAGGTGCTTGCTTGATGGGTTTGATTGTAGGATCTGTTTCTAGTTTGTATTCCCCTTGTAAGCATCCAATGCCTTCAAATATGTCTTTATATTTATCTATAAGGTTATCTTGTTTTGTCCATGTGGATTCAATTTTGCATAAGTCAGCTTTAATTTCTATTAAATTCAATTTCTGGCAAGTTTCAGCACTTAGAATAGGTTTTTCCCAATGATCTATCACTTGGAACACTATAGGATGTTGCTTGCTTTGGTGGGAACAGTTGATTTTGATTTGTCCTCTTGGCTTTAATATTTCTCCTCCATAGCATCTTAGTTTGATGTAGCTTGGTTTAAGAGAAGGATTGCCATCTTGCATGATTTTGCATAAATCTGCAAAATTTAAAACATTGACAGTTGCTCCTGTATCTATTTGGCAAATTATGCTTTCCTTGTATCCATTCAATTCTAATTCTAATTTAGTCATCAATTTTCTAGCAGAAATTTCTGAGACATATTCTAAAGAATAACAATCTTCTTGTTCATCATTGGAGTTTTGAGATTCAAGGCTTTGAACTGTTCTCATTCTGGATTTGCAAACTTTTGCCCAATGATTCTTTTTGTTACACTTTCTGCAGGTTTGATTCCATGCAGGGCATTTTTGTCTATTGTGCTCATGGAATGTTGCACAATATCTACAAGGAATGTTCTTTTTCATTTTATTTTGATTGACTGTTTTCTTTCTTATATTCAATTTGTTCACCTCCTCTTGAGTGTTTTTAGTTAAGTTTTCAATTTGTTTGTTAGCGCTTTCATTAGCCTTACACACATCACTAGCTTTTTGCAATGTTAGTTGAGGATCACTGATCAGCTGTCTTTTGGTTTGCTTGTCAATTATTCCCAAAACTGACCTATCTCTGATCATTTCTTCATTCATTGCACCATAATTGCATGTGGAAGACAATTTTCTTAATCTACATATATATTGTTCAATACTTTCATTTGTTTCTTGATTTGTTTGGTTGAAAATTGATCTTTCATAAATAATGTTAATTTTTGGTGTAAAATGCTGAGTCAATGCATTTATTATTTCATCTGAGTTATTTCTTTGTTCATCTGAAAGATCGAGATGTTCAAATATATTATAAGCTTCTTTGCCTATAATAGACAATAAGGTTGCAACTTTTAATTTGTCTTCTTTATTGTCCAACCCTGTTGCTATTGAAAAGTTACGCCAATGCGATTTGAAATATCTCCAGTTTTCTTCTATATTTCCTCTGAAATTAACTGGTTCAGGTGGCGGTATTTGTAAATACATATCTTTTGTCTATTTAATATACGATAAGGCTTATTTATTATTTTATTAGTCTTATAACGTAAAATTGAACTTACCGCGATATTTTTTTTCGTTTGTTTTCAAATCACTTTTCTGACACCATGTTTGATTTGTTAGCGTCTTGTACAAAACAACGAATCACTAACCTATCATGAAGACGTAACTTTATTGACTGGCCTCTGTTGTGATATGTTATTTTACATATCCTACATGAACCAAAACATTAACTTGTGATGATGATATATTCAATCACTGAATAACCTAACACTGTTGTTTACAGTTCGTTTATTTTAAAAGAATATTTAGAACGAAAAACATGCGATGCCTTTTCACGCGACTGCCTGCCAGCGAGAGCAGTTCCCTCCCAATTACCATGCAAATCCCCAACTATATCTACATGTTTCTATTCTATAACTATTCCACATACAGTAAAACCCCTCTATAGTGAACCCCAATGGGACAGAGCTTTTGGTTCACTATAGCCACGGTTTGGCCTTTTTTTTTTTAACTTTTCTAAATTTTTAGCCTGTATAATTAAAAAACAGCCATACAAACAGGAAAGGGCAGCCACTTAATAATGGTCACTTTGTTTTAATTCCCTAAATTGACCTATTTCTTTACAGTAATGCTGAATATCAAAAGAAGTAATTTGTTAATAGGTTCTTCTTATCATTAGCATACATGTTTATATATAAACCTATGTATTTTTAAAAATTAAGCCAAATTCCCTAGCAAAACATTATTAATTATACACCTATCCCCCGATTTACACGGTATTTGTTTTACATGATTTCGCTTTTACACGGTTTTCCAAATAAGGTTTTTTTTTGTTTTTATCGAACTATACTAAATGCTACTGTGATCGAACACATGCGCTGTGTACACATCTCACGAGGAATCCCGAGCTTATGTGCTGACTACATATTTTAATCTGCCAATGCATTTTATTTTTATTTCTCTGTACACCTATCCCCCGATTTACACGTTTATCTCAGGAACGTATCTACCGTGTAAATCGGGGGATAGGTGTATATTTAAAAGGTATAAGAGTATTTTAGAACATCTTTCTCAAATAATATAATACTATATTTATTTGAAAAAATGCCTCTAATACCTTGTTGTTTGAAGTGAAAAGTGAAATTTGAAAATCAGAATTGTCTTAAAATACCGTTATTTCCATCAAAGGAATAAAGCTCCGTGTATTCTGAATCAATTGAGGATGAATCAAAAGTATCCAATTCAGAAAAATCGGACGCGAAACATATTGATACGATAGCGCGATCGGTAAAATTGTGAATAAAAAAAAACGCCAATTTGCAAACACAAAATCGGTGGTAAAACGGCCGGCCAGGGGGAATATCCGCGAACCCTAAATGAGTCATATACCTAACAAGAATTCCATTCTAAAAATAGAACTGTAATGATAGTTTTTGAGAATTTATAAGTCGATTTGTTTGTGGCCCATGAGACACGGGGAACTTGGGGGGAACTGTTTTTTTTTTTTTTTTCTTCTTCTTCTTCCAATTCCAGTTTGCAAATATTCTTCTGAAGTGTATATTAATTTTTTTTTAACCTGTAATTCCACCATTTCTGCCTTTTAAATTATTTGGAATTATTTTTTAGCCTACGTTAAACGATACAGAACGTTTTTAAAAGGGCATGCTGCCACTGTTTTTTTTTTTTTTTTAGAACGCCACTCTTTGTTTCTTTTCTTTATTTTAGAAGCCATTTGTATTTTTCTTATATTTCAAAATTGTCGTATGCAAAGATATTCTATTAAATAAAAGTATAATGTGTAAAAATGTATACAACATACAGCAAAAATAGAATGGAAATGAAAACAAACAATGCCGCTAATTTTTTGTTTTGAAATCGCGATTCGTAAGCTGAAACATGCTCAAAATTTTGTTGTTTTAAAAATGTTTTTAAATCACAATTTTAAGTTCGTTATAAGCATAGTATTTTTAATAGATTTTATCATTTTGGGGCCGAAAATGATTTTAAAAATCGCAAAGTTCATTATAACGATGGTATTTTCAATGGAATGGAATTGGGAATCGCCGTGGGTTCGTTATAAGGGAAGGTTCGCTATATCCAGGGTTCGTATTAGCGGGGTTTTACTGTATTTACAATCATATATTCTAAAACGTTAGAAGAACATTTTGACCTTCTATCAAAAGTGCTAGAAAAATTATATTCATAAAACCTAAGCTCAAGCTTCAAAAATGTTCTTTTATCAGAGAAGAAATAGAATACCTGGGATATATCATCAAATACAATCAGGTTACACCTTCACC
Source organism: Cordylochernes scorpioides (assembly GCA_030710605.1). Lineage (NCBI taxonomy): Eukaryota > Metazoa > Arthropoda > Arachnida > Pseudoscorpiones > Chernetidae > Cordylochernes > Cordylochernes scorpioides. Next base: position 35,322,918 of record CP092872.1, on the reverse strand, counting down.
TCGGAAAATATAAGCAGTTAAAAGTTTCCCAATCCTCAAACAGTCAAAAACGTACAGCAATTTCACGGATTGTGTAGTTATTATCGGAGATTTATAAAAGATTTCAGTTCAATAGCACAACCTCTAACAGATTTATTAAAGAAAGATAAAATTTTCCACTGGTCTGAAATTCACCAAAAAGCATTGGAAACTTTGAAGAATTTAATCACACAACCTCCAGTTCTGGCAATGTATGACCCTACCTTACCATGTAAGCTCTACACTGATGCCTCAGAGCAAGGACTTAGTGCAATTCTTGCACAGAAACATCCAGATGGTAGAGAAAGGGTTGTTTCCTATTTCTCCAAATGGCTCAATCCAACGCAGTCACGCTACACCACTACAGAGTTGGAATATTTTGCCATCATCGAAGCAGTCAGACATTTCAACAACTACCTAGACAAGCCATTCCAAATTGTCACTGATCATAGAGCTTTAAAATGGCTATTGAATCATAAAAACCCTGGGGGAAGACTTTTCCGATGGTCAATTGAGCTATCTTCTAGATCGTTCACCATTATCCACAGAGCAGGAGGACAGTAAACACATGTTGACGCATTTTCCAGGAATCCAGTGTGCACATTCATAACCGAAGGCAAGATGAAGATTGCTCAGCAACAAGCAGACTTGCGATTTGTAAAGAACCCTCAAATTAAAAGTGGCGTTGTCACTATACGAATTTGAGGCCATTCCAAAGCAGTTATACCTGATTCCCTACGGGCAAAATGTCTTCACCACTTTCATGATGCCTTTGGACATCCTTGAAAAAAACATTGAAGCTGATTTCCACATATTACTGGTGGCCACAAATGCTCAGGACCATAAAAGAGTATGTTTCCTCATGTAAAGTTTGTCAGCTCAGTAAACAGTCAAACCAACTGACAATAGGCCACTACCAAATACTGGACAGCGACCTCCAACCATTTGATCTCATTGGACTCGATAGAATTTTTTTTGGGAAATGAAGCCAAGAACACCAGACATAAGTATCTCCAGGTCATCATAGATCACCATTTATTTATTATCATTTACAAAGCATGCGATATCCATCTTGGATATTTGCATGCATACACAAGTTTGGGAGCTTTTACAGTAATTATTAAAATGATTTTAGTTATTATAATAGAAATTATTAACGTATTTGTAAGTTAGTTAACGATTTAAGTCGTTACATTTGGGCATGTCCACAGAATCCAACAATTCAGCTGCCATCCTCAACATCCTTAGACAGCTGTTATCTTCTGGAGTACCAATCAAACGTACTCTGACAGACAATGGTTCGAATTTCACAAGTAGAAGCTTCAATTATTTTCTGTCTGAAAATAAAATTGCCCATCCCCTTGATACTCCATACCATCCTCGTGGAATGGTAGAAAAGGCTAACCATACCCTTCTCACAAAATTGAGAGCTTCAATTTTGGAGAAACCAAAACAAAAATGGTCGACACTCGTACAATTTATTGTCAAGACATACAACCAGACCCAACATGAAGTAACCAAATTCAGCCCAAAGTTTCTTCTGTATGGGATTGATGAATCACCATCTTTTGCTGACCATCCCATCACTTTAGAAGAAGCAAGAGGTCTGGCTCACGAGAATACCAGAAAAGCTCAGATAAAGAGGAAGAATCTTCATGATGATAAACATCCAGGTGTGGGATTCTCTGAGGGAGATCAAGTTTTTTTGAGGAATTTTGCAAAGCACCATCTATGCATGTCTAAACTCAGCCCAAGACAACAAGGCCCTTTCTTCGTTAAGAAGATCAGCAGCCTAGTCTATGACATCCAAGACACCGAAGGACGAGTGTACCGGGCTTAGGCTTCTCAACTTCGATCTTTCAAGGACAGGGAGTCCTTGGGAGCCAGGGAATGTGACAGTGCTTTGATTCACCGCCAATTTTGAACAGCCCTTTCAACCACCACCACCTCGTCCGGCCTGCTACAGCAAGTTGGTGCATGCGCGGCGGCGACGTGGTAAGCACGGGAGAGGATACAATGTTTTTGACTTCATCACCAGCCAACGGCCATTCATCCTCACATTTCATCAAACCTTTTAAAACTCATCTTAACTAGCTATTAATTTGTAAAAATAATAATAACTAAAAACTAACATTAATATTCATCTTGATATTATATCTGTGGTAATTAAAATACCTGGAATGAATAATTGAATCATTTCTTCAAAACCAGACGAACCACCACAATATGTATAAATAATCTGCGAAAAGATAAAACATTTATGTGAAACATTATATCCTGATAATCAGTTTTCTCATTATATTTACATTGAGTTCAAATTATATTACTGAAACATATAGTCATACACACATACTTTATTTCAGCTTTATTAAAATAAAAACTTTGAAAGGCCGTAAAACTGGTTGTCCTTCTATTCCTGTTTGTAGAAGTGGGTGATGTTCTGGTATTATTATAATTATGTATTATTACCAATCAAGAACTAGCAATATTAGTACTTCATTTTCTGACCCCAAAACAAGCAAGTTAGTCATTAAATATTTTCAAATTCTGAGATCACACAGATATAAGGTTAAATGTTTTCAATCTCAAATGGAATCAATCCTCTTATGTCCTTATAATCCCAATTATACAAACATAGACTGACCTACTTTGGACTATAATGGAAGCAAACGGTTTAGAAAAATAATTGTTGTGAGGAAAAATTGAAGAAAGAAGGAAGAGAGGAAGACCTGCAATGAGCTGGCTAGAAAGGGTAAAGAAAACTACCAAGTCACTAGATGAACTGCAAATGATGGTCACTAAAAGATCAAATTCGAGAATATTTGTCCATATAGTCTCCAAAAGTCAAATTTGACTTGATGGATGCTAAAAACAACAATCAATATATGGAATCTTCAACTGTTGATGTAAAGCCAATGAGGAAGGGCGCAACAATATATAATGCATGATAAAGCACAATTTGGATTATAGATTATAATAAAAGAAAATAAGACCTAATCCAAATAATTCACACACTAATAAATTATTTGGATTAGGTCTTATTTTCTTTTAATATATAATGCAAAGTTTCGGGAGAATGGTATTCATTAAGACAGAGAAATTTCAAATTAAAGTTAGCTTTTTTTTTTTAAATTCCATTCCACTTAAAAACAGTAGAATATTTAAAAATATTGGATAGAGAGAATATGTGTTGTCATATTAAAAAATAAAAATTTATTGCTCAGTTTGGTGACTCCTAATTTCTTTTTCTAGTCTCCGGCTCGTGGGGTCACTGTAGTCCGAAGCCTTGGGGAATGCCAGGACATCTCGGATGGAGGGGGCCCCGCACATGATGGCCAACAGCCTGTCTAGCCCTGCAGCATCAATCCCTAGCAACCTGAGTGGAAGACAGGGTGAAACATTGGCCTACCTAGGGCAATGCCTCCGTGGGGTGGAGCTCCACACTCTAGGGCCTCTATCAGAGCTTGGAAGGTGGGGGAGGGCTCCAACTGAGTCATCAAGGTTGGTGTTGTGGTTAATCTATTATGTGAGAGTGCAGCAATCTATATACAGTCTCCCATGAAAGACCGCCCAAAAAACACGGCAATCCTGGGCTCTCATCGAGACTCAGTCATGATAAATTGGTGATAAGTTATGGTAGATTCTTTCAACGCAAAAATAGGTGTTTTACATTATCATTTATATAACCTACATAGGTTTAATAAGTAAACTTTCTAAGGAAAACACCATATAATATATTTGAAAATGATTTACTGCAACCTTTTTTATATTGTATTCCAAAGTTGATTATCGCAATGCGCTGTGTACTATAGTTACCTATCCCCTATAGTCATATCAGAGCTTTTAGAAGTTACTCATCCTAACACAAAAATGCCTTTAGGTCTTCTCCGAAATACTGGGGTAAAAAAATGAAGCTCTAAAGATAATATATATTTGAACCTTTTTTTTAAAAACACAAATATTATTATAGGACATATAATCTATATATATAAAAATGAATGTATGTGTGTGTGTGTGTGTGTGGTCTGTTTGTCCTTTATGCCTGACCAAACCACTCATTGGAACGCCATGAAACTTTGGGAAGTTATTTAGTATAGTACTGGGAAGGTTTCTAGCAAATAAAATTTTTGAAATAACTTTTCGCTTTAAAATAATCAAGATAAATATTCTAATTTATCTGTTATAATTCAACAATCTGCTCTAAATATTATCATGATGATACGATGATTTTGTAATGTCGAAAATTAGGAAAGACAAAATTCAGGATGACACGGCAATTTATTTGAGACAAGAATAATGATACAATTCCAAGGCAAGATACTATTCCTTTAACTTCCAATTACCGAGGGAACCAATTAATATTGATTTTATTCAACTTATCGAGTATTTTTCAAGGGACCGGAAAAAATGTTCACTTTATTGAGAGATTCGTTAGACAAACCTTTACTCGGGTAAAACCCGGGCGAAGCCGGGTACGTCCGCTAGTTTAATATAAATAAAACAAAAAAAAAAATCAAGAACACATTATTATCCATATTTTTATTGCAGTTTTCCCTTTATTAAAGCTAGTTCACAATTAAGTACACTGGTGTCCAAAATTAAGGTAACAAACACTCAATGTAGTTTCCTCAAAAATATAAAATTGTTTTGAACGAAAATTTGTAGGTAGATAGACCACATATAACAAATGAAGTTGACAAAATAAATTTATTGTTGAAATTTGTTTCTACAGAATTATGCAAATTTTGTTAAATAGTCCAAAAGTCGGGTAGATGTTGACCAATATTGGATGACTTAATAGGGTGTGTGGTCAACTCTAACAGGTAAACAGCTGTCAGAACTATATTTCATGCTGTTTATTAGGCAATTAAAGAGCTCTTGAGGCAACAAATCCCACTCTTCGACCAAAAGAGTTTTCAGTTCATGGGTGATCCTGGGTTGGGGTGAACGAGATCCAATTTTTCTCCCCAAGGCTTCCCAAACTTGTTCTATAGGATTGAGGTCTGGTGTCTGGCAGGACACTCCATCCTTTGAATACCCTCACTTTCGAAATATTCGTCTATCATCAGGGCACTATGAGGACGAGCATTATTATCCGTAAAGATTAACAAGGGTCTGACTCCACCCCTAAAAAAACCTTACATAGGGATCCAGTATCTCATCTCTGTACCACTGAGAAGTCATGGTGTTGCCATCAAACACATGTAGTGCGTGTGTGCGTCTAACATGATACCACTTCAGACCATGACACCTTGGCCACCATAGCGGTCCCTTTCTCTGATGTTTGAGGGATGGTTTCGAGTCCAGGTTTTTCTCCAGAGAGTAAACATCTAGAATCTATGTTAAGATTAAACCTAGACCCATTACTTTTTTTTAGCTTATCCCTAGTACACATGTTACAGGCCATGATAATCATGGTTGGTAGAAGTTAGCGACTGCTTTTACTGTAAGTGAACCACACATCTACACATGTAAAAAGCAGTTTGACTTGCACTTACAAATATGCCAGAGCCCATTTTGTTACTTGCACTCGCTGATTAGGTTGGATTTTTGCAAGAATCAGGGGCCATTGGAGCATTTTTTTTTTTAATCAGAAAAAGTGACCAATGCAGGATTCAATCCCGGGTCGTAGTGGTCGAAAACCAACAATTTAGACCATCTTCCACCGACTCCCAGACTCATTACTAAAAAGAACAAGATACCACTGATTTTGGGTCCAAGGCTGATGTTGTCTGCACCAATTTAGACGAGCCCTTTTTTAGATAGAAGTGAGAGGGATACAAACCTTCAGCCTCCTTGCATATATCCCTCTCTCATTGAGTCTTCTGTAAACTGTTTGCCTTGATATCATGATTCTTGTGGCCGAAAAGAGCTCCATTGTTAGCTGTCTGGCTGTCATGGTCAACGATGAGGTTGTGATTTTCAGGCGACCTTATCCTTCTCTTCTGTAGATGTCTACTGTTTCTTGAAATTTTGTTTCCATAGATTCGAAACCACTTTTCTTGACGTTTTGAGCCATCTTGCAACTTCTTGGGACTGGCCTGCCTCTATTCTACCAATGACTCTCCACCTCAATTAGTCTTTAAAACGTCTATGACGTTTCATGGATAGATAAAACGGAAGAAATGTTGTTTAAATAAAATTTTATAGATGGATAAAAAGGCACGCAAGCGAACGCTTTGAAGAATGACCCTAATTAGCATATTAGGTGAAGCATTAAAATTATTTTTATTGACTAGCTAAACTGTGTGGTGTAATTTGCATATCATATGATTTTTATTATTTTTTCTAATTATTATTTTTTTTTAATCAAGGATTTAGTATTTGTTACCTTAATTTTGGACACTAGTGTAGTTGCCTTCAAGACCTATATTAGGGGTATGTGATTAAATGAAATATTTAATTAAATCAGAGGGGGGGAGAAGTTCGACCACACCTCACTGCGGTCCCCCCTGGACCCTTGGAATATTCGACTAAATTCTGGTTCGTTACCAAGGTGACTAACGTGGCAAGGCACCCATTTTCCAATGAAGAGCAAAACTGATATCTCCAGTAATGCTACCACTCCGGGGTAACCGCCGCATCAGGAGCTGCAGCCCGGGCTCCTGATGAGAAATCTACTACGAGGACACAATTCAATCTACTACAGCTCAATATAAATGGCACCCAGAGGAAAACTGAAGAGCTGACTTGTCTTCTCCGTGACAACAATGTGCATATTGCTTCTCTTCAGGAGACAAAAGTGAATCATAATCTGAGATTCAATATCAAAGGTTATACAACACTACGAAAGGACAGACTGAGAAAATTTGGAGAAGGACTTGCCATTTTGATTAAAAGTCCAGAAATCAAATTTAAGGAAATTGCCTAAAATCAGAGTAAGCCTACAGAAAGCACGACAGAAGCTCACAGGCAGTAGAAATCTACCTCCCAGATAAAACAATATCAATCTTAAATGCGTATCATCCCGATAATACTAGCATCAATACAGGCCTGATAGAGACATTAAGTGAAGCATCTTCAGATATCACAATCATACTCAGAAATTTTAATGCCAAAAGTCCAACTTGGGGATCGATCACCTGTCTTGGATGACAAAGGTCAGCAGGTTGAGGACATGCTACCCAACTTCGACCTTACACCGTTAAATAATGGAGAGAACGCCTATCTATCCAAGTCCACAGGCAGAGAATCAGCAACAGACATCACAGCGATAAATTACAACATCGCACCCACAACACAATGAAAAATCCTGAAAAGTGCAATAAAGTGACCACAGAACAATTTTAACAACACTAAACTTCAAAATTGAGAATGTCCAACAGAACATGGAACTTTAGGAAAGCCGACTGGAAAAAATCCACAGAAAAGCTTGAAGAACTGTGCAAAGAAGAATTAAATTACAGAACGCTTGAAAAAAACTTGGAAAAATTCTCTTCGAACATATCCAAAGCTGCAAAAGCATCGATACCTAGAGGTAGATGTAAAGACCTGTGGATACCTTACTGGAAGGACCACAACATCGAGGCAATGATTGCAGAGAGAGACAATATCAATGAACTTCTTAACCAATACTCTAACCGATACGAACAGAACAGCGAGAACGAACAAACAAATGGCTGATATAATTGCTGAATATCTTTCAAACACTTCCAGACTCAGCTATACGAATGAAGAAAGGACTCTAAAAAATAATATAAACAAGTTTGTTAAACAAGCAAGAAACTACCATCAACAAGATATTTTCTCGAGAGAGACTTCACAGTGAAAGAGCTAAACTCATCAATAGAAAAGCTAGATCTCAAGAGGTCACCAGGAGATGATCTCATCTTTGGTCAGATGATTAAACACTTTGGAGACAAAGCTAAAAATCAACTCCTACGTATACTGAACATTTTATGGCAAACTGGTAAACTACCAAAGAATTGGAAGATATCAATTATAGTGCCAATACTGAAACCAAACAAAGATGCCAAGGAATGCAAGAACTATCAACCAATTGCTCCTACCAGAATACTTTGTAAAATAACAGAACAAATTATCCACCCTAGGCTCATAATCTGGCTCACTAACAATAATAAAATAAACTTCTACCAAACTGCCTATAGATCCCGGCACTGTACAACTGATCAACTGTTCTACTTCTGCTAATCAATAATAGATTCTTTCCAGGAAAAACCGCCAAAGAAGACAACGGCCGAATTCCTGGATATGACCTCAGGTTTTGATCGAGTGTGGAGGGAGAAATTACTTGAAAGGCTGCACAAAATAGGAGTAAGAGAAAAAATGGTTGCCTGTAAAGTCGGTTTTACAGGCGAAGATTTTACGTGACAACGGTAGAATATTTATTGATATGAATATAATTAAATTGCACAATAGGAACAAGGAATTGAATGAAAATAAGAATTGCACAAATTTTAACTATAGAAATATATTTTGTTTACTAAAACATTGTACATGTAAACTTAAACTTAACTAATTCCTATTTGAGTGATTTTGTTGAGGATAGGACGATGATAGGAGAAATATGAAATGAAAGGAAGTGTTTCTGCTGTAATGTGTCTTGCGAAAGTCAAGTCGATAGTTGTTCCTTTTAACGTAGTTGACTTAGAAACGTTTGATACGCAATCAAGATTATACGTATTTTTCATGATATTAAGAAACGAGTTGTCAGGCTTTACGTTTTTGTTAAAATCACCACACAGAAGAATCGGTATACTAGAATCAACTTGCACGAACGGTGGCACGTACTGGCTGTTGTGAATGTACGGACCGAGTCCTTGCCATAGTAACATTCCAATATCCTGCATAATAGCTCCTGGATGAATATATACAGCACCGAGTATAAATTTGAAGCTAGTATTAGCGGCGAAGCAAGTAACTTCAGTCATGCACATGTCACCCTTGGTTTTAATGACACGAGTTACGTCTGTAATCGCAACTTGGAACACTTCCGCCGTAGATGTCGATGATAATTTACGATAGATCGCCACTCCACCAGCCGCGTTGGTATTTGAAAATCAAAACACTTATTCAGATCGAAGGTTCAAATTTTTGCTAAATAAATTTGAAATTAAATAAAATTTGTAATTGTAAATGATGAAGTTGAAAATTAAAACATTTACTTAAATTAGATGTTAAAATTCTTGCTCAACACAGTTTAAATAAAGTTTTCTTATATCTGCCACTTTTTCTTAATATTTGTAATTTTAAAGAATCAATTCGAAAATTAAAACATTTATTCAGATCGAAGGTTCAAATTTTTGCTAAATAAATTTGAAACTATTTAAAATTTGTAAAATAATAATTAATTAATTAATTAATTTTAAACTAATAATTTACTTAACACTATCAACATTTATCAATAGTATGACATAACCTATAAACTCAGTTTCTCAACTTTTGTGTCAATCTAACAATTAATCAATCAATCATAGTTTACGATAATGAAATATCAGTGTACAATTATTTACCTTTATTGTTGTAGTTGTTGTAAATGACGAATCTAAGCACTCCACATTTTCACTACAGACACAGCTGACGATACTTTAACCACACGTGTGAACTTGTATTATGACGCTTTCTTGTTTTTCCAACGCCAAGAACGTTCGAGAAAAACAAAGACAGAGACAAGCATGCACCGATTCAATGCGCCTAATTCTCTAGCGCTGCGCGCGCAGCACTCTCGTTCGGTGACTCATCGTAACGTTACCGGGCGTTACACTTTTTCATAAGTGACTCCCAGCCGCAACCTAATTTAAGACGTTGTCACGTCAAAAACTTAATCTGGATTGCAGACTTCTTAAGGGGAAGAAGGATAAAGGTTTGAGTCAATGGAGCATTTTCCAAGGACCGAAGAACATGGGCTGGTGTACCTCAGGGATCTGTGCTCAGTCCTCTACTCTTCCTTCTATATATTAACGACATCCATCCTTACCTCACTGAAGACGTAATAGTTGTCTGTTATGCAGATGATATAGGCATATGGCACACAAATAGCAGTATAGAAAAATCAGAAAAAATACTGAACAAATCAATGAGAGGACTGGAGAAGTAGGCAATGGTACTCAAAATGAACGTAAACCCAATAAAAACAAACCTATGCGTCTTCTCATCTAATAGTATCTGCTTGGATTAGTGGCTTAAAATTATAATTAATGGCATCTCCAATGATGCAATTAAATTTTGCAAAGCCATCATATCTGTTATCTTTACTAGATTAATCAGTAATTGGCCAATATTTATTTGCAATTTAAACAAATAAATGTTTATAAACACAAGGTAATAAGACCAAATCCAAATAAAAAATAGTGTGTGACGTTTCGGTAACAGCGTTGTTACCATCTTCAGACAAAAGTACTGTACTTTTGTCCGAAGATGGTAACAACGCTGTTACCGAAACGTCACACACTATTTTTTATTTGGATTTGGTCTTATTACCTTGTGTTTATAATCTATAATCCAAATTGTGCCTTATCAAATAAATGTTTAGTTATCTTTATACATAGATGAAAGTATTTGAAACATTTATTTAAAATCATCATACCACAGGAGATGTTCTCTATTAATATCATTGTAATTGTGTTGTTGTTGTTGTTTCTTATCCCCTTGTGTAAAGATTACACGAATTCCATGAGTTCATGCTCCTCGAGCTCATTGTAATTGTTATATATATATATATATATATATATATAAAATTATGAATTCACACAAAAATATTATGATAAAATGAACAAATATACTCAGGGTTATGAGATCCACCAACAAAGCTAAAATCTGAAAGTACCTTGAGGATGTTCTCCAAGACATGTCTCTGCAGCTGGGGATCATGGATCCTGATAGAACCACCAGCTATCTCTTGTCCATTCAGCACAAGGTCATAGTGCTGGCTCACTGCCTAGTGAACACACTCCTGTAAATACAAGACCTACAACTAACATCAGCAGATCTCAATTACAAAAAAATAAGAATTCTTGACTAGATTATAAGAGACCTTGTCTAAACCCAGTCTCACCTGGATTCTGTCACGTCAGGCCAAATCATTTATTTTAGCGTGACAAGAAGCCTCCTTAGAAAAATAACATATTTAACTCAAGTAAATAATATTTTAGACTACTTTCTCTATCTCAGAGGAAAAATAATTCTGATTTGGGCTATGATTTCATGAGAGATCCCCAAGGAGTCAAATGATATCTTCAGAAGTTTCCAAGAAGGTGTTTAACTGGCAAGGTAGCCAGGCCATTTCTATGAACAAAATATAGATAAAAATTTTGCATATAAAAAAAGGTCGATCTCCCATGTCATCAACCCTAGTTTGTTAATTAGCGGAGATGGTCAATAGATGCCACTTAATTTTTGTGTCTAATTTGACAGGAGAGGTGACCTTTAGTTTTATAGATTGTCACATAGACATTCTGTGTTATTAAAAAAAATGTTATTAGTAAACAATTTTTGTTTTATACATAGAACTTGAAGGGGGAAATGTATGGAACGTTGTGGAGAGAAATAATCAGTGTATAATGAACTCTAAACCTTTTCTCTCATGCTGAGAGTGCTCTATCACTGTATCATCAATCAAATCCACAAGAAGGTAGTTCAGCCTTGGATGGTGGTGACAAGCTGTAGCTATTAATGCAATTGTTAGCACTGATGTGAAAGCAATTCACATTTCTATATTAGAGTGGAAATTCTTTATTTTTGCCTGTACTTTTGTGTGGGCAAAAAATCATTTAATCTTAAAGTATGCTGCTGGGGAAAAATGGTTGGGAACTACAGTCAAAGCATAATAGAGTGATCTCTTATAATTAGGTAGATACCTCTTTTCAATATTTTACCTATGATGGCTTAAATTTGAGAAATAAATATATTTAATCACACACACAAACACATGTATATGAAAGACATGAAATATTGTCCTGATTGTGAGGTACACAAACCAATAGTTATCTGTGTGGTGTTTGGATAGCATAATTGCTGTCATCATTTGATCATGTACTGTTTACTCACGAGCATTTTACTTCTGACATTAATTACAAATGGCAGCAAATTTTTCAAATGAAACATCTTATTTGACTAATGTATTTAGTCTTGTTGCCTCAGGCATGTACCATATACAAAGACCACCTTCGTTCTACAGTTAAAGGTTGAAAATATATTATTGTAACAATGAAGTTTTCCTTTCGCTCTTTTTTCATTATTTCATACACCATTTGCCACTAGTCTATAGGAGATAAAGAGAGGTTTTGGAATAACTAACTTTTTCAGGAGTATCAGTGTAGAGCAGTGGCAGATCCTCAGGTAGGGGGGCAGTGAAGGGGTGGTGGGGGCTCTCCAGCTCTCCTGCTTCACTCACCTGATAATAAAGTACTACAAATAAAGTGGATACAGTATATCTTTCCTCCTAACTAGCTGACAGCCAACATACTACAAGTTTAAACAGGCTGTCTAACCAATGGAATAACCAAACTACAAGTTGAGACCAGTCTCCCTAAACAAATATGAACTAATAAAGTAGAAATTGACACCAGCCTCTTAAATTACAAGTTGTAACCAGCTTCTCTGACCTTTAATGAATCAACAAACCACAAGTTATAACCAGCTTCTCTAACCGACTGAAAGTGATAAACCACAAGTTATAACCAGCTTCTCTAACCGACTGAAGTGATAAACCACAAGTTATAACCAGCTTCTCTAACCGACTGTAAGTGATAAACCACAAGTTATAACCAGCTTCTCTTACCGACTGAAAGTGATAAACCACAAGTTATAACCAGCTTCTCTTACCGACTGAAAGTGATAAACCACAAGTTATAACCAGCTTCTCTTACCGACTGAAAGTGATAAACCACAAGTTATAACCAGCTTCTCTCACCGACTGAAAGTGATAAACCACAAGTTATAACCAGCTTCTCTAACCGACTGTAAGTGATAAACCACAAGTTATAACCAGCTTCTCTTACCGACTGAAAGTGATAAACCACAAGTTATAACCAGCTTCTCTAACCGAATGTAAGTGACAAACCAATAGTTATAACCAGCTTCTCTAACCAACTGTTGTAAGTGACAAACCACAAGTTATAACCAGCTTTTCTAACAGTTTAAAAACAGTCTCTCTACCTGTCAGTGAATTAACCAACAGGTTGCCTAACCAACAGACACAGCATATGGTCCACCCAACCTACCTTGGTCCCCAGGCTGGAACATGGGGAAATTCTCTACCCATAGAAATTGGAAGCTTTGAGGGTCATAGAGCTTAAGTCCTGCTGTCTGGAGTTTGTCAGCACAGAAAGTTCTAATGTTGCCCAGCACTCGGCCCTGACAACACAAAAAGTGTTCTATTGGAAAGTTTTTAATTGCTGGGTTAGAAATACAGAACTACTACGATTTATGAATAAACGACAATATTTATGACAGTTTCTTTGATTGTGGTAGAATATATAATATCAACACAATTTTTGAAATATATATGCAGGGTGGATCAGAAATTATGATAATTTTTAAAATTCGCATAACACTCAAATGATAATGATTAAAAATTTTGTTAAACTTACACCCAAAAAAAGGATAAATATCTCATTGACTAATGACAGCTTAAGTTAGCAATAGATATATATATCAATAGCGAGGAAACAAAATTGCGCACAATGTCAGCGCCAATATTTGCGAAGCCTTGCAAAACTTTTATGCAATGTGTATGCCCAGCATGCCAAAGTATTATATATTTTGCAATAAATTTGCATTTAAACAAGAATTATCTAATATTGCCAAAATTAGATTAAAAAATTGGTCAAATTATTGATGGTGTCAGATTATCGTTTGTCCAAATTAACGCTGGTTATTCGATAGGCTGGAGGTCAAAGCAGGAAAACATTGTGGAATTATCGCAAGTGTCAAATAGAAGCATGTTGAATTAACAAGGTTGTACTGTCTAATTTACATATTCCAGCATAAAAACTGTTGTTAATTCCTTGCAGATCTTACTCTACATCTTGTTAAAATTCCATCCAGATATAGGTGAGGAAAATTAAATAAATGACTAAATAAACTCACGAGTCATGTTTCAGCCTTAAGCCTGATCACTGACGTGTTCTAATCTGGAGGCAAGAAATCAACTGGCCAACATCTGGGGAAAAGACTGCTTCATGGTCTGGGACGGCATCATGCTGGAAAGTCATTTTCTCCTACACATAGTAGAACAAGGAACCCTGACTTGTGACGGGTATCATGATGATATCTTGGGCCCTTATGTCAAGCCATTCCTTAATGCATTTGGTCCTCTATTTATTTCATTAACGATAATTCCAGGCCATTGGCCCTTTTAACAATTTCCTTGAAGTTGGAGATATTTGTCTGATGTAGTGGCCTTCAAGATCACCAAATCTGAATCTCATTGAGCATGTGTGGGCTGCTTTAAAAAGATGCAAGACACCAGTCGCTTCCTAGAACTCTCCAAGAACTAAAAATGTCCTTTTAGAAGGGGGTGGAATTTGTTACTTTAGCTCTTTTCAATATCTTGAATGAAGTCACATTATGGAGCTCACATTGTGGTTAGGGATGTTCACATTTAAAACAGAAAAAAAAACATGTTCTACTTTTTTGAAAAGGGGATTATTTTTCTAACAAAATAAAACATTCTTTATTCATTATGTTTTAATTCAATGTTGTACAAAATATAAAAATGATGTGAAAATTTTTCTGAGAGGATATAATAAAGATTGCATTTGTCAATCTAATTCTGTACACTATTGTATTAAAATCATGGAATTCGTGTAATCTTTACACAAGGGGATAAGAAACAACAACATTGTATTAAAATTTAATGATTTTTTCAAAATTTTCAATCCCATTACATTTCATCAAATCTTGTTTTGATTTTCTGAATTTTTCCTTTTAATGACAAACAATTAAAATAAATACATCCATTAGAAATGAATTTTTACTTTCCTCCTTTCTTTTATTAGTTCAAAGATATCTTCTGAAATCCAAGAATTATCCCTCTTCAGAGATTGCTAACATAATTGTGTGGGACATGTTTTGATTGAGGTCATTTTTTTCTATTACATTGTTCTCTTATTTTAATGCTAAGGCACAATTTGGATTATTAATATATACAGTTATAGGCGTCATGCATTCTTTCTTAATTCTGTCACTGTTTGCTTTTGATTATAGATTATAAACACAAGGTAATAAGACCAAATCTAATGATAAGGCACAATTTGGATTATCAACATATAGAGTCACGACCGTCTTTCCTCAATTCCTCATCGCTGTCACGGATGCGAGCGCATCATCATTATGATCATTATCATTATCTAATGATAATTATTATTATTATTATTGTTATATATATATAGTCACGACCGTCTTTCCTCATTGGCCGCCTCTGTCACGGATGCGTGCGCACAGGGAGGTCACGTGCTCGCCGGGAGCCAACGGGCACGCGCCGCCGGCATTACGTCATAGATTATAAACACAAGGTAATAAGACCTAATCCAAATAAATAAATAGTGTGTGATAAGGCACAATTTGGATTATATTTAATACAGTTATCAGCGTCATGCACAATTCTGTCACGTTAAGTGTCAAGTTACGGTAAGTAGAAATTTAAAATTTAAAAAAAGATGCCGAAACCCGGGATCGAACCAGGGACCTTTAGATATTCAGTCTAACGCTCTCCTAACTGAGCTATTTCGGCTTATTTCATTTATTTCTATAGAAGCTTCTATCTTTATAATTATGTATATTTACAAAAAGTCAATTCGCTCGCGCCTCTAGCGGTGAAAATGAGGGGTAATACCAGCTGACCTAATGTACATGTAAAGTTTGGAGCGGGACGTTTCACAAGAGTGACATCCACGGCTCCAATTTATAATTGTAACAAATAGTATTTGAATAAAAACATTCAATCGGTAAAACCCGGGCGTTGCCCGAGCCATTCGTCTAGTAGATTATAAACACAAGGTAATAAGACCAAATCTAATGATAAGGTACAATTTGGATTATAGATTATATATAAAAATGAATGTTTGTTGGTTTGTATGACCTGTATACAAATTCGCAGTAGTTCACTAATTCAAACCAAAATTTCCATACATAGGTAAAAAAATAACGGGGATGACGATAGGCTTTTTTAAAAAATATATAAATCAATTATTAAAACTATATATTCAAATTATTCTACTTAGCTCACAAACAGCGCCCTCTAGGACGCGGGCGATCTGCCGGCGGCGCACGCCCGTTGGCTGCTGGCGAGCACGTAACATCCCTGTGCGCCGCCGGCGAGCACATGACTTCCCTGTGCGCGCGCATGACTGTCGGCGACTGCCCGCCAGCGAGAGAAGCTTTTTCTTAATTACAATGCAAGTCCTTAACTATATTTACAGGTTTTCTAATTTATAACTATTTCACATATTTACATATATGTTTTAATTTTTTGCTAAAACTGATCTAATTCGCCGTTTAAAATAACTGCTCTTGCGATATTTGCTATGTTTTATGTGTTTGAATAAAACATTTAATCGTGTAAACCCGGGCATTGCCCGGGTCATTCGTCTAGTAGATTATAAACACAAGGTAATAAGACCAAATCTAATGATAAGACACAATTTGGATTATAGGTTATAAACACAAGGTAATAAGACCAAATCTAATGATAAGGTACAATTTGTATTATCTATATATATAAAAATGAATGTTTGTATGTCCGGTATACAAATTCGCAGTAGTTCACTAATTCAAACCAAAATTTCCATACATTGGTAAAAAATAACGGGGATGACGATAGGCTATTTTGAAAAATATATAAATCAATTATTAAAACTATATATTCAAATTATTCAACTTAGCTCACGAGCAGCGCCCTCTAGAATGCTCAGGCGACCTGCCGGCGGCGCGCGCCCGTTGGCTGCCGGCGAGCATGTGACTTCCCTGTGCGCGCGCATGGTGGGCGGTCGCCGACCAAAGACCAAATCTAATGATAAGGTACAATTTGAATTATTATTAATATATACAGTTATCAGCGTCATGCATTCTTTCTTAATTCTGTCACCGTTTGCTTTTGGTTCAGTGGTAGAATGCTCGCCTGCCACGCAGGCAATTTTTATATTTTTAAAACTCTTTATATTATTAAAATATATGTGCTTTTCCTGTCTATGTACAGATTTATGGTCTATGTACACAAGTATACAAGTATGTATACAAGTTATTTGCAAATTGCGTGGCAAATTTGCCCTTTCGCTCGCAAGCAGCGCCTCTAGCGGTGAAGATGGGAGGTAATATCAGCTGACCTAATGGACATGTAAAACGTGTTTTAACAGGACATAGAGAAAAATCTGGAAAATATATTTTTCGGATTTTTAGTCAAGAAAAATAAATTGACAGGTTCTGGGAAAAAAGTAGTTGTTTTTTATTCAGAAAATGATGATGACAATATTGCTGTATCCTATTTGATTATCAGATACAAAATTATATCCGGAAAAATTCCAAAAGGCAGAGACCACGGGTGAAGCCAGTTCATTTTTAGTATGCAGGAACAAAATTCTAACAGAAAAACATTCATTCGAGCAGAAGACACAAAGCCAGATCATCTCTTTATAAAAATATCGCTTCTCAGACACAAAGTTTGGAGCGGGACGTTTCACAAGAATTACATCCACGGCGCCAATTTATAATTGTAACGAATAGTATTTGAATAAAAGCATTTAATCGGGTAAAACCCGGGCATTGCCCTTTCTTAATCAATTCTGTCACCGTTTTCTTTTGTGAATGGAATAAATACCCAAATATGGCCATTTCTCATAACCATCGGTGGTTCAGTGGTAGAATGCTCGCCTGCCACGCGGGCGGCCCGGGTTCGATTCCCGGCCGATGCATTTTTTTTTTTTTTCACAATTTTTAAAACTCATTTATATATTATACAAGAATGACATCCACAGCGCCAATTTATAATTGTAACAAATAGTATTTGATTAAAAGCATTTAATCGGGTAAACCCCGGGCGTTGCCCGGGTCATTCGGCTAGTAGATTATAAACACAAGGTAATAAGACCAAATCCAAAAAAATAAATAGTGTGTGACGTTTCGGTAACAGTGTTGTTACAATCTCCAGACTAAAGTACTGAATGAGAAATTTTACCACAGCATGGTTTAAATAGTTACTGTTATCAAGTGTGTAAACAAGATAGCAGGTAAGAAGAAGATAATTTTCTGAGAAACACAGATAATTATTCTTAGAATTAAAAGTGGAAAAAACCCACTTTTTTATTTATTTATTATTATTTTTTTTTAGATATGACTCCTCTAATGTGTTTAATAATTATGATATCTATTCACAGCTGTGGCTATAAGGATAGAACTCCAGAGACCATCACTCACCACAAAGGCAGCAGGTCCGGCAGATACCACCACCAGGTCTGTGGGTCCAGCTCCCAGGGTGGAGTTGATCTCTAACTGGTGCTCTGGAGACACTAGTTTGGCTACTGGACTCTTCCAGGATCCATCCGACCTGAGTTGGATCTCAAGTAGATTCTGCACACATTGGTGAGAGAAGTGTTGTTACCATCAACAGACTGATGAGAGAAGGCTAAATTAAATGATTAGTAAAAAAAATTAATTCTTTACTTATATAAAAACTAAATATAAAATAATTTTACTGGATGAGCTTTGCTCAATCATTTGATTATACTTATATGAATAAATTTGTTGCAGGCCTAGATGATTATGTCCATAGGTCACCTAAATACCTATAACACCTTAGAAAATGTGGACTATATAAGAAAATCATTCCAATACAATAGTAGATAGGACTGGAGATTAATCAGGTGAACTCTCTGAGAGGGTTCAGCATTGATGAACCAAGCCCTATTCTCTAATTTTTCTATTGCTACAGTGAGGTTTTCAAAAGTAGTTTTTGATAATTTATTTTGAAAAATGAAGCATTAATGTAAAAAGTGAAAAATTTATTCCCAATGATGATACCATATAGGTGGGCATCTTACACTATTCTTGCATAATATTTTAATTAAATGCAGATTCAGATTAATAAATGTTTCACTATATCAGCTTTGGCAAATTTTGAAAAAGTCTCATCCATACAGAGGTAATGGCTATTTTCTTATGTCATACTAGAATAATCATAAAATTAAAGACACTTCTTTCTTTTGTACACAGGTCTTTTTCTCGTTGTTAACATCATATGACTATTCTATTCATGGCCTAAAATTATTGTATATATATGTATAGACAAATATAAAGGCATACATGTATGACAGCGCAAGTGTCCCTAGGGGGACATAGCGCTTTGAATTGAAATAAAATAAAAATCATGAAAGTAAAGACACCTGTGTAGTGACTAAAGGATTTTTAAAATGTATAAGCTGTATTATATGCTGATGATGACTTAAATGATGGCTAAAAAATAAAATAACAGAAAAGAGAAAATACATAAGGCATAAGATACATGTGAAGTCCCGGTGCTTTCCCTTGACTAAAACCTTTTCCTGATCTTGTAAAAATTATTATGTTAGAGCCAAAAATTATTGATAACCAGATATCTCACTGCAGATTTCATTTTAAAAACATTTTGTGCAAGGTTGTAGTTTTTAAAACGCTTTTCACAATTTTATCTTGAATCATAAACAACATGTATTGGTTGTAAGCAATACTTATCTGGTAATAGATAGGCCTTGAAGTAACTTGGAATTGTAGTTCTCAACTGGCCTTGCCCTCTATTGTACTACATACAGAGCACTGTACTAACAGAGCAAAGAAGAGAGGAGGAATGCCACCAGTTCAAAACTGATTACATCAACCATCTCAACACCTCTCACCACAGTTATCCGAAGAATTGAGCAAGGCAGAGAAATTTAGAAGAACAGCATTCATGATACATGGTTCTTGAGAGATTTTCAGTATTGTATAATGTATCTATTTTATTGGGTTGTCCCATTTTTGGAATAATTTTTGAAAATTTCATAAAATGGAGTCATAATAATATATATTTAGATTCAATAAAATAATCCCTTGTATCAATATTAAGGTCAGGCTTCCAAGATTAGCTTTCTTTGAAAAAAAAATTATTTCACCAATCTAGCTTTCGAGCACGAAAGGCTTTCTACAGGGGAAAACATGATAAAATAAATTTCTGAAAGGACACAAGTTGAAATATAATCAAATCCTATTTTATATAATTTCATATCCACATGTGTAGACATGTGGTGCACTTACAGTAAAAGCAGTCGCCTACTTCTACCCACCATGATTATCATGGCCGTGTACTAGGGATAAGCAAATATATATATATATATTATATTTGAAATAAAAAAGATAAGATTTCTGTTGTTTTGGATCATCTTGATGATTATACTATGGTGGTGCAGTCGTGGTTGAATAATCTTGAAATAAAAATAATAATGGTTTTGATCAGTAATTGCTTTTATTGTGCTAAAGGAATATATAAAACATAATTTGGTAAAAAGTAATGCCTGTCTTAAGGCGAGTAGAAAAAGAAAAACAAAAGAATATTTACATAATGTACAAAAGTTTTGGGTCGGCCAACAATGAGTTTATATAGTGGAAGCGTGACCTCTGGCGGTCGATTTAGCAGAATATTTGTATCTATGAAATATATAATTTTTTAAATAAAATAATATTTTTATACAACATATATATATAAAGTTGCAACCTATATTTGATTTATTGTATCATGTTTTCTCCTGTAGAAGGGTTTTCATGGCTGAAAGCTATTCAAGGGAGTCTGATATTTTCACCTTGAATATATTTAGATAATAAAAAGGAGGGCATATATAGACAAATAAATCCTTTTTCCAATCCAATATATGCCTTTTATTACCTAAATATAGGTTGCTCTCTATTTTCAGTAACATATATGTCTTTTGAAAAGTAGTGCAACACACTTTCACATGCATGTCGAATCCTGTCATTTGGAATCCTGTCGACTTAATCTATGGTGTGAGATCCTGTTGACTCTCGCTATACTGTGTTGACCAAGAAGAACAGTCAGGATGTGGATAGTTTTCCAGTACCTCTCTGCACCATGAAGACCTTTAACAGTTCTCACAGAGTACAGGCAGTCGTGGCCGAGGCAGAGTGGAAAGCTTGGGAATGTCCATACACAAAAAACTAAGAGACACAGTTGTATTAGGCAAGTTTCGTGAACAGATAAAAGTCGATTTAAGGAGCAAGATGGAGATAGAAGAGTTCTTACTGGTCTACATGATCGATGAGGAGGACCTTGGACACAACCGACGAGGGCTCCCGCTGATGCTGAAATGACTATATTTTCGGCTAGGGTGGAGGTCTTATATATCTTTGCCGAGAGGAAGTATTGAGTTTCAGAGGATGCAACAAGGGCGTGGATCAGAAGAAGTGACATTGTATACTGGCAACGCCCTGAGATCTTGCTATCTTTAGGCCTCGTTGGACTTCTAACTCAATCTCTTGCTTTAGCTCAACTCAATCTATTACAGAGTTTTATTTATTCATCCTCAGTTTGTACAAAGTACATTACATATGGTGATGTAATGACATATGTCAATTATGTGTATAATTATTTACAGAAGTGTTTATTATACAACATGAAAATCTTGTTATAAGTATTATACAATATGGGGTTGTTGGTTTAAATTACCATATGCACTCATTCTTTAAAAACTCTAATGAGTGAGAACAAAAATTTTGATGAAAAATTAACTATGGAACTTAGAGGTTTGTGCATTATTGAGGAGATATAGATGGTTTAGGGTTAGAATATCAATATAGTCATATGTCAACATTCCAACTATTGAAGACATTATCATTGAATTGGCTAAGTGAAAAAAGTTGCCACAAGGGATCCTACATGATTTGAATGATGCTCAATGGTAACAGTTCTTTACTGACTTGCAACAATTAGACATTTTGGTTTGAACAAATTGTTTTGTGTGAGAAAAATAGGATTATTTTTCACAACAGGAAGAGATTAAGGCAGTGGTTAGACAAAGATGAGGACCCAAAATACTTCCCCAAACCAAGCATGCATCTAGAGAAAAATACGTTCATTGTTTGGTATTCATATGCTGATTTATTGCATTAAAAATTATTTAATAGTGTCAAAACAAAAATTCAGATTTAGATTGTCAAGAATTGGAAAAAATACATATAAAATTGTGAGAAAAATGCCTAGTTTGGTCAATAGAAAGGAAGTTATTCTGCTTCAAGAAAAAGTGGAACTACACATTTCATTTGCGACTTGAGAAAAAATTGTCCAATAAAGTAATGAAGCTCTTGCTCATCTTCCGTTTTCTCACATGATCTTTCCCCCTAACAATTTCCATTTATTCAAGTATTTGTATAAGTTTTTAAAATGGAAAATCTATAATCAACTGGGGAGAGGTTGAAAACATATTTTTTGAGTTTTTGGCTTCCAGACTATCTGAATTTTAGGTAAAGGGTGCAAATAAGTTGCCATCACTTTAGCAGAAGTGTAATGTCTCTAATGGTGCTCACTTTGTTAAAAAAAAAACTGATTCAAGTTTATATATGATTTCCTTAATTTACTCATTCCTAATAGATATTACTTATAAGACAACCCAAATCATATGAGTTTGTAAATTAAATAAATGATGATATACAAAGATGTGAATGAAAATAAAAAGGAGAAGAAATACAAATTTTGGTGCCTTACCAATTCTTCTAGAAGTGGACTGTACTTAGTCTTGAATTCTTCAATATCAGCTTTCTTTATGTTTTTCTGTAAAATTAAAGCATATTAGTTTATTAAAGTAAAGAACAGTAAAATGAAAGTTTTTAAAACAAATACACAATACAGTAAAAAAAAAAAAATTTTTAAATCTTCTTCTTTCTTATCTCCACACTGGGTGAAGTAGAATGCGTCTGCCTTTGTCATTAAGACTGGGAGCACTACTCAATGGCAGGCCGACTTAACTCCAAAATAAATGGCCACCTCTGACATAAGGACAGACGCCATGTGCAGCCGCTCCTAACATGGATAACAAACGCTGCTCATCCTGTATCCCTGGAATAAGAGCCCTAACAGGGTACTATCAGCCGGGCCATTTGAGCCCAGGTTTTTTAGTGAGCTTGTTACTGCTCCCCCTCCTCCTTTTTCATCTGGGCTTGGGACCGGCATGGACGGAGTTTTCCTTTTAAATTAATGACTATAATTAAGCACTGACTTACAATAAAACCCCGCTAATACGAACCCTGGCTATAGCGAACTTTCCCTTAAAACGAACCTAAAGCGATTCCCAATTCCATTCCATTGAAAATACCATCATTATAAAGAACTTGGCGATTTTTTATATAACGAACTACCCCTATAACGAACCTATTTTCGGTCCCAAAATAATAAAATCAATTAAAAATACTATGCTTATAACGAAGTTAAAATTGTATTTTAAAAATATATATATTAAAACAACAAAATTTTGAGCATGTTTCAACTCACGGATCGCGATTTCGAAACAATAAATTTAGCGGCATTTTTTTGTTTTGTTTTGCTGTGTATGTTGTATACATTTTTACCTATTATACTTTTTATTAAATAGAATATCTTTGCAACCATCAAATTTTAAATAGAAAAAAGTGCAAATGGCTTCCAAAATATAGAAAACAAAGGCATTCTAAAAACAAAAACGTTATTACTTTTTAAAAAAGGCCATTTTCAAAACTTTTCAAAGTGAAACAACACAGGCAAAATTTCAGAACATGTTAAAATAGGAAAATAAAACGTTTCTATTAAAATTTTGAATATATTATTCTATTTTATAATATAAAATAGAAGGCTATTAAAATATTGTTTACAAAGAGGAATCAACCTTAACTTTTGCCGCGATCGTAAGTGTTAGGGCTAAAAAAAAAAAAATTCCAAATAAACGGGCCCGTTATGCAACCGAATTTGTTTTTTAAGCCATGAACTATGGCGATTTTAAGGCCAGCAATGGTTTGAATGACAGGTTCAAAACAAATGGAATTCTAGACTTAAGAAGAATATGTGGAAACATGAAATAGAAGAAAAACACTAACTTTATTTGAAAGGTGCAATGATAGAGTTCTTTGAAGCAACAAGGTATTAGAGCCATATTTTAAAGTAAACATTGTATAAAGTGATAAAGATGTTTTAAAATCATTTTATTACTTTGAATATATAATTAATAAAACTTTGCCTAGGATTTGTCTTGATTTTGAAATTAGACATAGAGGTACATGTATGCTAATGATAAGAAGAACCTATCATCAAATAATTTCTTTCATTATTCAGTATTAATGTAAGGAAATAGGTCAATTAAGGGGATTAAAACAAAGTGAACATTATTAAGAGGCAGCCCCTTCCAGTGTGTATGGCTGTCCTTTAATTATAAAGCCCAGAAATTTGAAAAAGTAAAAAAATATATATCCAAACCTTGGCTATAGTGAACCAAAAGCTCTGTCCCATTGGGGTTCACTATAGAGGGGTTTTACTGTAATTTCAAATGAAAAATCTGATCCTTTGGGGCGTTGAAGAAGTTGGACTGTATATATATTTGTTCTGAAAATAGAGCAATCTATATTTAAATCTTTAGATAATGAAAAGGCGCATATTGGATTGAATAAAAAGATTTATTTACAAATATTTTGGTTGGCTGAACACCAAACTTTGTCAAGGCACTACATTTTGTATCTTTTGGTTCAGCCAACCAAAATATTGGAAAATAAATATTTTAATTCAATCCAATACAGTAGAACCTCCCTGTAAAGGACACCTAATTTTAGAGCCAAAGTGTCCTTTAGAGAGAGGTATCCTCTTACTGGAGAGTTGCTAAATTTTAAAAATGGTAAATTTGTAAATGAAAACTGTCCTTTGTAGAAATGTGTCGGCTAAAGGGAGGTTCTACTGTATATGCCTTTTTATTATCTATACATATTACCTATATGTTATATTTAAAAAATTATTTTTCATAGATCCAAATACTCTGTTAAATCGACCGCCAGAGGTCACGCTTTCCCTTTATATAACTCATTGTTGTTGTTTCCCGAGGGCCAACTCAAATACTTTTGTAAATTATGTGAATAAGTTTTTCATTTTTTAGATTCTTACGCCTTAAGCCAGGCATTACTTTTATCAAATTATGTTTTCTATATTCCATAAGCTGAATTAAAACTATTTCTAATCTTTATTATACTTTCAAAATTTTAGCCACGACTGCATTACCATAGCATTCTCCTGAAGATAATCAAAATCAGCACACACACACAGAAAATCTCATTATTTTTATAATAATAGCCGACAGGGTATTAACCTGTATATTGGTTCAAAATCTCAAGAGCAAAATTATCTAATTTCAATTATGCAAATCCTTCACCCAAAAATAGCTCATTTTCTAATGTGCAAATTCTTCTTCGATCAAACATAATCCTCTCCAATCAAAAATAGCCATTTTCATCTACTATAGACAAAATAAAATCAAAAATAGCCCTCTAAAATCAAAAATGCCAATCTTCAACCAAACATAGCCTTCTTCAATCAAAAATAGCCTACCACAATCAGAAATAGCCTACCACAAAAAAACTATAGCATCAACAGTAATCGTCATCTCCAGCTAACTCCAGACAACTCCGGATATCTCCATCTCCAGCAGTTTCAAGCTACAAGCAGCCTTCTTCCATACAGCCATCTCCGGAAATCAACTCCATCAACACCCACAAACACACACGCCGACCGTGCGGCCACGCTAGTTTTAGCTCCGCCGTTTTCGCCTCTGGCGAGCGGAAAAATACAAAATTGATATTGGCTGAAAGCCCTCAATCCGCTGAACAAGTGCCTGAAAGGCCCAGCGTTCAATCTCAACCAGGTGAGAAGATATCACCGAAAGAACGAATCGAAGAGAATTCTTCTAAAGAATTTTCTATGGAATTTCAAAAGGAAACGAATCTGCCGGCGCGCGAGATGCATGCAAGCCTGGCCGCCGCGTGTGATGACGTCACGGCGCCGCTGATTGCTGCTTCTTGCAGCGCTTCAACAGCCAACCTGGCCCCGCTCATCTGGGGAGATAGCAAATTGGCGGAAATGGACGACAACGACGATTTCACCGTCGTAAGAACCAAGAAAAGGCGCTGCGACTCGCCGGTTCTGCCTGCCATGGCCGCGCAGTCCAACAGCGCTGGAGCTTCTCGCCGACAGCGATCGTCGACGGGATGGATACCTCCGGTCCAGGAGATCAGGACCACGACGGCACATGTCATGGAGGCCAGGGCTCGCCAGGCATCCTGCACCGAGGAGCAGTGCCTATTTCTCGAGTACTGCCCGGATTACCAGTCCTACCAATATCTTAGGGCTATCGAGAGAGTGGTCGGAGGACCCAAAAACATCTTCCAGTTCTCAAAGATCAACGGCCACTACTTGTTGGGACTCGCCAGCAGATCTCTGGCGGAACACCTAGTCCGGCAAGGCCTCGAGATCGAGGGAACCCTCATCAGGACCTTCCCCTTCAGGAAGAGCTCAACCAGAATAACGGTTGGAAACCTGCCCTTCTTTGTGGCGGACGCTGCCATCGTTGACACCCTCTCCCGCTATGGGCGCATAACCTCCATCGCCCCCAAGCTGCTGAAGGCTGGAGAGTTTACATACACCGACGGCCGACGGGAGGCCTTCATCCTCCTCCACGACGGCATCACCATCGACAAACTGCCTACTCGATTTGAGATCAGGATCAAGGGTGAGGCCTGGCCAGCCTTCCTGTCTCATGGAATAAAATGCTCGAAGTGTCACGGCCAAGGGCACAGAAGAGCTAACTGCCCCCAACTCCATGGGCGCTCTACCACCGCCAGACGGGCTTCACCACCCCCTTCCACCGACCTCCCACCTTCGACCGCGCCTGCGCTGCCTAGGCGGTCTTCAGCTGCGCCTCCTGCGCCAACGCCTCCCAGTCCAGCTGCCGAGGCTTCTGGCGCCCCA
Source organism: Cordylochernes scorpioides (assembly GCA_030710605.1). NCBI lineage: Eukaryota > Metazoa > Arthropoda > Arachnida > Pseudoscorpiones > Chernetidae > Cordylochernes > Cordylochernes scorpioides. Next base: position 35,295,950 of record CP092872.1, on the reverse strand, counting down.
CCTGTTGCCCGAGATGCGCTCCTGACATCTGCGCCTCGGCCGTCTACACCAGTGCCTCAGCCTCGTCTGTGCAAGCGGCGGCTCCTGCTCCTACATCGGCGACCCCTGCACCAGAGGATCCCGTGGACCCTCGCTCAGCGGCATCAAACAATCCTGAGCCGACGCCTCCCGCTCGGCCGGACCTCGTTGCCCCGCGTGGCCCTCTGCTCGTCCAGGAGACCCTCGGGCATGCAACCCTCACACCAGACGTAGAAATGACCGAAGTCGATGAGAACACCAATCCGATAACGGAGGAAGAACGATGTGCACCCCCACCGCCCACTCCCCATGGGGAAGAGGCGACACCGGCCATGGCGACACCTCCGCCTCCACTGCCACTGCTGTCCCAGGTGGAGCTGGAGAGAAAGTGCGAACACCAAATATGTGACCTACTCGAAGAGCTGAACTATCAACGGGCCTTAAAGCCCCTAATCAAGAAAGGGCTAGATTTACAAGGCCTCTCATTTGCGATCATGTGGCTCGAGAGTAAGGAATATCTCCTCGAGACTCTCTCACCTAGACCCAGACACAAAGCCATTCTCGCCGAGTTTCTCGGCACTGTCGCCGAACATGCTCGCGACCACCACCCCTTAATTCAAAGGGGAATATACGAGCTCAGGCTGGCTCTGAGCTACTAACAGAATCAAGATAATTGTAAATAATTGTACTTTCTCCCATTGACTCTGAGTGTAATCATTGACTGAAAAGTCAATAAAATTGTTTTCATTGTCAAAAAAAAAAAAAACTCCCTCCATCCTCTGCAACACCGGTCATCTCCATCTACAGCCAACTCCAGGCATCATATCTTCCACCCAACACCAGCCATCTCCTGAGATCTTCAAATCCAGCCCATCATCCATTTCAAGGTTCTTTGTATCTGCCTTTTACGTGATTTACCTCATTTTAACTTTTTGATTCTTTCATGTTTACAAAGGTTTTCAACCACTTATTTGCTTATGGTTACATCCCTTTTATGTAATTTTTTAAATATTTTTGCCATTTAAATAGTGCCACTCCTTTGAATCATTTTAAAATTTCATATTTTATTTGCATATTTAGTTCTATATCTCTCCTAATTATATTTCATTCCATATTATACTTTTAAAACCTTTGTAGTTAGGTTAAACCTTTAACACCATATCAGTTTTTAACACACCATATGTAAAACAGTCGGCCGGGAGGACAACAACAAAATAATATAACCTATTTCTCAAATCTTCAATATTTTAATTAACTTATACATTGTCTATCATATTTCCACTATATATTTTCGTTAATGACCACAATACCCTATAGCTTCACATTTCTATCTTATATTTGAAATTCCCAAACTTTTAATATTGATATTTTCTTATTTAATCTCATTTCTTAATATGTTATTATTTTTAAAATTTGCCTTTTTACCCCCATTACTAATTCCCTATGTAAATACAGAAAGCGTACCTAACTAATATGTAAATTTAGCGAGACCAACAAATGTAAATTTTAACTTTTGTTTTTGCCCACCTTGATTCTTTTTTCTCAAATGATCATTCTTTATTTTTACCATTAATTTTTCTTAACATGTTCATTCCTTATTTGCACATTTCCCTTTGTACATAATTAAACTTTGCCTACAACTTATTGCTTTTTTTTTTCATAAATGCCTTTTTCTTATCATCATCAAATGTTTTTAGCATTGCCATATATCTTTTGCCAATTATTTTCAATAGTTTTCTTTTTTTTTTCAATGTTGTTCTTCATCATTTTTTCATTAACTCCGCCTTTGCCGGTCCCAAGCCCGGATGAAAAAGGAGGAGGGGGAGCAGTAACAAGCTCACTAAAAAACCTGGGTTCAGCTGGCCCGGCTGATAGTACCCTGTAAGAGCTCCTGATCCAGGGATACAGGATGAGCAACGTTTGTACTCCATGTTAGGAGCGGCTTGCACATGGCGTCTGTTCCTCATGTCAGAGGCGGCCATTTATTTTGGAGCTAAGTCGGCCTGCCACTGAGTAGTGCTCCCAGTCTTAATGACAAAGGCAGACGGATTCTACTTCACCCAGTGTGGAGATAATAAAGAAGAAGAAGATCATTTTTCATTCATATACTTTTGTAATTATTATTCATTTTATTTTCCTTCCTCATTTTTAATATTATATGTATTTTTTTTCTTGTGTCTATTTCCAATCTATTGGTTAACAATAAGCCAATTATGGAATAACATTTTTATTTTCTCTCTTTACCAATCATGTTATCACACACATTCACTATAATTGTTACACTTTTATATCTCATTTTCTCTGTCTTTTCCAGTCTATTGATTCACAACAAGCCAATACGATTATGAATATCACTTTCACTCTCTACCAATATTTTTATCATTTACATTTATATCATTTTGTACTTTCCCTGTCTATTGGTTACTATCAAAAAACCAATATGATATTGGAATATCATTTTGTTCTAATAAACCCATATTATATTCTTTGCAAGGGGGAAATGTTATATAAAAATATTATTTTATTTAAAATTATATTTCATAGATTCAAATACTCTGTTAAATCGACGGCCAGAGGTCGCGCTTTCCCTTTATATAATTCGTTGTTGTTTCCCGAGAGCCCGCTTGAATACTTTTGTAAATTATGTAAATAAGTTTTTCATTTTTTAGATTCTTACGCCTTAAGCCAGGCATTACTTTTATCAAATTATGTTTTCTATATTTTATAAGCTCAATTAAAGAGTTTTCTAATCTTTACTATTTTTATTTTACTTTCAAGATTTTAACTATGACTGCATTACCATAGCATAATCCTCAAGATAATCAAAATCAGCAGAAAATCTTCTTATTTTTATAATCTACTAGCGGACGTACCCGGCTTCGCCCGGGTTTTACCTGAGTAAAGGTTTGTCTAACGAATCTCTCGATAAAGTGAACATTTTTTCCCGGTCCCTTGAAAAATACTCGATAAGTTGAATAAAATCAATATTAATTGGTTCCCTCAGTAATTGGAGTTAAAGGAATAGTATTTTGCCTTGGAATTGTATCATTATTCTTGTATGGACGTATCCGGCTTCGCCCGGGTTTTACCCGAGTAAAGGTTTGTCTAACGAATCTCTCAATAAAGTGAACATTTTTTCCGGTCCCTTGAAAAATACTCGATAAGTTGAATAAAATCAATATTAATTGGTTCCCTCGGTAATTGGAAGTTAAAGGAATAGTATCTTGCCTTGGAATTGTATCATTATTCTTGTCTCAAATAAATTGCTGTGTCATCCTGAATTTTGTCTTTCCTAATTTTCTACATTACAAAATCATCGCATCATCATGATAATATTTAGAGCAGATTGTTGAATTATAACAGATAAATTAGAATATTTATCTTGATTATTTTAAAGCGAAAAGTAATTTCAAAAATTTTATTTGCTAGAAACCTTCCCAATACTATACTAAATAACTTCCCAAAGTTTCATGGCGTTCCAATGAGTGGTTTGGTCAGGCATAAAGGACAAACAGACACACATACATTCATTTTTATATATATAGATATATATATATATAGGTAAAATTTGAAATGAAAAATTGTATGTTTTAACATATTAAAATACCAATTGTAAAAAAACATCAAAATTACCAAAAAATTATAGAAAAGAAACATTTAAATTACTGTGGAGTTGTAATACCATTCCTGACCTGTAGGGACGTCACACTCAGACTGCTATGTGACAGTCATCCAAAACAATAACTGTATCTATCGTGATCTACACACATATATCTTTATTCTAATCTGCAAGTAACCTACAGCAGAACCTCCACGAGAGGACACTCCTACTATAAGACACCTCTCTACGAAGGACAGCTTTCCTTGCCAAAATTACTAATTTGCAACACTCTAGGAAGAGGAAACCTCTCTGTTGAGACAACCTTTTCTCTGCAACTATGTGTCTTTTGCAGAGAAGTTCTACTGCATATCGTTTTAAAACACACACAACTTTATAACTATTAGAATACATAACAAATTAGAGTAAAGATATACTCTGATCTCATGGAATGGGGTGTAGGGGTGCAGCTTCCCTTGATCATGGCACCATGATTCAGGTACACTTTGGTGAAAGTCTTTGCCTGTAGTCTGAGGCCGTTCCTAACATGGAAGCAGACGCCTTTGCTGCCGATTCTAACATACGAAGCTCCTCCGTATCCCTGGAGTGGGACCCTTGCTGAGGTCTATCAACCAGGTCAGTTGAGGTCAGAATTTTTAAAGTGGTCTACTCCTCTTGTATTGTATCAAGGATTACCACAAGGATCAGCCCATAGCCCAACTCTCTTCACTCTATTTATTGCAGGCATAGAAGAAAAAAATTTCACATGAAACCAATATTGTACTTTTCGCTGATGACATTATTCTATGGAGCAGCAACACTAACTGGAAAAAAGCTGAAAGGGATTTGAACAAGACTCTTCTCCGCCTAGAAATATTTGCTAATAAACCGAAATTAGAATTTAACCCCCAAAAATCTGAAACCTGTCTTTTTACTACCGATAAGAAACTATACAAAATAAGACCAAAATTTATTCTGAAAGAACAACAATTGCAATATAAAAAACATCCTAAATATCTTGACTACACCCTGGATCCAGAAATCAACTCCAGTAAACATATTGAAGAAGTTATTAGAAAAGGAAAAGACCGACTGAATATCCTTAAATATATTTCAGAAAGAAGAGTGGGGAGCCGATGCAACAACACTAAAATTAACTTACACATCTCTAATTAGACCTATCCTGGAAAAGGTTATCAAATCTATGGTACAGCATCTGAAACAAATCTAAAATTACTGGAAAGGACAACTAAGTGCAGCTAGAATTATCACAGGTCTTTGAAATACCTGCCCTAATGATATTGTATTTTACGAGGCAGACATTAAGGATAGAAGCTACAATCTGCCAAAATATATAAACAAAATCGAGAGTTATGGAAACAAACACAGAACTTCCAATTATATACTTAATTGGGAATCCAATATAAGACTCAAAAAAGAAGGCCCTCTCCACCTGGCCAAAAGAAATGGATTTTTAAAATATAAAGTGGAAAAAAATTATTTAGCAGAAAAAATATCTCCATGCGAGCCACTACAAAATGCTATTTTTAATGCCACTTTAAATGAACCAACCAACAAACAATACCAAAATCCAGAGTACTTAAAACAATTATCATTAGAAATAATTAATAACATTCCTAAAATGCTATAACTATCTATACCGATGGTAGCAGAGACGAGTTAGGACACACTGGCAATGGCTGTCTCATCAAAGCCACAAATGGCATTGAGAAAATGAACAGAAGAAACCCAGATTTTTGCTCAGACTTCAGATCAGAACTTATAGCCATCTATGAAGCCTTAAAATCCATCAGAAATGCTAATTATCAAGATATCTGGATTCTTACTGATAGTAGAAGTGCCATAAACACTTGAGTCACACAGGAGAACTTAGAGACAAAGTAAGCAGGAACATAATTGGTTATCTCCAAAAACTCTCAAAAATTCACCTTCAATGGATACAAACACATTTGGATTTGGTCTTATTACCTTGTGTTTATAATCTATAATCCAAATTGTGCCTTATCAACTTCAATGGATACCTTCACATGTTGGCATTGAAGGCAATGAAGCTGCTGATGCACTAGCGAAAAAAGGCACAAAAGAACCCTTGCCACAGAAAAATAAACTTACTTTTAAAGAAATAGAAACAGTAGCCAAAATAAAAATAAACAAGAACTGGAGGATCCCACCTAAGCACAGTTGGTACAGTGGATTGACCCAGGAGGAACTCTGAACATCAGAAATAGAAAGCATCAAACGACACTAACAAGATTTAGAACAGGCCATCTCAAGCCATTGAAGATAGAAAATAACAACAAAATCTACCCCACTTGCCCAAAATGTAGCTTGGAACCTGCAGCTCCAGAACACATTTTGGCTTGCATATTAGATGCACTAAACAGGACCTTTGGGAGAGGCCGCTGCTTATCATAAAACAGCTCGAGGAGCATGAACTCAATGGAATTCGTGTAATCTTTACACAAGGGGATAAGAAACAACAACAACAAAGATATACTCAAGGTGCGTCTTTTTTTCCAACTCTTGTGCATGCTTCAGGGAGTTAAGGTTATGCTCAGTTAGGTCTTTGTTTTTCTCATTCAGTACGTTTTATGGTAACAACAATACACCAATGTGTTACCAAAACACAAACATTTCATTGATTTGAAAGGTGCAAAAAGAGCCAGAACTAAAGAAAATAAAAAGGGTTATGCTTCCCAAGTACTTCAATAGCTAGATACCACAATTATTTGCTACAAATGACATGTTTGAAAACATAATTTTTTAAATATATCTTCAGAGATATTAATAATAAAATCCATCTTAACTTTTGGAAGTAGCCGTTTTTTCAAACTTATGTCAGAATATTTACTTTACCACTATAGTCAATGTTTTATGATAAATAGAAAATACAAGGAATGATCAAAAGGTTCCTGCACTAGCATAATCTATATTAATAAAATGGAAATTTCATAAGTGGTGTTCACTAAAAACTTTCGTTACAATGCATCAATTTCGACCAAATTTTCAACATTTATGTAAAACGAGATGGAGCAGGTTTTGCTTAACATCAAAATATTTTTCCTAACTTTAACATGCGTAATAACTTCGCTGTTATCGATTAAATACAAAAAAAATCAACAGAGTTAATTTTATTTATATATAAATACAAAATTAAATTTCAACAGAGTTAATTTTTTTACATACTAGCTAATAATCTCAATCTAAAAAATATTCATATTGTTTTATCATGTTTCTAATTTCGCCTAACAAATATACAAATTTATAGTGACCAACATATGCAAATTTTATCTTTGTTTTTATTTAAATTGATATCGTAAACATATACATCCATTGTAAGCATTTTTCTGTTCACCTTCCGTGGTTTCTCTTTTCTCTGATAGTTTTTAGGTGTAGTATATTTTCTTATTACTAGACTACAAACATTCCCTCGAGAAAAACCTGGGCGAAGCCGGGTACATCCGCTATATTATATAAATATATGACGTAACGAATATAATTATCATTATTATCATAATATTCTGTGTGTTCCCGAATATTATTATCAATAATATTCGTTAGGCAAACTTTCACTCGGATAAAACCCGGGCGAAGCCGGGTACACATCCGCTAGTAAAAATATATATATGTATAGTAAAAAAATGCCTATTAAAAAGAGGTAAGAATTTAACACCAGATGCACATAAATGTTTGTGGGTGCAACTCGCATTTTTAATGCAAGCTAAATTAAAATAAGTATTAAAATGGAACATGTTTGTTTGAAATTCTGTTTTTGAATCAGTTAATGAGCCAGTGAAAACTTTAATATCTTACAAAAACATTTTTGAAGACTTGTAAAAGAATAAAAACATTTGAGTGGCTCAAAAGGTTTAAAGATCGCTGATATTTTAGTGGAAGATAACACATGGTGGAGACAATCAAAATGGTGAGTTTTCCTGAAAAGGCTAAAAAAAAAATAATACCCTGGTGCTTCAAAATCAGATAAGTGTTAAAAGATACTGGAGTGTCATTTGGGATATTCCCCATTCTATTACCCATGATAATCTGGACCTAAAAAGATGATCTTGTAAATTTGTCCTCGGATATTAATTCTGGGGGAAAAGAGAAACATAAAGAGATATGCAAAAACTTGTTTAAATACGTACAAGACCAAATGTGGAAACAAGGTGATAACAGGGGACAAGACATGGGTCTATGGCTTTGGTCCTAAAATAAAACATCAATCAAGTCAATGGTTGGCAGACCAAGACCCAAAAATGTCAGGATGGAAAAGTCACAAATGAAGGTTCTGCTTGTCACTTTCTTCGACAGTAAAGGACTCTTATATCATGAATTCATATTAACTGAAACAATAATTAACCAAGAATCTTATCTTTCTATTTTGAAAATGTTATGGGAGGCTGTGCAAAAGAAACACTCAGAAAGATGGCAGAATTAAGATTAACGTATGGCCACATATGGCTCGTTCAGTGCAAACTTATTTGACAAAAAAATAACACTCCTGTGCTTCCACACCCTTTCTATTCTCCTGATTTAGCACCAAATGACTCTTTTCCTTTATCCAAAATTAAAGATACCACTTTGACCCGATACAAGCCAATAAAGAGAAATCGCTGAATGTTTTCTGAGGTATACAGAAAGACAAATTTCCCAAGAGTTTCCAAAGTTGGAAGAAAAGATGGAAAAGGTGCATTGATGCAAGAGAATCTTATATTTTGAAAACTATTTTAAAAAGTTTTTTTTTTTTTTCATTTTCTATAAATAAATTTGTAGCCTCACTGTAACAACATTTTGATCATAGTTCTTGTATAAATTAAAATATTTTACCTGAAAAATTCTTATTTTCATACACTAGAGATTATTACCACTATAATGGAATATAGATTTTGAATCTGAACTCATGGGATTCGTGTAATCTTTACACAAGGGGATAAGAAACAACAACAACAACAACAGATTTTGAATCTCATCTCTTGTTAAAATTTATCATATATCTATTGGGTTTTGAAAGTCAACTAGGGGTTATACATGAGTGTACTTATGGAACAAAATAGGCAGAAGTAATCAAGGGTTATATCACCTTTTTTTTGTAGAAAACATGCACACACATACAGAAAAAAAAAAAATAATAATATAAGAAAATAAGACCAATTCAAAATAGCAAACTAGGTTTGGTCTTTCATTATAAGTATTGTCAATAATTCAATTAGTTGGTAGCAATGTTGGTACATCATTATTTTCTTTATATTTGATCTTTATATACCTTACTCTCTAGAAGTGTTGCATGTAGAAAGAGATATGCAAACTAAGGTTTTTAAAACAATGTGTGGCTGGCATCCAGTCACTATTCCTCATACTCACTGAGCCCCGTGGGATAACAACAGCTCTAACAGCAGTGCCATCTGTCTCCAAAGCAGAAGTGATGAAGTTCAATCCCAACCTGCTGAACTGTGGAGTGACATCTTGGATCTGGAAACCACCAAAGTCAAATCCCATGGTGCATTCTGCTGGTGCTACTCAGTGTCATAAGTAAATGTGAGAAAATTATTTTATTTAAAAAAACACAATAGCAACATAGACAATATAGACATGAATGAAAGCAATCAAGCCTGCCTTCATTTTTCAACAACATTATTGCTTAAGTCTTCTACTGGTACATTCTTCAGTAGTTGAACCATTTGTATTATCCTGAAAAAACACCACTGCTTTGATTTGGATCAAATGTCTTTGAATGCCCTTGATGGGTTGCAAAGTTGTTCCCTGATGATTTCTTTCCACTATAGAAAACTTGCCATCAGATAGCATCAAGACCTATTATCACAGTTCACATTACTTCAAAGCAGCATCCAAGCAGATACCCACTACTAATTAATCACAAAAATGCACAGATATTAGCATTAAGTTTAATGTTATCAATATCACCATGGAGGTTCAGTTCATATAAATAAAATATCCTTAACACCTACCAATCTCTTTAGTACAAGGAACATGCTCACAAAAGTTGGAAAGGAATGGTGGCCATTTTCAATGGTGCTAAGAGCCTTTCAGTAGTTCTCACGATTGCCATATCTTACTCTACCATCCCTTTTATTTTTAAAAGGTTATGAGGCCCCAGGTCTATTGTCCATCTGTGTGTGTTTGACAGAAAGGTGCCCTTTTAGGCATGTGTAGAAATGATTCCACTTAGAACCTAGAAAAAAGTTCAGTCTATATTAGTTTAATTTTAAACAATTCAGATATGTCGCTATTATATAGATAGTTTTTGAAAAGAAAAAATTATACGATATCACAATAACAAAGAGGGTGATGGTAAAATAGAATAGTAAATAATTGTATCAAGTGATTATATTTTCCCTATAGTTTTAGTTGTTAGGAAGAAAGCATAGCATAAAGTAAATCACTTGTATGGAATAGCGCAGGTCTGGCTTGTCTGTGCCATAGAGCTCCATGGCTTCAGCATAGGAGCAGCGGGGAAAGGGTGCAGGGTCTAGTGGTGGGAGCTGTGATGGCCAGCCAGCATGGATCAGCTCCTCTGTTACCTGCTTGACTTGCTCCATAGATGTGAAGGACATTTCCATATCAACCTGCCACCACACATATCATCTGGATTATAAATAATTTTGTGAATGCAAAAAATTCAAATAAGTGAACAATCAGTACACACATTACAGTGTGTATAGCATACACATTTAATTAGATTATTTTATTGATGGATTACATACCAGATTAGACTACTTTATTGGCTGAGTAGGCCAAATTTTACAGTAGTCTTATAGTAATATATACTGCTACAGGAATATATCATTTGCTAAGTTGAATTTAGCCTCGTTACTTTTTGAAGCAAATTTTTAAAAAGTGGTATGATAATATTTTTTTTAAGTAAAAAATTATTTTATAAAGGCAATTTGTGTGCTCACTACCATACACAAACATACCAGCCTCTAGTTAAATTACACACCTCAATAAATTTCCTGTGTGTTAGGATACCTATGTGACTTTTGTGATTTATATAGGCGTGCCACCAATCACCCAAAACACCTAATCTCACCATATCCCACCATTATCCCATAAAATTGCAAAGCTCTGGTAACTAAGTGTTAGGCATAGATGAAGCCTTCACAGCAACAAGCCATGGACTCAAATTATCGTTAAGCCACATTGATCTATGGTGGCTGATCATGTCACCATCTTCAGGAAGAATGCCACCTCCACTATGAGTGCTGAACAATTTGAAATACTTTATTGACTCCCAGACAATATTTATATAAAAGAATAATTAAACAAACTAAAATATGATACTGTTATACAATAATAAATGAAAATTTTGTCAGTAAGGGAGGCTTCCCCACCTTGAGAAAGTCCTCTCCAGACAGAGAGGATCTTGAACATTGGACCTTTCCCAAGGAGACACCAAGACCCAAGGTTTGACCATAGGGGGTCGGGTGTAAGGGTGGTCTAAACAATTGGTTTTCGACTGCTACGACCCAGGATCGAATCCCGCATTGGACACTTTTTCTAATTAAAAAAAAGAATGCTCCAATGGCCCCCAATTCTTGCAAAAGTTCAACCCCACCAGCGAGTGCAAGTATCCAAGCGGGGCTCTGGCTCATTTGTAAGTGCAAAGTCTAACTCTTTTCACATGTGTAGACATGTGGTGCACTTACAGTAAAAGCAGTCGCCAACTTCTACCCACCATGATTATCATGACCTGTACTATGTGTACTAGAGATAATGAATTTGAAAATAATAATAAAGGTTTGACCATGTTTACATTTTTAAAAAAGTTTTTATTTAACTTGCTTTCATATCTGTCCTCAAATCTTGTAATCAACTTTTAATACTTCCAAAGCACATAGAAGTTTAAAATTTTGTACACTTGTTCAATCTTGAAGACAATGAGGAGCTATCAGTGCAACTGCTTCAAATGGTTTTGTTCAACATACAAAAAATTGGCACCCTGGGTATGGAAGTATTACCATAGATCAATTCTAAAATTCATTTAGTGTACCTAAACAAAATTGATTTTTTAGTAAGGCAGAAGAAATTGTTCTCCAACTCAAAATATAAGCTCTATATATATATATAGTAAAACCCCGCTAATACGAACCCTGAATATAGCGAACCTTCCCTTATAATGAATTCCCAATTCCATTCCATTGAAAATACCATCGTTATAACGAACTTTGCGATTTTTAAAATATTGAACTACCCCTATAACGAAACTATTTTCGGTCCCAAAATGATAAAAGCTATTAAAAATACTAGGCTTATAACGAACTTAAAATTGTGATTTAAAAAAAAATTTAAAACAACAAAATTTTGAGCATGTTTCAGCTCATGGATCGCGATTTCAAAACAAAAAATTAGCAGCATTGTTTGTTTTGATTTACATTCTATTTTTGCTGTTTGTATAAATTTTTACACATTATACTTTTATTTAATAGAATATCTTTGCATTCGACAATTTTGAAATAGAAGAAAAATACAAATGGCTTCCAAAATAAAGAAAAGGAACAAAGAATGGCATTCTAAAAAAAAAAAAAAACAGTGGCAGCATGCTCTTTTAGAAGCGTTCTATTTCACGTTTAACCTATGCTAAATAATAATTCCAAATAATTTTAAAGCCAGAAATGGTTTGAATAACAGGTTAAAAAACAAAATTTAATATACACTTCAGAAGAATATGTGGAAACTGGAATTGGAAGAAGAAGGGGGGAAAAAAAACAGTTCCCCCAAGTTCCCCATGTCTCATGAGCCACAAACAAATCGGCTTATAAATTCTCAAAAACTACCACTACAGTTCTATTTTTAAAATGGAATTCTTGTTAGGTATATGACTCATTTAGGGTTCGCTGATATTCCTCCTGGCCGGCCGTTTTACCACCGATTTTGTGTTTGTAAATTAGCGTTTTTTTTTTTTCTCAATTTTACCGATCGCGCTATCGTATCATGTTTCGCGTCCGATTTTTCTGAATTGGATACTTTTGATTCTTCCTCAATTGATTCAGAATACACGGAGCTTTATTCCTTTGATGGAAATAACAATATTTAAAGACAATTCTGATTTTCAAATTTTACTTTTAACTTTCAAACAACAAGGTATTAGAGACTTTTTTTCAAATAAATTTAGTGTTGGAAAAAAAGAAGAATAGTAAATCAATGATCTTGAAATACTTTTAGACTGACAACACTGTAATATAAAAACGAGAACAAAGAAGTGTTTTGTTTTGTTTTACAAAATTAGTAATTGTAATGTAAATTGTTAAATGTTCTTTTCTCTCTCTCTTTGAAAATAATAAATTTAAAATCCTTTCTTAAAAGAAAAATTGCCTAATTCTTTAAAAACCACTTCAGCTGTAAGTAAACTTGTTATTTGTTGTTTCATTGTCTGAACCATAAGAGATTCCCAACATGGTAGCAGAGCGTGGTTCATTTTGAATTGCGGTAAAATATATATAAAATATAGGATAAAATATAAATAAAAACAAAAATGGCTGTCAGCGAAGATATCGCAAATATTGTGAGACTTGAAAGTCCGGAAAATTTTGATTTATGGAATTTTCAGATAACAATTATTTTCAAAGCAAATGGCCTATATATTGTAAATGGAAAATCGTTGTTTGAAGACTTGAAAGATAAAACTGGAAAAGATAAATGGAGCCTAAAAGACACCAAATCACAAAAATACATAATGTTAACCATTGAAAAGAATGTTTAACACATTCTAAATTGCAAAACTTCAAAAGAAATGTATGAAAACTAGTAGCCATTTATCAAAGAGAAGATGAGTAATTAAAATGCAAATTACTACAAGAATTTCATGGATTCAAATTTGACAAAAATACAGATATGGCAACAAATATAAGCAGAATGCAAAATTTAGTATTCAAACTAAATAATGTAAAACAATAAATTGAGGAAAGCTTTTTAATTTCTAAAATAATGAGCATTTTGCTAGACTACTTTAATTACTTCAGCACAGCATGGGACTCGACACCAAAAAGTGAGAAAACGTTAACAAACTTAATATCAAGACTATCACTTGAAGAAACTAAACAAAAAGTAAAGCCTGAAGAGGGAATAGCCATGAGTGCTACTAAAGTAAAGCAGTGCTTTAACTGCAAAAAGAGCGGGCACTTAGCAAAATACTGTAGACTAAATAAAAAATGGTGTACCATCTGTAAAAAGACAAATCATACTCAAGACCAATGCTTCTTTAAGAAATCTCAAAATAAATTCCAGGAAAATAAAGAAAAGGAATGCTTTTTCAGAAACAAAAATGAAGAAAAATTGTCCTTCTTTGCAGGAGAGACTTTAAAATGTAAAAATGAGGAATTGCTAGAATTCATTGTAGACAGTGGCTCAACAAGCCATATGATAAATAGTAAAAGGTTTTTACTAGATGAAGTAGATTGCAACTCAAAAATATCAATAGCAAAAAAGGAAGAAACTCTAATAGCAAAATCAGTTGGAAAAATTCAAGGGAAGAAATGTGATCTCAAGGAGGTGATGTTTGTACCAAACTTGACAAATAATTTACTATCTGTAAGTGCCATTACCAGAAATAAAGGCAAAGTTGTCCTTGAAGATAAAAAGGTATTTGTCGTAAAAAATGGAATAAAAGTTTTAGAAGGAGAAAAACGGGAAAATGGACTCTATACAATAAATATAGAAACAGAAAATCCCGAAATTAAAGAATCTCACCTAATAGCTACCCAAAATGAAGAAATGCTCAAATTGCACAGAAAAATGGGTCACATAAGTTTTTCAAGCTTAAAACAATTAAAATCTATGGTTAATGGAATAAACATAGAAAAAATAAGTCAAGATGAAATTTGTGAAACATGCATTAAAGCTAAACAGGTAAGAAAGCCATTCAATTCCATTAGAACAAAATCAAAAAGGCCTTTAGAAATAATCCATACAGATGTATGTGGACCTTCAGATCCCACTACCCATGACAACAAAAATTATTTTCTAACATTTCTTGATGACTACACACATTTTTGTCATGTGTATTTGGTACAAAATAAATATGAAGTAAAAGGATATCTAAAAGAATTTATTACAGAAGCAGAAAACCAAATGAATCTAAAAGTTTCAAAAATAAGATGTGACAATGGCGGAGAATATGTAAATGAAGATATAAAATCCTGGTGCAAAGCTAAAGGAATCATTATGGATCTCACCCTACCTCACTCACCTCAGCTAAACGGCAAAGCCGAAAGATTAAATAGAACCCTGATGGAGAAAACTAGAGCTTTTTTGATTGATTCTGGTGTAGAAAAATACATGTGGGGAGAAGCTGTAAGGGTTTCAGCCTATTTGCTGAACCGAAGCCCTACTCAAGAATTAGAGAAAACCCCTGCAGAACTTTGGTTCAACAAAAGACCAAATTTGTCAAACTTACAATTTTTTGGTTGTGAAGCTTATGTCAAAACCCTAAAACACATAAAGAAATTGGAAAACAGAAGTAAAAAATATACCTTTATAGGTTATGCGCCAAATGATTATCGCCTTTGGGATGAACAAAGCAAACAAATCTTTACAGCTAGAGATGTAATTTTTTTAAATAAAGGATGTATAAATAAAGAAGAAAAAATACCTATTGTCGAACCAGAAGAAGAATCTGAAGATCAACTAGAATTAAATGAAGAACCAAGTCTACCAGAAGTCTCTGAAGACAAAGAAGATATTCCTACAAACCAAGTACTTCAAAATATAATCTTAGACCAAGAGGTACAAACACCATCAAGATATGAAGACTTCTATTTAGAATGGGATGGAACAACGGAAACAGCTCTTCTAACTTATTCGGAAACTATATCTGGTCCAAATCAAGAAAAATGGAAAAAGGCAATAAAAGAAGAAAAAGGGTCTCATGCCAAAAATGAAGTTTGGGAAATAGTAAAAGGAAATGAAGCGTCAAACAAGAAGATTCTGACCTCTAAATGGCTCTTTAAAGTGAAAGAAGATGGCCGCTACAAAGCAAGACTAGTTGTAAGAGAACAAGAAGCAGGCATTGATTATGATGAGACATTCAGTCCAGTTATAAGCACTGTCTCTTTAAGGATATACTTTGCTCTAATGGCTAAGAAAAGGTTTGTTTTTAAAACATTTGACATAAAAAAAGCTTTTCTAAATGGGTTTTTGGATGAAGAAATATATGTTCAATTGCCAGAAGGTTATAAAGGGAATATATGTAAGTTAAGAAAGGCATTGTATGGTTTAAAGCAAGCCCCATTAAAATGGAATGAAAGATTAAAAACCTTTCTCAAATCCAAAGATTTCATACAACTAAAATCAGAGCCATGTCTTTTTTAAAACCAACAAAGGAAATATGTACCTTGCAATATATGTAGATGATGGTATCTTTTTTTTTTCTGCTTATCCCTAGTACACGTGGTACAGGCCATGATAATCATGGTGGGTAGTTAGCGACTGCTTTTACTGTAAGCGCACCACATGTCTACACATGTGAAAGCAGTTCGACTTTGCACTTACAAATATGCCAAGAGCCCCGTTTGATTACTTGCACTCGCTGGTGGGGTTGGACTTTTGCAAGAATCGGGAGGCCATTGGAGCATTTTTTAATATATATTTTTTTTTAACAGAAAAAAGTGTCCAATGCGGGAATCGAACCCGGGTCGTAGTGGTCGAAAACCAAACGGTTTAACCAGCCTTCCACCGACCCCCTACTGATGGTATCTTAATGGGAGATAATGAAGAGAAGAATTAAATAATATTTTAGAAAAACTATCCCAAGAGTTTGAAGTTAAAATAAACAATGATCCAAAAAAATTTTTGGGAATAAATTTGTGTTTTGAGGAAAAAAATAAAATTTTACTTTCACAAGAAAATTATGCAAAATCAGTTCTTGAAAGATATGCAAAGCTATGCAAAACTCAAAACCAGTACCCACTCCCATTACAGATGTAGCAAAAGAATTAGACAAAAACTTAGAAATATCAAATGGTAACAAATTTCCCTACAGACAAGCAATTGGAAACCTTTTATATTTGACAAACAAAACTAGACCAGACATGACCTTTGCCACAAATTTTGAAAGCAGGTCAATGCATGATCCAACAACTCAAGATATTATAAACATCAAAAGAACCCTAAGATATTTAAATCACACCACTAATTTAGGCATATCATATGATGGAGAGATGCCATTTGAATTAAATGTGTATTGTGATTCTGACTTTGCTGGAGATATTAAAACTAGAAAAAGTACCACAGGATATGTAGTTTACTTATGTGGAGGCCCCATAAGTTGGTGCTCCAGAAAGCAACCTGTAATTGCCCTTTCCAGCACTGAAGCAGAGTTCATTGCTGCAGCAGATGCATGCAAAGAAGTGTCATACATAAGATCCCTATTAGAAGAATTAATTCCAGATAATTTTGATATAAATTTCTATGTTGATAACCAAAGCACTATAAAAATTATAAAATCGGACCAATTCACCACTAAAACTAAACATATTGATGTCAAATATCATTTTGTAAAATATCAAGCTCAAAATTTTAACCTGATATATTGTCCAACAGAACACCAAATTGCAGACATCCTTAACAAAACATCTAGCCAGACCAAAGTTTGACAAATTCAAATCCCTTCTTATGACAACCATTTAAAACATAAGTCAAGTGAAGAAACTGTTGAATGTGATAAGATCACTGATTTAAGAGGGAATGTTGGAAAAAAAGAAGAATAGTTAATCAATGATCTTGAAATACTTTTAGACTGACAACACTGTAATATAAAAACGAGAACAAAGAAGTGTTTTGTTTTGTTTTACAAAATTAGTAATTGTAATGTAAATTGTTAAATGTTCTTTTCTCTCTCTCTTTGAAAATAATAAATTTAAAATACTTTCTTAAAAGGTAAAATTGCATAATTCTTTAAAAACCACTTCAGCTGTAGGTAAACTTGTTATTTGTTGTTTCATTGTCTGAACCATAAGAGATTCCCAACATTTAGCATTATATTATTTGAGAAAGATGCTCTAAAATACTCTTATACCTTTTAAATATATACAGTAAAACCCCGCTAATACGAACCCTGGATATAACGAACCCACGCCGATTCCCAATTCCATTCCATTGAAAATACCATCGTTATAACGAACTTTGCGATTTTTAGAATAACGAACTACCCCTATAACGAACCTATTTTCGGTCCCAAAATAATAAAATATATTTAAAATACTATGCTTATAACGAACTTAGAATTGTAATTAAAAAAATAATTAAAACAACCAAATTTTGAGCATGTTTCAGCTCGCGAATCGCGAATTCAAAACAATAAATTTAGCGGCATTGTTTGTTTTGAATTTTGCACTTTATTTTGCTGTATGTTGTATAAATTTTAACACATTATATTTTTATTAAATAGAATATATTTTCATCCATTAAATTTGAAATATAAAAATACAAATGGCTTCCAAAATGAAGAAAACAAAGGCATTTTAAAAACAAAAGCGTTATTTATTTAAAAAAAAAGGCCATTTTCAGAACTTTTCAAAGTGAAACAACTCAGGCAAAATGTTAAGAACATTAAAATAAGAGAATATAACTTTTCTATTATAAAAGATATTATTATTAAAAATTGCTACAAAGAGGAATCAACCTCAACTTTTGCCACGATCGTACGTTTTAGGGCTAAAAAAAAAAAATCCTAATAAATGGTCCCGTGATCAAACAAAAACTATTTTTATGCCATTAACTATGGTGATTTTAAAGTCAGCAATGTTTTACATGACAGGTTTAAAAAAAAACGAAATCTAGACCTAGAAGAATATGTTGGAAAATGAAATGGAAGAAAAACACCAACTTTATTTGAAGTATATTGAAAAATTATGAAAAAAAAAATTGCATGGAAACCATGTAACCCTATCCTTCAATATATCAACAACCATAAGAACGCTCAATTACCAAAAAGAGCAGGTTTAATTTATGAAGTGAAAGGTGGAAAATGTGACCAATGCTATGTAGGACAAACATCCGGAACTTTAAAAGAAAGAATGAAAAACCATGAATATGCTCTAAAATGGGATAAAATTGAGAATTCTGCACTTGTAGAACATAGAAAAATAACAGAGCATAATAATTTTAACCTAAAAGAAACAAAGATACTAGATTATGAAAAAAATTATTTTAAGAGACAATTTAAAGAAGTCTTTTTCGTTCAAAAGAAATGTGCTACAATTAACAGAATGGAAGAAAGAGGAAATATAAATGTACAATCATATATTCTATTTTAAATTTTTAAAAATGTGATATATTTATAAAGTGTTCCATCATTAGACAATATTTAATTAACATTGATTTTGATGTGCTCTCTCTTAATATGCTGTTTTTAAAGCAACATACATATTATTCTAATATTAGGCTTTTCACACACTTTCAATTCTCCCTTACATCTACAAGCCAATTTTAAACAGTAATATAAATTGAGTTAGTTTGAAACTTGATACAAAGAGGCTCACAAGCTATTCTATTAGTAATGATAAAGCACAATTTGGATTATAGATTATATATGCAAGAAAATAAGACCTAATCCAAATAATTTAGTGTGTGATGTTTCGGTAACAGCATGTTACCATGTTGGTAATAATGCTGTTACCGAAACGTCACACACTATTAAATTATTTGGATTAGGTCTTATTTTCTTGTATCTATTCTATTAGTAAAAAGAGAATATATGCTCAAAGGGCCATTGGAAAAAATAGGCCAAGACACTTTAGATCTATAACTAGAGTACAAATGGTCTAAGACTATTTTTTTTTTTTTTTTTTTTGCTTATCCCTAGTACACGTGGTACAGGCCATGGTAATCATGGTGGGTAGTTAGCGACTGCTTTTTACTGTAAGCTCACCACATGTCTACACATGTGAAAGCAGTTCGACTTTGCACTTACAAATGTGCCAGAGCCCCGTTTGGTTACTTGCACTCGCTGGTGGGGTTGGACTTTTGCAAGAATCGGGGGGCCATTGGAGCATTTTTTTTTTTTAAACAGTAAAAAGTGTCCAATGCGGGGATCGAACCCGGGTCGTAGTGGTCGAAAACCAAATGGTTTAACCAGCCTTCCACCGACCCCCCTTTTGAAAATGTAAAGGTCCCTTGGCAGAGCTGACTGCTATAGGGCGCGTCCCCAGGTGGCGGATAGGGGAACGACCTTCAGATATGAAGGCCAGCTGCGAAACAAGCAGAATAACTCTGACGAATAAGCAGTCGCGGACCAACAGCAGCATTGTTAGAAGAGGAGTAGACCTCTTTAAAAATCCTGACTTCAACTGACCCAGTTGATAGACCTCAGCAAGGGTCCCACTCCAGGGATACGGAGGAGCTGCGTCTGTACTCATGTTAGAGTCGGCAGCAAAGGCGTCTGCTTCCATGTTAGGAACGGCCTCAAACTACAGGCAAAGTCAGACTTTCACCAAAGTGTGCCTGGATCATGATGCCATGATCAACGAAAGCTGCACCCCTATACCCCATTCCATGCATGGAATTCGTGTAATCTTTACACAAGGGGATAAGAAACAACAACAACAACAAATGTTGTTTGTTGTTGACTATTTAATGGGGGTAGTCAGAAAATATATTATTGGATTTCAAAAAGAGCCACCTAGTCTGGAAGAGACTACATGTAGAGAGAGAAGGTGGCAATCCATCGAGACAGTGCTGCATGTTACCTGACTGAACTCTGGCTGCCTGTCAGGTTTAGTGCCCTCATCCCGGAAACAGCGGGCCAGTTGAAAGTAACGGTCGTAGCCAGCCACCATCAAGAGCTGCTTGTACTGCCAACAATGAGGGGTGTGTCAACAAAACAGTGGAGTAAATTATCAGATGACACTCACTATCTGTGGACTCTGAGTGAGGGAATAAGAATGGCCAGAGCTTCCTGGCTGTAGTTTAAACTCTGCTGCACCCTGCAACCGTCACTCACTCCTATCTTTGTCCATCCTGAAGTCTTAGCAAGACTTACTCCAGAGGTCCCGCCATAGAGATAGGGCGTGTCCACATGTATAAACCCTGCCACAATATGTCCCCTTCCGTTAGCTTGCCATTTAATTCAAGAGAGAGACCAGCATTGTTAGGTATGTTTTTTTATATATATATAATTTATTCTCATCAAAAATAACTTTTCTGCCCACGATGCCACTACACAATATATATAAAGACCTGTTTTTTATAGACAAGTGGTGTTGTTAGAGCCATTTAATAGCATTATTCAAACATGCAAGCACCAAATTACACTCTGATTCATGTGATTGTTTTAATTGGCCAGCCATTTCAGTGAGTCATCCCATTGTTTAGGCTAAGATGGCTAAAATGTGATAGTGTTTAGTCATTTGGTTTTTGCTTTTGGATGGAAAAACAGGTGAAGAAATAAAAATAATGCCAGATGCCATTTATTATTAGTATTATAATATTAGTATTTCTATCCAAAGGTTTGAAACATAGAACTATGAAGAAACCTGATCCAATAAGAAAAGTTGTTGTTGTTTCTTATCCCCTTGTGCAAAGATTACACGAATTCCATGAGTTCATGCTCCTCGAGCTATTTTATGATAAGCAGCGGCTTCTCCCAAAGGTCCTGTTTAGTGCATCTAATGCAAGCCAAAATGTGTTCGGGGGCTCCAGGTGCCAAGCTACATTTTGGGCAAGTGGGGTAGATTTTGTTATTATTTTCTATCTTAAATGGCTTGAGATGGCCTGTTCTAAATCTTGTTAGTGTTGTTTGATGCTGTCTATTTCTGATGTTCAGAGCTCATCCTGGGTCCACTCCACTGTACCAGCTGTGCTTAGGTGGGATCCCCAGTTCTTGTTTATTTTTGTTTTGGCTACTGTTTCTATTTCTTTAAAAGTAAGTTTATTTTTCTGTGGCAAGGGTTCTTTTGTGCCTTTTTTCGCTAGCGCATCAGCAGCTTCATTGCCTTCAATGCCAACGTGTGAGGGTATCCATTGAAGGTGAATTTTTGAAGTTTTTGAGAGTTTTTGTAGATAACCAATTATGTTCCTGCTTACTTTGTCTCTTGGCAAAGCTGACTGCTGCAGGGCGCATCCCCAGGTGGCGGATAGGGGAACGACCTTCAGATATGAAGGCCAGCTTTAAACAAGCAGAATAACTCTGACAAATAAGCAGTCGCGGACCAACAGCAGCATTGTTAGAAGAGGAGTAGACCTCTTTAAAAATCCTGACTTCAACTGACCCGGTTGATAGACCTCAGCAAGGGATATGGAGGAGCTGCGTCTGTACTCATGTTAGAGTCGGCAGCAAAGGTGTCTGCTTCCATGTTAGGAATGGCCTCAGACTACAGGCAGTCAGACTTCCACCAAAGTGTGCCTGGATAATGGTGCCATGATCAACGAAAAATGAACCCCTACACTCCATTCCATGAGATAAGAAAAGTAAGTAACTCCGCCTTTGCCGGTCCCAAGCCCGGATGAAAAAGGAGGGGGAGCAGTAACAAGCTCGCTAAAAAACCTGGGCATAGCTGGCCCGGCTGATAGTACCCTGTAAGGGCTCCTAATCCAGGGATACAGGATGAGCAGTGTTTGTATTCCATGTTAGGAGCGGCTGCACATGGCGTCTGTTCCTCATGTCAGAGGCAGCCATTTCTTTTGGAGCTAAGTCGGCCTGCCACTGAGTAGTGATCCCAGTCTTAATGACAAAGGCAGACGCATTCTAATCCACCCAATCATGATGGTTGTCAAATTTACAAGCTTGATACCGTAATATGATTGAGTGGAGATAAGAAAGAAGAAGAGAAGAAAAGTAAGTGGAGTTAGAGCAGTTATTCAAGACAATCACAAAAAGCATCATCAGACATCTCATAACCAATCTATTAAGTATTTCCCTTGAAATCCCCCATGCAATCTTTATGAAAATAGACTATAATTAAAGACCTAATAAATGAAAAAGAAATAATGTTTTCACCAACAGATAAAGAAGAATAAACAGTAATCCTAAACAAAACTGATTACCATGGTAAAAAATTCTAAAAAATCTTGATGAAACAGCCTACACCTATTTCCAAAAACTAAAAAGTCCAAACCTACTATTCAATACAGTACAGTACTCCTCAAGACAAAAGTCTTGAATGAATACAGCAGAACCTCCCTGAAAAGGACCTGTCGCTTTTATTTCGACACATTTTGTTCAATGGGAGTAGCTAAAATATTTGTTTTCTCCTTTTTTAATAAAAGCTTTAAAAAATACTATTTTTTTATTATGTTTTTAGTCATTAATTCTAAATTTACCAATTTATCATTACCAAGTGATTCCCAAATTCACAAAACATCAGATAGAGTTATATACAAATCTAAACAAACTATTTAAATATATACTTATTAAATATTTAAATATAAATCCATTATTTCAAAATAAAAACATTCACACACCGTGATATTTTTTTAGAATATTATATATTGTCATGTAGAAAATTGGGAAAGACAAACCTCAGAATTCTATTTTCTGGTTTATTCCCAACTACCACTGCCACCTAGAAGTCGGAAATTTTGTGACCTTGCATTGTTAGCTGTATTGAGCATGCCAACAAATGTTCACACTTCTGTGTGCTCTGGAAGTATATTAAAATTGATCACACAAAATTTGAAACAAAATATAGAAATTTGTCCATTTCCAGCCACCCAGGAGGGCCACTCAGCTTGCATTGTCATCAGGTTTGAACAAGTGTACCAAATTTCTGACTTCTGGCTGCTCTGTAAGTATATTAAAAATTGGATCACAAGATTTGCTGACAAATAGATATGGAAGCAAGCTAAATAAAAGTTTGTTTTTTTTAATGGTCTTCTGTTTCAAGATATAAAATCTTTTGCATGCAACAACAGTTTCAAAAAACCAACTGTATATTATAAATCATCCTTCAACCATAGCTATATCCAATTTCCCATCTATTTACCCTCTCAGCCATAAAATAAACTCTGTAAAGGCATTAACCAAATGTATCTATATCCACTGTTCACTTCAAACCTTTAAAACAGGTGAGGCCAAGAGGCACAGATCTTAAAACATGCAGATATTCCTTTTCATTCATTTTACAACAATTTCACAACATTTAGGAGAGTTTAAACCCCCAGTTTAAAAATCAATATGCAGTATTCTCTATTCACCAATATACATCTCAATAACATGCCATCTGAAAATATTTGAAATGAAAGCTTTTTACAGCAACTCCTTTAATAAAGGTTCATAAATAAGAGATCTCATAAGTAAAAATCATAAAAAGAATGTCATCTCTACACCATAGAATGCAACACTAAATATGTAGGCAAGATTGGAAGAGATTTAAACACAAGAATATCCAAACTTAAGTGCAATATTTGCAACTATGACGACACACAAATCCTTATTCTAACAACACATAAAAGAAAAATAGGCCACTCCATCTTATGAACCAAAAAATATTACTTTAACATCCCCAATGAACAACAGAGACTGATCATGGAGTCCCACATATCAAGAAAATAGAACAGTATAAACATAAAACTGAATCTTCGAGAAGTCTATGATGTAATTTTCCTTGTAAACCCAAGTCCTCGAATATAGGATCATTTCCAAAAATTCACCATAAAACCAGAGGCACACTCACTATAAAAGGGATGTTAGCCACAGTTTCAAAGCAGAACTACAAAGACAAGAAACTCTAAACCTTAAGGTGTTAGCAGGTCTTCTATCAAGGTTTGCCGTCATTAGGAATGTCATTTCAAACACAGTAAAATTATTATTGCAAGTTAATATTCTACTCCTGTAGAAGAGCCTTCCAAATCCCACAAAAGTACAAGGTAATAAGACCAAATCCAAATAATTAAATAGTGTGTGACGTTTCGGTAACAGCATTGTTACCATCTTCAGACCAAAGTGCTCAGCATTACCTTGTGTTTATGATCTACTAGCCGAATGACCCGGGCAACGCCCAAGGTTTACCCGATTAAATGCTTTTATTCAAATACTATTTGTTACAATTATAAATTGGCACCGTGGATGTCATTCTTGTATAATATATAAATGAGTTTTAAAAATTGTAAAAAAAAAAAAAATGCATCGGCCGGGAATCGAACCCGGGCCGCCCGCGTGGGAGGCGAGCATTCTACCACTGAACCACTGATGGTAATGAGAAATGGCCATATTTGGGTAATTATTCCATTCACAAAAGCAAACGGTGACAGAATTGTTTAGGAAAGGGAAATGCCTGGGTTTTATCCGATTAAATGCTTTTAATCAAATACTATTCGTTACAATTATAAATTGGCGCCGTGGATGTCATTCTTGTGAAACGTCCCGCTCCAAACTTTGTGTCTGAGAAGCGATATTTTTATAAAGAGATGATCTGGCTTTGAGTCTTCTGCTCGAATTAATGTTTTTCTGTTAGAATTTTGTTCCTGCATACTAAAAATGAACTAGCTTCATCCGTGGTCTCTGCTTTTTGGAATTTTTCCGGATATAATTTTGTATCTGATAATCAAATATGATACAGCAATATTGTCATCATCATTTTCTGAATAAAAAACAACTACTTTTTTCCCAGAAACTGTCAATTTATTTTTCTTGACTAAAAATCCGAAAAATATATTTTCCAGATTTTTCTCTATGACCTGTTAAAACATGTTTTACATGTCCATTAGGTCAGCTGATATTACCTCCCATCTTCACCGCTAGAGGCGCTTGCGAGCAAAAGGGCAAATTTGCCACGCAATTTGCAAATAACTTGTATACATACTTGTATACTTGTGTACATAGACCATAAATCTGTACATAGACAGGAAAAGCACATATATTTTAATAATATAAATGAGTTTTAAAAATTGTAAAAAAAAAATGCATTGGCCGGGAATCGAACCTGGGGCGCCCGCGTGGCAGGCGAGCATTCTACCACTGAACCAAAAGCAAACGGTGACAGAATTAAGAAAGAATGCATGACGCTGATAACTGTATAAATTAATAATCCAAATGGTCCCTTATTAAGTATATAGAGATAATAAAAATAAAATCTCAAAAGAAACCCATCTCTAAATGACTTATTTTCATTTTAGTTAGATATTAATTTAATGAATTTAAAAGAGGTCAAATATCGGCCATTATGCTGAGCAGATGTCATTACCAATGAAATCATAAAAAATGTCCACGCCATGATTCTCTCAGAATGATGTGAAGTAGCAGAGGCTGTAGGTGTGTGAATTGGAACAGTTTTATGAATTTATAAGAAAGGTTGGAGATGAAAAAGTTTTCGGGCCAATGGATACCTCCTGGCCTCACCATTTGCCTCCTAGGATTTCTACTTTTTCCTGAACATGTAGGATTGGCTAGTAGGATAGAAACTTGTCTCAAACTAGGAAATTAGCACCAAGATGGAGGCATATTTTGGAGACCTCAAAAATTATGATTTTTTAGAGGGGCTGAAAAATGAGAAGTGTGCATATCCCTAAAATGAGACCATGTTGAAAATTAATAATTTGATTTTGAAAAATGAAAAATTATTTTCACCTTGAAAAAGAAGACTTTTTGTACCACTTTCATATTCAGAGGTGGGTCAAACTCTCTACTGGGCAGCTGTTCTGAGTTAGTTATTCAGGCTTGGAGAAAATTTGGATACCCAACACAACTATGTTAAATAATTTTTCTTATAATAGTTAATAGGGTTGTGAATTTTAACGAAGTTTGATGCTGACACACTTCCTCTTTTCCTCTCAATTTTAAGTGTATAAAGGACTAAATTACCTTGATCCCAAAGGTGCTTCACTATATCCATGGTGACTTGGTGCCTCAAAAGTAGGTTGTGCATCATGGTGGGTCTGGCAAGGTCAAGGACACGATGCTCCATGCGCAGAGATTCACGGACCTGAGACAACTCTAGGTGGTGGAATAGCATAGAGAGAGGGGGTCTCCACCTACCTTGGAGTCCTTCACAGTAAAAGGAAGGTTGGCAGTGCATGGGTTTACCACCTGTAGGTCCATCACTTCTACCTCAACTTCCCCAGTCCCCATCCTCTGTAACACAACCTCATTCCTGCACTGCTCTACAGCTGGGAGAGGCCCAACCTACTGGGTTGACCTGGTCCTTGGGTCGGGCCTGCACCCTGCCTTTCACCTTGAGCACAGATCGGTTGGGAATGTCTTCTATTTTGGCTTTGTGGCTCTATGACAAACAAGGGCAGTGTGTAAGACCAAAGAACAACAAGACCAAATACAAATCAACAATTTGTTAACAATATTGCTACCCAATCATCTGGATAGACAGTTGTTGTACTCCCCCCTCCTTTTTGTTTTTTTAGGAAGATAATGCTCAACATCAAGAGGAATAAATTTGAAAAACTACCCAGATTGTCAATCTGAAGAAGGGGATTGGATGTTGATTGAAAATAAATCTGACACCAAGGGAAAACAAAAGTGTTCTACATGAATAGAAGACCATTGGTGTGTTATGAGTAAAAAAAAAACTTTCATCATAGACTTGAACATTTAGATACATAGGTTATTTTAAACTCCTAGTTAAGTCCTAGACTCCTAGTTCAGACCAGGGACATCGAAGAATTACCTGCTAATTTTGATGTAGAGACTTTTTATGAACTTTGCAAAAATCATTTTAGACTTTTTCACAAATTGGAGGGTATTGTTGTACATCAATTTAAAAACTTGTTAATTCCATTTTATTGTTTGCTATCTTGGGTGGTTATACAGCCAGTGTATGCTAGAAGAGTGAGGTGGACATGCAGTGTGAATTTAAAAGATGGGAAAACAAGGTAGGAAATTATAGTAAGTAATGAAAGTAACAAAATTATATGTGACAGCCATGAGAGAAAAATAATTTGTTAGTGATATAAAGGAAAAATGCTACAAATGGTTGTGGAAGATAAAAGAATGAAGAGGGGAAAAAACACAAGGTAATAAGACCAAATCCAAATAAATAAATAGTGTGTGACGTTTCGGTAACAGCGTTGTTACCATCTTCAGACAAAAGTACTGAATGAGAGAATTTTACCACAGCATGCTTTTAAATAGTTCCTGTTATCAAGTGTGTAAACAAGATAACAGATAAGAAGATATTTATCTGATAAACAGATGGGATAAACACCTGCTGATTAATATTCTTAGAATTATAAGTTTTTTCAAATATAATTAAAAGCATATCTATAAATATCATTTATATTTCCTCTTTCTTCCATTCTGTTAATTGTAGCACATTTCTTTTGAATGAAAATGCTTCTTCAAATTGTCTCTTAAAATAATTTTTTTCATAATCTAGTATCTTTGTTTCTTTTAGGTTAAAATTATTATGTCCTGGGTTTTTTCAATGTTCTACAAGTGCAGAATTCTCAATTTTATCCCATTTCAGAGCATATTCATGGTTTTTCATTCTTTCTTTTAAAGTTCTGGATGTTTGTCCTACATAACATTGGTCACATTTTTCACATTTCACTTCATAAATTAAAACCTGCTTTATTTGGTATGTGAGTGTTCTTATGGTTGTTGATATATTGAGAGATAGGGTTACATAGTTTCCATGCAATGTTTATTTTTTCATACTTTTTGAATATATTAGTAAATTTCTTGCAAACTTTTGGTTTATAAATGGCAATGTGATAAATTTGGCTTCTTTGTTTTTGCACTTTAGATTTTGAATTAAAGTATTATTCTCATATTTTTGGTTCATGTCATTATAAACCAA
The DNA here is from genome assembly GCA_030710605.1 of Cordylochernes scorpioides. NCBI lineage: Eukaryota > Metazoa > Arthropoda > Arachnida > Pseudoscorpiones > Chernetidae > Cordylochernes > Cordylochernes scorpioides. Next base: position 35,267,615 of record CP092872.1, on the reverse strand, counting down.
AAGTTTGCAAGAAATTTGACTAATATATTCAAAAAGTATGAAAAAATAAACATTGCATGGAAACCATGTAACCCTATCTCTCAATATATCAACAACCATAAGAACACTCACATACCAAATAGAGCAGGTTTAATTTATGAAGTGAAATGTGAAAAATGTGACCAATGTTATGTAGGACAAACATCCAGAACTTTAAAAGAAAGAATGAAAAACCATGAATATGCTCTGAAATGGGATAAAATTGAGAATTCTGCACTTGTAGAACATAGAAAAATCACAGGACATAATAATTTTAACCTAAAAGAAACAAAGATACTAGATTATGAAAAAAATTATTTTAAGAGACAATTTGAAGAAGCATTTTTCATTCAAAAGAAATGTGCTACAATTAACAGAATGGAAGAAAGAGGAAATATAAATGATATTTATAGATATGCTTTTAATTATATTTGAAAAAACTTTTAATTCCAAGAATATTAATCAGCAGGTGTTTATCCCATCTGTTTATCAGATAAATAACTTCTTATCTGTTATCTTGTTTACACACTTGATAACAGGAACTATTTAAAAGCATGCTGTGGTAAAATTATCTCATTCGGTACTTTTGTCTGAAGATGGTAACAACGCTGTTACCGAAACGTCACACACTATTTATTTATTTGGATTTGGTCTTATTACCTTGTGTTTATAATCTACAATCCAAATTGTGCCTCATCAATGAAGAGGAGATTTATATTTTAAAGTGAGGAAGAGAATAAAGAAAATAAAATGGATTACTAAAGAAAAAAGGTTAGTTTATTTTATAATATTATATTGCCAGTTCTCTCTCTTCAACCCCACAGTGATACCAGTTCTAGTTCTTGGAATTTTGAACTCCTTCACCCCAGCTTCCAAATCATTCTGGTTATTGAAGTGCTGCCTGCAAAGGAAGTTGGTCATTAAACAGAACAAGTAATATCAATGCAACAAGGTCCAGACTATATGCTGGATGTGGCAACAGTTTGATTGCTTGAAGGTATTAAATTTTTCTTGTATCATTCAAGCACTTTGCAGTTTGGCATTATCCTGTTGTAGAAAAACATGTTTTCTGTTCACCAAAGCTGGACTTCTCTGCTTTAAAACAGTATACAACTGCTCCAGCTGTTCAGAATATAGATTGCATTGATGGTTTGACAGTTTGGGATGAACTTGCAGAGTGGAATGCCCCTTCAAAATTCCACCAGAAGAACAGCATATTAAGTAGTATTAAGCCCATGTTTGAAAACAGATATAGGAGATTGCCCCAGGTTCAATTTCTGCTTTTAGGTATTATGATTATGATAATAGGCACACTTCGCATCACAAGTTAACAATCATCTCAATTAAATGTGCGTCATGTGAATTAGATAGTAGTTTCTTGCACCCTTTCACTTGCCTATTTGACTGACCTGGTGCCAATTCATGAAGCACAAGGCAGAAGCTTGTGCTGGCCTTGCCTAGTTCATGAAGATTATGAACCATGGGGGTTTGTGATGTCTCCAGCTTGCCTGATAGTCTCTGAGTGCTCATTGTCAGATTGGGCTCCACAGCTTGGCTATCATTATAGGGTATCATTATAGTTTGCAGCTTACTGGTCTTTGGGTTATTTTCAACATTCCTGTCACCTAAGCAAAATTTCTTGAACCACCTGGTTGTGGTACTGTGGTTCAATGAGCATTCCCCTTTTGTGTGACAAATGTTTCTTGCTTCTTCAGCAGTATTATGGCCAAAGGTAAATATTAAAATTTCTCTAATAAGTACATTTTGACAATCAATTTTAATCTGAAAAAATTAAAGTAAATAAAAATAAAGCAATAATGAAAACCGGCAAAGTATTAATAACACTTTGTATGCTTCAGAATGGGGTTCATGTGCTAGGGTAGAAGCTTAAAAAATCTAGAGAGATGGCTTTTAAAAATATTACCTTTAAATATTGCAAAACTTTTGGCTCACCTTCAGCATTATATTACATAACCATGGCTATTTAAAATTAAGTTGAGACCTATTTGTGTTCACTATAGCAAGGTTTTACTGTGGGTAGAAAAATGCAGGAGTGTGTGAAATTCATGGTAAGGTGAGGTTGGCATGAAAATATAGGAACAATGGGTTCAAAGGGATAGACAACGCCACAGGTCCAAATGAATATGCTGTGATTACTGCAACCAATGTCTCCTAGACACTCCCATTCTTGTATCCTCTCTGGAGTTGTTTTAGAGTTTATTTGTATGAGCAGCATCAGATTACAGCAAAAATTTTATGCTTGGACATTGTTTTGTTAGCATAACCTTTTTCAATCCACCAGTTGCAAACCTAGTTATTGCTCTGAACCAAGTGTGGGAGGCAAAACATTTTAATACTAAATAATCAATATACAGTAAAACCCCTCTATAGTGAACCCCAATGGGACAGAGCTTTTGGTTCACTATAGCCATGGTTTGGCCTTTTTTTTTTAACTTTTCTGAATTTTTAGACCATATAATTAAAAAACAGCCAAACAAAAAGGAAAAGGCAGCCACTTAATAATGGTCACTCTGTTTTAATTCCCTGAATTGACCTATTTCTTTACAGTAATGCTGAATATCAAAAGAAGTAATTTGATAATAGGTTCTTCTTATCATAAGCATACATGTTTATATATAAACCTATGTATTATTTAAAAATTATGCCAAATCCCCTAGGCAAAACATTATTAATTATATATTTGAAAGGTATAAGACTATTTTAGAACATCATTCTCAAATAATATAATATTAAAAGAAAACAAGACCTAATCCAAATAATTTATTAGTGTGTGACGTTTCGGCAACAACATTGTCACCATCATCAGACAAAAGAATAAATGAGAAAACATGTTACAGCAGGTTCTTATATAGTCCTGTTATCAAGTGTTTAAACAAGATAACAGATAAGGAAAATAGTTTTTAAGTCAACTTGAAATATTCTTCTTATAATTAAAAATGGATTTTTTTTTTTTTTTTAAATATAATTAAAGGCATATCTGTAAATATCATTTATATTTCCCCTTTCTTCCATTCTATTAATTGAAGCACATGTCTTTTGGATGAAAAAGGCTTCTTTGAACTGTCTTTTGTAATAATTTTTTCATAGTCCAGTGTTTTTGGGTTTTCTAAATTGAATTTATTGTGTCCTGTGTCCCTTCTGTGTTCTACAAGAGCAGAATTTTGAATACTGTCCCACTTCAGAGCATTAAAAGAAAGGATGGAAAACCATAAATATGCTCTGAAGTGGGACAGTATTCAAAATTCTGCTCTTGTAGAACACAGAAGGGACACAGGACACAATAAATTCAATTTAGAAAACCCAAAAACACTGGACTATGAAAAAAATTATTACAAAAGACAGTTCAAAGAAGCCTTTTTCATCCAAAAGACATGTGCTTCAATTAATAGAATGGAAGAAAGGGGAAATATAAATGATATTTACAGATATGCCTTTAATTATATTTAAAAAAAAAAAAAAAAATCCATTTTTAATTATAAGAAGAATATTTCAAGTTGACTTAAAAACTATTTTCCTTATCTGTTATCTTGTTTAAACACTTGATAACAGGACTATATAAGAACCTGCTGTAACATGTTTTCTCATTTATTCTTTTGTCTGATGATGGTGACAATGTTGTTGCCGAAACGTCACACACTAATAAATTATTTGGATTAGGTCTTGTTTTCTTTTATTATAATCTATAATCCAAATTGTGCTTTATCAAATAATATAATACTAAATTTATTTGAAAAATGCCTATAATACCTTGTTGTTTGAAAGTGAAAAGTAAAATTAGAAAATCAGAATTGCCTTAAAATATCGTTATTTCCATCAAAGGAATAAAGTTCCGTGTATTCTGAATCAATTGAGGATGAATCAAAATTATCCGATTCAGAAAAATCGGACGTGAAACATGTTGATACGATAGCGCGATCGGTAAAATTGCGAATAAAAAAACGCCAATTTGCAAACACAAAATCGGTGGTAAAACGGCCGGCCAGGGGGAATATTCGTGAACTCTGAATGACTCATATACCTAACAAGAATTCCATTCTAAAAATAGAACTGTAATGGTAGTTTTTGAGAATTTATAAGTCGATTTGTTTGTGGCCCATGAGACACGGGAACTTGGGGGGGGGAACTGTTTTTTTTTCTCCTTCCAAATACAGTTTCCACATATTCTTCTGAAGTGTATATTAAATTTTGTTTTTAACCTGATAATCAAACCATTTCTGGCTTCAAAATTATTTGGAATTATTATTTAGCCTAGGTTAAACGTGATATAGAACGCTTCTAAAAGAGCATGCTGCCACTGTTTTTTTTTTTTTAGAATGCCATTCTTTGTTCCTTTTCTTTATTTTGGAAGCCATTTGTATTTTTCTTCTATTTCAAAATTGTCAAATGCAAAGATATTCTATTAAATAAAAGTATAATGTGTAAAAATTTACACAACATACAGCAAAAATAGAATGGAAATGAAAACAAACAATGCCTCTAATTTTTTGTTTTGAAATCGCGATCCGTGAGCTGAAACATGCTCAAAATTTTGTTGTTTTAATTTTTTTTTTAAATCACATTATCAAGTTTGTTATAAGCCTAGTATTTTTAATAGATTTTATCATTTTGGGACCAAAAATAGGTTCGTTATAGGGTTAGTCGTTATTTTAAAATTTGCAAAGTACGTTATAACAATGGTATTTTCAATGGAATGGAATCGGGAATCGCCGTGGGTTCGTTATAAGGGAAGGTTCGCTATATCCAGGGTTCGTATTAGCGGGGTTTTACTGTACTTAGTAATACCTAGAATCTCATTATGCCATTTTCTTTAAGGAATGCCCAATTCTATAAATATTTATTCAGGAAGTTTAGTATTTGTCTTTATCCTCTATATTCTATTTTCGATAGAGAGCTGCTCTATTGTAACACCTGATATCCTGAAAAGGAATCATTTTTAAATTTAAATTTTAAAAATTTGACCAATATCATTGACACATGTTATCCTAGGTATTGTAAAAAGTCCCTCCATTGTATTAAAAAGAGCACAGTTTAAATTACAAAATTTGATATACAGATATCAAATGTAAAGACAAGGCTAACATCAGAGGTGACCAGACACTGGATGGCACCAAAGCGATCAGCCAGGGTGAAGAACTTCCCCCCACGGTTGTACTGGAGCCATCCGCACAGCGTTACATTCATCTCGTGGTGGTTGAGCTGGAGCTCTCCGCAAGTGTGACTGCGCCACTCCTGTCCAGCAGACATCACTGTAACACATGTGCTTATTAGATCTAGCTCTTGTGTTTACAAGTAAAATAATTTTACACAAAGCTACAAGAAAATATGACATAATCCAAATTGTTGAAGATATTAATCTGTGATTTTAAATGTTTCTTTTTTCTTCTTCATTATTATTTGTTCTATATGCAAAGCTTTTTTTTTTTTTTGAGACTTGAATAAACAAATTCAAGTTTATTATATTTTGTGTGCTTTTAAAGTTAAAACACAACAGGTTATGGACCCAACCACGCATTCACTGCGAAATATAACAAAAACGAAGCAACGGTAAGCCTAAAAAGAATTATATTTTGTTTATCATGTTAAAATTTTATTAGTAATGGCTGGAATGGATAATATTAAAATGGGTATGAATATTCCCAATTTGGAAGGATTAATAAACTGGCCAGAATATAAGAAATATAAAATTGCTTTTAACAATAAACAAAGTAATAGGCGTTGTTGATGGAACATATAGAAAACCAATAAAACAAGAAACAAATGAAGAAAAAGAGGCATATGTAAAATGGGAAAGTAAAGATGCAATATCCCAATTGTTATTTACAACAAGTGTGATGCCTAATGTGAGTCAACAAATGGGTGAGCCCGAGACATTTGGCCAGATCTGAAATATGACATCACGATGACGCGATGTAAACAAAGGTTATGATTGGTTCATTATTTTTTTTTAAAACAAGTTTTAATTAATAATATTTTAAATACCTGTGATTAATTTATAAGTGTCAATATATTTATAAAGGACTTTTTATTTTTATAATTTTATATTAGCAATTTTTTAATTATGTTTTAGCGCCAACGTAAACAAAGAAATACTGGCGTAATACGTTCCAATGGTGCCAACGGTGATATTTATAAATAGGCATATACAAAAAAAATAAAAATTACAAAATTAATATCAATACAAATTACATTAGCCTAACCTAAACCTAACCTGAACTAATCAAACCTAACCTGAACCTAACCTAAACGAACCTGAACCTAACCTTAAACGAACCTAAACCTAACCTGAACGAACCTGAACCTAACCTTAAACAAACCTAAATCTAACTTAAACTAACCTAAATTAAATACGAAATTTTAATATTAATTAATTATTAATTTTATAATAATTTAAAATATCGGACACCATTGCTCTCAAGGTATTAACATCGTGTGCATTCATAACACACACGTGTTTACAATTGCGCTAAATATTTTCAAAAAAATTCTGATTTAAAATAGAAGGCCATTTAGACAAAAAAATCAATATAGTGAAAATATAAATTAATCACAGGTATTTAAAATATTAATAATTAAATCTTGTTTAAAAAAAAATAATGAACCAATCATAACTTTTGTTTACATTGCGTCATCATGATGTCATATTTCAGATCTGGCCAAATGTCTCGGGGTCACCCCAACTAATCATTCCCTGCTCAAGTGCTAAAGATATGTGGGACAAATTGTTAAGTGTTTTTGAGCAAAGCTCTGGTCAAAGATTAGACATGCTCTATAATCAATTCTTTAATTTTAAGAAGGATCCTACAGATGATATTTCAAAGCACATTTCAAAACTAGAAAGTTTATGGAATGATATGCAAAATGAACTTAGTAAACAAGAAAATTTGAAATTGCCTGAATCCATGCTGATGTGCAGAATCATAAACACTTTGCCCGATGAATATTTTGATTTTAAAAGTGTTTGGGAATCAGTGTCTAAAGAACGTTCTGTAGACAATCTCACACAAAGGCTTCGGTTACTCGAAAAAAGAATTCAACAGCGAGATGAATGCAGTGCATCAAGTTCAACAGCACTAATGGCAAATGCATATGAAAATAAGCAAAATATGAAAGGAAAAGTTACCAAAAGTAATGAAAATTTTCAGAAAACAAGAGAAACAAGAGAATGTTACTTTTGTCATAGAAAAGGACACTTGGCCAAAGATTGTAGGTATGCAAAACAGAAGAAACTAAAGGATAAAGAAAAGGATGAAACTAAATTAAAACTTAATTCAAAATTAAGTGAAAGTTTAATCAGTGAAAGATTCAATGGACAAGATGAAGACATTTGGATTGGTGACTCAGGAGCTACTAACCACATTACAAGAAATGCAAGTTTTTATACTTCTTATAAGGATTTTCCTACCCAACAGACTGTTAAAGTTGGAAGTAATGAAAAATTGATAGCTTATGGAAGTGGAACTATAATAATTGAAACTTGTGTAAAAGGTAAATGGCAAACTCACTACCTAACTGATGTATGGTATGTTCCCAATTTCAGTCGTAATATGATGTCATTACAGTCCACATTGGATAAAGGGTTTGAAATAAAAATGGATAAAAAAGGTTGTAAACTTTTTAAGACAACAACTGGAGAAGTTATTTTGGAAGGAAAAAGACTACCAGGAGGCTTGTATGGTATGTTAATAACAAGTATCAAACCTGAAAATGCTGCAGAAGTCAATTTAGCCAAAATCCAAAATGTCAATATGCTACAACTATGGCATGAAAGATTTGGACATCAAAATAAAAGACATGTTCAAAAATGGCTTAAAGCACAAGGAATAGATGCAGTCATGGACAAAGAACCTTGCGAGGCATGCATTTATGGCAAACAACATAGCCTGAGTTTTGGATCAAGAGAACAATATGCTTCTACCCAACCTGGAAACTTAATTCATGTAGATGTATGTGGCCCTATGCAGGAGGTTTCGAAAGGAGGGATGAGATACTTTGTGTGTTTCAAAGATGATTTTACAAAATACCGATCAGTGTATTTCCTAAAAGAAAAATCACAAGTCATTGAAAAGCTAGAACAATTTTTCTTGGAAACAAAGACTACTGGACATATAGTGAAAGAAATTCTCACAAAAGAGTTTGTAAATAAAGAAACCTCAAAAATTACAAACAAGTATGGTATTAATCATAGGATCACAATGCCATATACTCCACAACAGAATGGTTCAGCGGAAAGGGAAAACAGGACTTTAATAGAAGCAGCTCGTTCAATGATATATGCCAAAAATATGAGCCTAAAGCTTTGGGCAGAGGCAGTTAACACTGCTACATATGTTTTGAATAGAACAGGACCAACACACAAATTGAGGGAAAGACACCTTATGAACTATGGTTTGATAAAAAAACCAGCAGTTGATCATCTTCGAATATTCAGAACTGAATGTTTTGTCCGTGTGCCTGATGAAAAGAGAAGAAAGTTAGATGCCAAAAGTGAAAAAGGTATTTTAGTTGGTTATTGCAGTAACAAGGATGGGTATCGAATCTGGATGCTGAACTCAAACAAAGTTGTCACAAGTGGGGATGTAATATTCAAGGAAACTATACCAACATTTAGCCTTGATATTGAAAAGAGAAATAAGGAACTCTTTCAAGTAATCAGAATGATGAACAAAATGATACTCAAGATATTGAGAAAATTGAAAGCAATGTTCAAACATCAGACGTATACAATCTAAGAGATCGATCAAATATATCAAAACCTCAAAGGTATATTGATGCTGAAATAAATATTGCAGAAAGTCTTGAACCCAAGACATACAAAGAAACAATGGATTCTCCAAATGCACAATTTTGGAAAGAAGCAATGAATGAAGAAATGAATTCTTTAACGGAAAATGATGTATGCGAATGCACAACATTACCACCTGGCCAAAAACCAATTGATTGTAAATGGGTATTAAAGACCAAATTGAATTCTAAAGGAGAGATTACAAGATATAAGGCAAGACTGGTGGCAAAAGGGTTTGTACAAAAGAAGGGTATAGATTATGAAAAAACATTTAGTCCTGTGGCAAGACATGACACCATAATAACTCTTTTAGCAATTTCTGCTAATAAAGACTTAAAATTGGTACAGTTTAACATAAAGACAGCCTTTCTATATGGAGACTTACAAGATCAAATTTATATCGAACAACCTGAAGGATTCAACAATGGAACAGATCTTGTATGGACATTGAAGAAAAGTCTCTATGGACTTAAACAGTCACCAAGATGCTGGAATCAGAAAATAGTCAACTTCATGAAAGAAAGATGTCTGAAGGAAAGTACAGCTGACCCCTGTTTATTCTTCAGAAAAACAAATGATCAACTACTCATTATTGCCATATATGTTGATGATGGAATCATTGCTGGTACAAATGAACAGGAAATCAAAGAATTTCTTGATGAACTAATGTTTTCATTTAAGATCACAAATGAACCATTAAATTACTTTTTGGGTATTGAGATAGAGCGGCAACCCAATGGGTCAATCTTTATAAATCAAAAGGCATATATAAAAAGAATTCTTGAGAAATTCAATATGTCTCAAGCGAATAAAGTGGGAACACCAACTGATAATTCTACTGTTCCAGGGGAAGCAAAGATTCTAGAAAATGTTCCCTTTCATGAAGTGATTGGTAGTCTGATGCATCTGAGCTGCTTAACAAGACCCGATATCACTTTTGCATTGAATAAAGTTTCTCAAAAACTTGCAGCACCAACAAAATATCTACTGGGTATGAGGGACATTTGAAATCTGATTAAGGGGAAGTGTTGAAGATATTAATCTGTGATTTTAAATGTTTCTTTTTGACCAGTACTTTTATTTTGTTTTTGCTTTTCCTAAAATGTTTCTTTCTTCTTCTTCATTATTATTTGTTCTATATGCAAAGCTTTTTTTTGAGACTTGAATAAACAAATTCAAGTTTATTATATTTTTGTGTGCTTTTAAAGTTAAAACACAACACAAATAAATTAATAGTGTGTGACGTTTTGGCAACAGCGCTGTTACCATCAAATTGTGCTTTATTTTTTTTTTTACCATTTTACACAAACTTCTATAAAGATATTGTAAATATAAATATAATTATTCTAAAGTCAATTCATTATTCTATAAAGTCAATAATAATTCTCTCTCTCATTTGGAATAAATAAAATAATAAACGATTAATCTTTATGTAATTATAGTTTCTAGCTTGTAATGTAATAATAAATTATTTGGCTGCTTATGAGATTGTGCTTGACCTTAACTAAATTACAATTACAAGTTAACAGATATCAAGTTTAACATTCATTGAAAATAGTGCTGTCAATCCAATTAGAAGGATGTATAATAGCTGCTAACATATTCAAGTTTCAAATCTACATAGCCAACATTTTAAAGTAGATTCTTTTATTTTAGTACCTAATTCTATCTGTGGCTGGCAATTGGTATCATCTCACTAAGTATGAACCTATTTTTCACATTCTCCAGAAAACATAAGTGTTCATTAAAACAAAATCAAATCTCCATTAAATAAAGCCTGTTTGAAATGGAGAAAAAGTATTGATTCTGTCATCAGATTACATACAGTTTAACCTCTTCTATTCCACTCTCTATAATTCAACCCATATTTTGATTCAACAATTTTTTCTAATCTCAATCAGCTTATTTACTTTAATTTATCGAAATATAATTCAATCAAAAATTCTCATTCTTTGGGGTGTATAATTAAAGAAAGAAGTTGGACTGTGATTAAATTCCCTAGAGTCTATTCAATATTCTTATCTCATAATTTGAGTGGGTTGCAACAAAATTTGCATTTTGATAAACTTTTAATTCAAACTGGTCATCGACCATTAGAATTCATATACAGTAAAACCCCGCTATAACGAACCCTGGATATAACGAACCTTCCCTTATAACGAACCCACGCCGATTCCCAATTCCATTCCATTGAAAATACCATCGTTATAACGAACTTTGCGATTTTTAGAATAACGAACTACCCCTATAACGAACCTATTTCGGGTCCCAAAATGATAAAATCTATTAAAAATACTATGCTTATAACGAACTTAGAATTGTAATTTAAAAAAAAAAATTAAAACAAAATTTTGAGCATGTTTAAAGCTCGCGGATCGCGATTTCAAAACAATAAATTTAGCGGCATTGTTTGTTTGATTTTTGCACTTTATTTTTGCTGTATGTTGTATAAATTTTTACACATTATACTTTTTATTAATTAGAATATCTTTGCATCCATTAAATTTGAAATATAAAAAATGCAAATGGCTTCCAAAATGAAGAAAACAAAGGCATTTTAAAAACAAAAGCATTATTTCTTAAAAAAAAAAAGGCCATTTTCAGAACTTTTCAAAGTGAAACAACATAGGCAAAATGTTAAGAACATATTAAAATAAGAGAATATAACTTTTCTATTATAAAAGATAAAATATAAAGTTATTAAAAATTGTTACAAAGAGGAATCAACTTCAACTTTTGCCGCGATCGCGATCGTACGTTTTAGGGCTAAAAAAAAAAAAAGTCCAAATAAACGGTCCCGTGATGAAACAAAAATTATTTTTATGCCATTAACTATGGTGATTTTAAAGTCAGCAATGTTTTGCATGGCAGGTTAAAAAAAAAAAACGAAATCTAGACCTAGAAGAATATGGAGAAACATGAAATGGAAGAAAAACACTAACTTTATTTGAATGGTGCAATGCTTGGAAGAATGCTTTGAAACAACAAGGTATTAGAGCCATTTTTTCAAGTAAAAATTGTATTATATAATGTGATAATGATGTTTTAAAATCATTTCATATCTTTGAATATATATTTAATAAAACTTTGCCTAGGATTTGTCTTGATTTTTAACTTAGACATAGAGGTACATGTATGTTAATCATAAGAAGAACCTATTATCTAATGATTTCTATTATTATTCAGTATTAATATAAGGAAATTAGTCAATTAAGAGAATTAAAATAAAGTGACCACTATTAAGAGGCAGCCTCTACTTGTGTGTATGGCTGTTTTTTAATTATACAGTCTAAAATTTTTGAAAAGTAAAATTGTCCCATTGGGGTTCACTATAGAGGGGTTTTACTGTATAAGAAAATAATTGATAATTAAAATGTCACCAAAACTAAAAATTGTTCCTAGAAATCAATATGGGCCAATATACAAGAGTGGAAATGAAGTATTGATTTCGGACTTGCTGAGTAAAGGTGACAATTCATTTTCTCATAATGGAAAAAAATTATTGTATAAAAACTCCCATAGAAGCCCATATGATTGGTGACTCCATTTTGACAATAGATCAACACTGAATATATGAAAGCTACAAAAGAAAACACAAAAAAATTAAAAGAGTTGAAATATATAATATTCCAAAGTCCTCTGTGCTGCATAAAATATTGGAACAGATAGTCTCAACTTCCATAGCCAGGCAGTAGCAGTGCTTTCTTTTGTACCTTGAAAGGTCACAGAGTAGGTAAAATTTACCCACCTTTTTAAAAAACTAATTAAAATAACTTCTTGAATATTTTAATGTTATTCTGTAATAGAATAATGTCCGCTTTGAGGTTTCAATAAATACAGTAAAACCCTGCTAATACGAACCCTGGATATAGCGAACCTTCCCTTCCTTATAACGAACCCACGGCGATTCCCAATTCCATTCCATTAAAAATACCATCGTTATAACGAACTACCCCTGTAACGAACCTATTTTCGGTCCAAAAATGATAAAATCTATAAAAAATACTAGGCTTTAAGGAACTTAAAATTGTGATTTAACCCTTAATTACTCGCGCTGGGTGTATTACACCCAGTAAGAAACTAAACTGTAAAAATAAACTGTAAATAATAAATATAACAGCTTGAGTGTCTCGGTAGCTCAATTTTTTGGGGTGAAGCTTAGATTGTGGCCTAATGAATTTCAAAAATATACATTAAACTTTTTCGTAATCAGATAAGCTGGGTGGTTTACACCCAGCGCGAGTGTTTACGTAACACTTTTGGCAGGCCGTGAGTGACAGCTCATCTATATTTTTTAGGTTTCAGATTCAGATGGATGTATTTCCTTTGGCTTTGTTCACATGTTTGCTCTTTATTCCTAGCTCTCCAAAAACTATTGTTTGCTATTAATTTTCTAAAATATTTCATGGATACTGAATCCAAAATGAAGTTGTTGGTGGCACATCGGATATATCTTCTAATGAAAATACCGAAATATATATAGCTACCATGATTCTGAATCCGAGTTGGAATCTGAAAACGAAGAATTTGATTCATCTTCAACTTCTAGTTTCTATGTGGGGAGAGACCAGACAACGCGGTGGAAGACCAGTGAATGGCTAAGTACAAAGGTAAGAATTTGCTCTTACAACATAATTTCTCACCTTCCTGGTCCGAAAAGAGATGGAAAGAACATCACAACAGCTGTTGGAGCTTACAGAAAATTTATCACAAATAAAATAGTTGAAAAAATAGTATGTAACACCAATCAATATATCTCAAGGATTCGAAGAAATTTTTCTCGAGAAAGGGATGCAAAAGATAGTAATGATGTAGAGATTTGGGCTCTAATTGGACTTTTGTCACTTTCTGGGACAAGAAATGCCTGCCATCTTTCCTTTCAAGAAATATGGGAAAATGATGGAACTCGATTATAAATTTTCCACTCCGTAATGAATCACGAGCGATTTTTCTTTTTACTCAGATGTTTGCGTTTCGATGATTTGCCCACACGTGAAATAAGAAAAAAAATTGAAAAACTAGCACTAATTAGAGAAATATTTGAAAAATTCATTACAAACTGCAAAACTATGTATAATCCTGGAGAATATTTGACAGTAGACGAAAAGATTATTCCATTCAAAGGTCGATGTAGTTTCAAGCAGTACCTTCCCAATAAACCCGCAAAATATGACATAAAGACTTGTGTGTTATGTTGTTCCCGCAAAAGCTATGTGGTGAATCTTGATATATACGCTGGCAAGCAACCTGAAGGCCCTTATCAAATAAGTAACTCTCCCAACAATGTAGTTGAAAGACTCACGTCCAATCTCCGGGTCAAAACGCTACATAACAACTGAAAATTGGTATACCAGCTATCCTCTTTTTGGTTTAATTAAAGAAAGTGTTGAATTAAAGTTAGATGATTTGACCACAACATTCACTGATAGTGGACATTTCTCTCTCTCTAGGATAACCAAGTTTATAATTAAAATAATAATTTTATAATAATATTGTAATATATATTTAATTATTAATGTTAATTTGATACCATATTCAGATGGTTTATTCAGTAGTTTTGTAACAAACTTCACACCAAGTCCAGTGTTTACACAACCTTCATATTCAGTCCATAATGGAAGGCAATCTTCCTTAACCCTTAAGTACTCGCGCTGGGTCTGATAGACCCCAGACACATTAAATATTGTCACATATAAGGCCTGAAAATATCTACAACCTCCGCCAATAGATGGCGCTTTCGCCTATTTCCCGTTTGGAATTTGTGAGGATATCGCCGACTGCTGTGGTCCTGTTTCCTGGAGTGAATAGTTGTAAATACACGTTTATATTGGTCCCGGGAGGTGGCGTAATGTAAATACCCAGTGTTTTGAAGTCTTTGTGCTGCTTGCTGTTGTTACTCTCTCCATCGCCACTGCTACTCTTCTGGTAAGTCTCTCGTGTCCTCCCACCAGTGGTAAGGCCGAGAGATAATGCCAGAGGAAAGGAGTTCCACTTTAGAGATTGTTCTCGGACGTCCTTTAGTGCTCTGCAGGGTACAGCTGCAGAGGGAGAGCAACGGAGCCCGGGGTAGGTGATCCACGAAGGAGGAAGCGGCGTCGTAGCAAAGAACCGCAGGGGTCACGCGCAACACTGGTGTCAGAAGTGGGATTCTTCCTTGTGGAGGTCATCAGAAGGCTCTTTATTATTTTTGGTTGCTGACAAAAGGCCCATTGACATGAGAGGCCAAGGGATGGCCTCAGAGCAGGACTCGCTGGCCGAGATCGTCCAGAGGCTACAGGGATACCTGGAGAAAAGGGACGAGGCAAAATGCCGTAGAGAGGAAGAGTGGCTTCTCTTGGAAAAAGAATGAGGAAAGAAGGCTTCTTAGAAGCAAAAAGATACAGCAGTTGCTATCTCAAATGGAGGCCCATTTACAGAGGGAGTTAAGTCGGCCCAGTCAACCTTGGGGAGTGATGTCTGCGAGGAGTCCCGGGGGCTGGAGGTCGAGCCGGCTCAAAAGGATATAGTCCATAGAGCAGAAGGCCTGATTGTGACACCTCTAGGACCAACCCTGAATCTGCGTCAGGCAGAGCTGCGAATGAAGTGGCCTCAGCAAAAGAAGCGGTGCCGGCGAGAGAAGCGGTACCAGTGAGCAATGCCGTCTTTCTCGCTGGAACTGCCTTTTCCGCTGGAGCCGTCTTTCTCGCCGGAGCCGCCCCTTTCGCCGGTACCGCTTATCACGCCGGATCCGCCTCTCCTACCGGAACTGCTTCTCATTCCGGAGGCGCTTCTCATGCTGGTACTGCTTCTTATGCTGGTACTGCTTCTTATGCCGTTACCACTTCTTATAAAAGAAGCTGTGCCGGCGAGAGAAGCGATATCGGTGAGCAATGCTGCGAGAGAAGCGGTACCAGTGAGCAATGCCGCAAGATAAGAGGTTCCGGCGAGAGATTCGGCTTCGTTACAAAAAGCGGTACCGACGAGAGAAGCGGTACCGGTATAAGAAGTGGTAACAGCATAAGAAGCAGTACCAGCATGAGAAGCGCCTCCAGCGTGAAAAGCAGTTCCGGCGGGAGAGGCGGAACCGGCGAAAGGGGCGGCTCCGGCCGAAGAGACGGCTCCAGCGAGAGGGGTGGCTCCAGCGAGAAAGGACGGCTCCAGCAAGAAAGGACGGCTCCAGCGAGAAAGACGGCTCCAGCAGAAAAGGCGGTTCCAGCGAGAAAGACGGCTCCGGTGAGAAAGCCAACTCCGGCGAGAAAGGCGGTTCCATCAAGAAAGGTGGTTCCAGAAAGAGAGATGCAGTTCGGGCAAGAGAAGTGGCACCAGCGAGAGAAACGTGTCATCAAGGCGATAGGACCGATGGGACCGGATCGAGACGATCCGCCTTAAGGGGGAGGCAGTGTTATGTATAAGGCCTGAAAACATCTACAACCTCCGCCAATAGATGGCACTTTCACCTATTTCCCATTTGGAACTTGTGCGGATATCGCCGACTGCTGTGGTCCTGTTTCCTGGAGCAAATAGTTGTAAATACATGCTTATATTGGCCCCGGGAGGTGGCGTAATGTAAATACCTGGTTTTTTATTCCAGTTATATGTAATGTTTAGTAGTAAATGACAAAAAAGAAGGAGTGTTCTGAAGTCTTTGTGCCGCTTGCTGTTGTTACTCTCGCCATCGCCACATCACTGCTGCTACTCTTCTGGTAAGTCTCTCGTGTCCCCCCACCAGTGGTAAGGCCGAGAGATACTGCCAGAGGAAAGGAGTTCCACTTTAGTGGTGGTTCTCAGACGTCCTTGGGTGCTCTGCAGGGTACAGCTGCAGAGGGAGAGCAACGGAGCCCGGGGTAGGTGATCCACGAAGGAGGAAGCGGCGTCGTCGCAAAGAACCGCAGGGGTCACGCGCGACAATATCTAGAATTCTATAAAACATTTGGAGATCAAACCTTTGGTAGCTTAATTTTATATGACAATGAATATGCCAACATATATTAACTTAATTGTGTTGCCCTATAATAGATAATAAAATGGAGATGGGATCTATTAGACCCCATGCGAGTAATAACGTAACTTTAATTTCCAAGCATGGTGAAATAAGTAAGCTGCCTTATAGCTCGGCAACACTTTATATTATTTATCTATGACTTTGAATTAGTTTTGTAAGAACAATGGTTAAAAATAAAACTGAAATTCCCCCAATTTTTGCTACAAAAGCTAAGTTCTCCACTCACTATTCCATTTTTGGATTCAAGAAAAGAGAGAACACACTGGTTTCATATGTACCAAAAAAGTCCAAAGAATTTATTCTAATTTTAATTATGTACTTCACAAAACAAATAGATTTTGAATATAGTGGAAAATATACACCAGAGATAATAAATTTATGTAATGAAATAAAATCAGGTGTTGATGTAATTGATCAATTGTGTAAAAATTACACAGTAAGTAGGAGGACAAGGAGATGGCCATTGTGCCTCTTTTTTGATCTCATCAATGTTTCTGTTACACCTGATCATCATTTCATTAAATATAAAATGCTATGTTGTTTATAAATTTAATTATTTAAATAATTTGTATTTTTTAGAATTTAATTATAAAACAAATTTTTGTAAATATATATATATGTAAATTTTTGTGTAAAAATTAATAATAGAGAATTTACATATGTGTTGGTTGATTAAAAAGAAAGAAAATATTTTTAAGAAAGGTGTGTGTGCCATCTGTCCTTCCTTCCATCCAACAGAGGTTATGGGCCTACTAGCAAGCTTTTAGCTGTATACTATAGCAACTTAAGAAAAAAAGAATTGGCTAAACTTTTGGGGCCGCATTAAAAGTTGGAAAATGACTGATACAAATTTCACTTTTCCTAAGCTGAATGCTTTTAACTATAATATATGGAAGGTGGATATGAAGGTCCTTCTGATTGATAGAGGAAGCTGGGATTTTATCATAGAAGATGAACCTGATCTTCCAGCTGAGGCAACAGCCAAAGATATTAGAGAATTTAAATGGAGGAAGGATAGGGCTTTCACTACAATTTACCAAGGAGTAGAAAGAAAATACCAAACCTTGATTGCTAATGCTGCTGATGGAAAAGAAGCCTGGAATATTTTAAAGCAGAATTTTGAGCCAAATTCAAGAGCCAGACTGGCTGGTTTGATTGACGAATTTTATGAACTGAAATTTGCTCCTGATGAAGAAACTATTGGAATATTTATTAAAAGAGTCCAAGAGAAAAACAACTGATTAAAGAAGCAGGATTTGATCTACCTGAAGTACTTGTGTGTTTTCAGTTGATAAGGAAATTGCCTCACGATTATGATGGCATTGTCCAAGTTCTATACAGACTAGAAGAAAAACAATTTTGTGTTGAAAACATTGAAGCCCACTTAATAACTGAATCGGGAAGAGTTCAACAAAAGAAAAAAGATGATGGACTTGATATTGTGGCGAATGCTTATCAAACAAAAACTTCCAGGATGTACCAAGGAAATAAAAAGAAAAATTATTTTTCTGCAAAAGCACAGTATAGCAGTGGAAGCATGCTGGAGCCAACAGTGCATCCAAGAACAGCAAGAACCCATGATATAAGGAATTGCTCCTTCTGTGGGAAAACTGGCCATCTTATAAAAGACTGTTTTCTTAGAAACAAAAACTCTCAAGGGCAACACTACAGAAAGGATCAGAACTACAGGGGAAAATCTTCTGCATTTCATTCAGAAATTCTAAGCTTTCACCACATTAGTGAAAGAGCAAGTGATCCAACTAGTGAATGGGGAGAATGGCTGATAGACAGCGCAGCTACATCTCATTTTTGTAAAGAAAAGGATTGGTTTGTGAACTACCAGGATATCCCCCCGATGGACGCTTTGATTGGAGATGTCGACTGCAAGTCAACAATCTTAGGTAAGGGAGATATTAACTTTGTTTTAAGAGATATAAATAACACCTTTGTAGAGGTAACTCTACTTAATGTTTTATATGCACCAAATATGAGAAGGAATCTCATTAGTGGATCATGCATAGACATAGCAGGAAATAAGATAATATGGAAAAACGGTAAAATGACAATATTTAAAAATAATGGAGAATATTTTTTTACAGCGAGTAGATAAGTTATATATTGTAAATGGATACCCTAATAGAGCCAAAGCTCAAAATTATTCAGTTTCCTATAACTCAAATCTTAATCTTCTCCATAAAAGATTTTGTCATATTAATTCAGAAATACTTAATTCTATGAGTAAAAAGAATACTGTCAAAGGATTAGAAAAAGTTCAGGGTAATCCAACCACATGTGATGTATGTAAAGTAGCTAAGATCACCAGATCATCATTTGAATTTAGCTATACAATTCTGACTAGAAAACCTTTAGAAAAAGTGCATATGGATATCTGGGGTCCTGCACCAGTGAGATCACTTGGTGGCAGTAGATATTTTCTTTCTATCATAGATGACTACTCTAGAAAGGTTAATGTTTATTTCCTAAAAGAAAAGTCAGAAGTTTTTAACTATTTTAAGCAATACTTGCATGAGTCTGAGAGAGCATTAAATGCCAAATTAAAATGGATTAGGACAGATAATGGATTAGAATTCTGTAACAAAGAATTTGAAAATTTTCTAGTAAATTTGGGTATTAAAATAGAAAGAACATCAACTTATAGTCCTGAACAAAATGGAATAGCTGAAAGGTTTAATCGAACTGCTATTGAAGGTGTTCGAGCAATGCTTTTAGATAGTGGGTTACAACCCAGATTCTGGGCAGAAGCCCTAAATACCTTTACACATACCAAAAACAGATGTGAACATGCCCTAACAAAAAGAGTAAGTCCAATGGAATTATGGTCAGGACATAAACCATCTGTAAGACATTTTAAAATTTTTGGCTCATTGGCTTATGTACATGTCCCTAAAATAAAAAGAAATAAGTTACAACCTAAGGCCAATTCAGGCATAATGGTAGGTTATGCAACCAAAACAAAAGGTTATAGAATCTGGTTACCAGCAGATAGAAAAGTAATAGAAATCATTCATGTGTTTATTGATGAAACTAAGAAAGGTGTAGATACTTTATTTGGTACTGCTTCTAGAGTACAATATGTTTTTTATCCACAGGATGATAACTACCCTTATGAAAATAATGATAGTGATAACCATAATTTACATACACTTACACCAATAGACATAGCTAAATGGAAAAGACTAGAAATACCTAGAAAGACAGGAACACGAGTAGACGTATACTATTACCCCCCTTCTGGTGATCAAAAATTGAGATCATTAAATGATGTACAAAAATATTGTGAAACACAAAAGCTTGAATTCAATTCTGAAATGTTTTCATTTAGACCACAAAAACCAGATATAAGTGAGGAAAATGAAGTTAAAATAGAAACAAATTGTTTAGAAGATGATTTGTACGAAAGTATTTTTCATGAGGAAATCTATAATGTAGAACTTCCTAAAAACTTTAATGATGTTCAACAATCACAGGAAAAAAGGAATTGGATTAAGGCAATGGAAGATGAACTTAAAGTGATGAAAGATAGGAAAGTATGGAAATTAGTAGATTCCCCACCTCAAGGTGTGAAAATATTAGGTAATAAATGGGTATATAGCGTAAAAAGGGATGATAAAAATAATATAAAAAGATATAAAGCTAGGCTTGTAGCACAAGGTTATAGACAGAAATATGGAATGGATTACACTGACATTTTTTCACCAGTTGTAAATTTTTCAATAATTAGATTCCTATTTGTCTCATTCTGTCTCTTTATAATTTTGTGTAAATATAGCTATCATGTTGTTAATCATGGGAAATGATGGTCATGGGGCCGATTGTTACACCTGATCATCATTTCATTAAATATAAAATGCTATGTTGTTTATAAATTTAATTATTTAAATAATTTGTATTTTTTAGAATTTAATTATAAAACAAATTTTTGTAAATATATATATATGTAAATTTTTGTGTAAAAATTAATAATAGAGAATTTACATATGTGTTGGTTGATTAAAAAGAAAGAAAATATTTTTAAGAAAGGTGTGTGTGCCATCTGTCCTTCCTTCCACCCAACAGTTTCAATAAAGGTTATTTATATAAGAAACACAAATTTGGAAATATTAAAAAGAAAATTGTTTATTGAAGAGATAGCAATTGAGCTAATTCACCCAAACTTACAAAAACGGGGAAAAAAATATTTTTTGCTAAGAGATATCAAAAACTTATGTACACTTGCTTCTACAAATGAGCACAGCAATCAAATTCCCACTACTAATGAAGTACTAACTTATATGAAGTAAATAAAAGTTATAGACCTATATCATTGACATCGAATCTCTCTAAAACATTTGAGAATATAATAAAAAATAAATTAAGTAACAATTATTTAGAAAATAATCTAATGAGCTCAAGGCAGTATGGCTTTATGAAATCTAGATCAACTATTACTGGAATGGAAAAAATTATAGAAACTATGTTGAAACATAAACAAAAAGAATTGACTTCCTTGATAGCTATAGATATAGCTGGTGCATTCGACAATGCATGGTGGCCTGCGATTATAAAAATAATGGATAATGATAATGTTCCCTCAGATTTAATACGGATCATAAAATCTTATTTGAATAATGAAAGGGAGGTGAAATTTACATACGAATCAGAAACTTTTTATAAGAAACTAACTAAAGGATGTCCACAGGGTGGACCTTTATCACCACTTCTATGGAATATTTTGCTAAATGATTTGTTGATAAATTTTGAATTAATGAATGCAGATATTATATGTTATGCAGACGACGTTAAAATAATTTGCTGGAATAAGACTATTGAAGGACTAAAAACCGCAAGTGAATACATCTTAAATTATGTGATCCAATGGTGTAATAGAAATAAATTAACGATCAGTACAGAGAAAACTAATTTACTATACCTGCATAGCAGAGAAAAAATACCTATTAAGGTTAATAACAATATAATTAGGCCGGTCAAGCAAGTAAAAATTCTGGGAATGAAATTTTCAAATCACAAATGGAAAAATAAAGTTAACTTTATTCCGCATGTAAATGATATTCTGTGTAAGGCAGGGCGTATGAAAAATTGCAACCAATGCAATAGTATGTACATAGGCGAAACCAGCAGACAAGTAATAGACAGGATAAACGAGCACACCAGATCCATAAATAAAAAAGATAAAAAATCCCTTTTATACCAACACACACAAAATACAGGTCACACCTTCAACCTAAATAACCCAAAAACTTTCTACACCAACATAAACAACAAACAGAAAAGACTGTATTTAGAAGCTTTTTTATCATTAAAACACGCAAGCATCAATAGGCACATTGAAATTCCAGAATCATACAGAACTCATAAATAGCAATTAAAAAATGTACACTTCCCCATATTTAATGCAATAGGTCCTATTTCGCAACACTTTTCAATAGCTAATTCAAATCTCATATGTTAATTATTATATAATAGTTTTTACCTTAAGTTTAGAAAGATGTAAATATTCTGGATAAACATTAATAATATTTCAATACTTAGCATATATCAAGAAATTAATAGTTCTCTTATAAAAAATTTTGTAAATATGTAAACATATTAGGTAAATATATAACAGCTGCTGACGATTCACTACCATTTGCGTTGCTCCTGTAGAAGGGCCACCATACCCGAAAGCTTGAGCTTTATTAAACGTTTCAAAAAAGAAACACAACCTCGGAGGCTTTATTATTTTGTCCTAAAGATTTCACAGAGGTTATAATATTGGAATTTACAAAAAGTTATAATGAACCCAACGTATGAAGAGGTGAATCGTTATATGATCATAATTCGCAGGAAATCTTTAACATTGGCCAAATGGAGGAAGCATCTCGCCTTTAACCGAATTTGCTTGGAACACAACTTTATCCCGCCCTCACTCAGAGTAAAAGATCCGGTAGGGAATCCATTTTCAGCAAAGATCATAAAAGAAACCCAGATAGGATTACTGAAATCTCGAATTAAAGGATGCCATTCATTCATACGACTCACATCAAAAACTATCAAAGAATTAATAGCCATCACATCTCAAAGAGTACATCCGGATATAATGTTGAATCTCATAACCCGAACAACTCAAGACATCAAGATATTAAACGCAGAAATGGATAAAAAACACAATAGAAAATTACGATACTGGTCAATGAAATATAAAATACAGCTCAACTCGGAAAAACAGCAGCCAAAAATCGTCAACCTATCCAGCACCGAACTTACAGAGGATGAAACCAAATTCTTATCAAAAGGATTGAAGCATAGAAACATGAGAACAAGTGATAACCTAAAAATCATCGCCGGTTTAGAGGCCTCTATCAACGGGCTGAACCATCAGGAAAAAGCCAAAATCAGGAATATTGTAACAACCACATTGAGCAAGACCCCAAATTGTCCAAAATCAAACCCCGCGAACAGAACCATAGCCAGAAGACTTAGAGATAAAAGCAAAATAGTCATAACTAGATCCGACAAAGGAGCCCAAACAGTCATTATGGATACAACAGAGTATATCGAGAAGATGCACACCACCCTGAATGATCATAGATACTACGAACCAGCTTCTGAATTAGAAAAAACAGAAATTTACAACAGATTCAAAAAGGAACTAAGAAGCCTGCAAAGACAAAAAACAATAACTGATGAAGAACTTAAGAACTTCATATCCAAGATGAACACCGAAGCATACATATACGGATTGCCAAAACTCCACAAACCGGGCATACCATTAAGGACAATAGTTGCCTATTATCTCTCCCCAGCAGCTCCCTTGGCGAAATTCCTAAATTTGTTCCTAACGCCCATACTCAGAGATAGCAATAACCACACCACTATTAATTCCAACAACAACAACAACAAAACAGCTTTATTAGGGCATCTTGCCCTGTACGGATTCTCCGTGGAGTTACAGACAATATTAACCATAAGAGAACAGGTGAAAATATAGTATTTACAGTCAAGGTATGTCAAACAGGGTGACTTTTTATTGTGCCCCTGTTCTTCTCTCTTCCATGAGTGCAATTTTATTCCCAACCGCTTTTTGAAAGTTGAACAGTTCAATTGCCCAACTTTTCTTATCTGAAACAGTTTTTATTAGCTTTATTGAGTTCAAATGCGGTCTAGGAAGACTTTTCAGGATCTTTTTTCTCTCTCCTTCCAGATCCCCGCATTCGGCAATAAAATGGTATATTTCATCAGTTATCTGACTTCCACATAACCCACAGTACAAATCTTCTTTCTTAATTGCGTAAATATGATTTTCTTTGATCATTGTTGACATTAATCTGATCTGTGCAATAAAACTCACTAAAGCTGAAGACAGATAGCATGAAAAGTAATTTTCTGGAATAAATGAATCATAAAGTAACCTATAGTTTGAGTATGTTTTCGTAAAAGATAATTTTGCCAGATCTTGCTGCAATAGCTGTTCAATTTTTATTTTTAGTATATTCGGAAGTTCGATCTGTATGTCATCATAATTTAACCTATAGTTTAGCCATGTGAGTCCACAATGATTGATGATATCCATAATATTCTTACAGAATCCTATAGGTTTTTTTGTCATTAAGGAAATTTCCTTCAATCTATTCCAGCATAGCTTAGGTAGTCTATTGTCTTCCATTTTTTGTAATCTAATGAAATATTTCAAAATTAATTTGATCGTTGTAAAAGTCAAAGATATTCTGCCTGTTTCCAGCCTTACAATGTACCCTGGTATATATCTTGGTAGATTCAGAAAATTTTTGATAAACGTATTCTGTAATTGGTCTATAATATCCGTATTGTCCCAAGCCCACACAGGGGCCGCATAGAGCAGTATTGATTTAATAACTGAGTCAAATAGATTCAGAGCAACTTTTAATGAGTTAATTTTTTTCTTTTTTTATCAGTCTAATAGTTGCATTTATTGCCGTATTTGCTTTGGCTTTATAAAAGAGGGCTACCTTTTTACTATTAATAGTGGAAGTGAATGGATATCCCAGATATGTAATATTGGACGCAACAGTCAGTGGGGTGTCACCCCAGTACCAGTTTTCGTGTCTTGCCGGTCTTCCTCCATTTCTGAATACTATTATTTTGGACTTATTTTCATTTAAAACTAATTTGTTCTTATCCAGGTAAGACTTTAGTAAATTGATTTTAATTTGAAGATTAATTTTCGATTCTCCAATTATGGCTATGTCATCCGCATACATAAGTAGGTGTAAAACGCCAAAATCAGGGAGATGAAATCCTGTAAGTGCTGAGTTATTATAAAGTTCTATTAGGTCGGCCATATATAGTATAAATAAAAGTGGGGAAAGTGATTCTCCCTGCAACACTCCAGAATTAATTTTCACATTATTTGAATATTGTCCTTTCCATCGGATAGTGATCTTAGCTTCTTGGTAAAAGTTTTTTTATCAGCATTACAAATTTATTGCTAATGCCCATTTTATGCAATTTTTGCCAAAGTAAATCATGTGGGACTGTGTCGAAAGCTTTAGTCAAATCGACGAAGAAGACATATAGCTTGCCTCGTTTTCTTCTCAGAGATAATTGGATGAGTGAATTCAGTAGTATTATGTGGTCAGTGCATGATCGGTTCTTACGGAAACCTGCTTGGTTTTCTAAAATAATCATTCTTTTTTCTATCCAGTTGTTTAATCTGTTTCTTAGTATTGTAGTAAATAATTTAGATATATTACTGCAGAGGGCAATCCCTCTGTAATTTGTTGGGTTATTCTTATCACCGCTTTTATATATAGGGTGTACTATTGAGTTCGTCCAGAGTTGCGGGTATTTTTCTGTGGACATTATTTTGTTGAATAGGTTTTTCAATTTATTTAAAGTCGGTATTGGTAAATTCTTTAGCAACTCATTTGGTATACCATCGAGTCCCACTGCTTTGCCGTTCGCTAGTTTTTTTACTACATCATGGATCTCTTCAAGGGTTATTTCCGCGTCTAAATCTGGATCTTTCCAACCGATCATCTGGTTTACCGTAAAAGTAGCTTCTTTATTTTCTTTGTTCAGTAAATTTTTATAAAATAAAAACCATTCTTTTATATCAATCTCACCTTGTATTATTGGTTTTTTTCTGAAGGATGCAATGGCATTCCAGAAGGATTTGGGATCTTTGGCGTTCTTTATCCTTTCATTCTTGTCCTTATTGAATTCATCTCTTTTTCTTTGCAGGAGCTTAAAATATTCCCTCCTAGCCTCAATATATTTTTGGCGGTCGTGTATGTTATTTGAGTTCCTACATCTTTGTAAACTTACTTTGGTCGTTTTTTTCATAATATAGCAATCTTTGTCATACCAAGGTTTTGAAAGTTGGTGTCGTCGTTTAGCAAATTTAATTATATTTGCCGATTCCATTGCCGTGTAGATTTGTTTAGTAAAATTTGCTGTTTCTGTGTTAATATCGGTTTCATTTCCAACTTCAATATCACTTAAATTATGTTTTAGCATCTCCACATTTTCTTTCGTCCAAATGAATTTTCGTGTTAGTATTTCATTTTTGTACGAGGATTTAATAGCTTCATACCCAGTATTAATTTGTAAAACAATTGGTAAGTGGTCTGAATATGAAAGTTCTTCGATCCACATATCCGATATGATCTGTGTTAAACCGTGTGTGTACATGAAATAATCCAAAACCGATGAACCTCTTTCTGAAATAAAAGTGAATGAGCCGTGCGTGTCACCCTTAGTTCTTCCATTAGCTATTGTTATAGAATTTGAATCAGTGAAGGAAATTAGTTTTTCAGATAGTTTCGAAGATATTAGGTCTTTAGATTTCCTATATTTGTTGAGGGGTGAATTTAGTTTCAGTGGGTTATGGAAGCCTCCAGCATTGCCTATTCTAATATTGATGTCACCAGCTATTAGTACTTCGTTACCTTCACTCATGTGATAATCAATATGCCTAAGTAAATTTGTTAAATTTTGTTCTTGTAATGCATTAGGAGGTAAATAAGCAAACAGCAAACATATACTCTCGGTGGTTTTGTCTAGAAATTTGTGTGTCAAGACAGATATCCAGTAAGGGTTTGTTTCGATTTTTCTAACCGTATGTTGGAAGTTTTTTTTTATTCCAATCAGAATTCCCCCCGAGCCCCTTCCCTTTAGTTCTGTCTTCATTGCTGGGCTTTGAATTATGTAATATTCATCAGTTAACAATTCAATAACACCAGTGATCCATGTTTCATTTAGTGCAAAAAGTTCGTATTTTTTTAGGTATTCAACGAGTGGAAATATTGATGTTATTCTATTGAATCCATTTATATTCCATTGTAATATTTTAATTTTAGTATCTATATGTTTGGCCTGAGTTACTTGTTTGTCTTTTATTGCCGATTCACAGTTTTTCGTATGTGTATACCTAATTTTAGTTGTATTTCTATCTGATATATTATCCATAGCCTTTGAGTTTTTAATTTTAGAAGTTTTAGCCGTGAGTGTTTTATCATAAAGTGGCTGTATGGACATTGTATTAGAGATCAGTTTATCAATGGGTTGACTATTTACAAGTGATTGTTTCCTATCTGCCTGCTACAATGAATGTCCATTGGCATCTACAATTTGTCCATCACAGACCTTATATGCTATGCCATTAATTATTAACTTATTGTCCCTTAGCTTAGCTAGAGTACCTTTTTCGACGAGTTCTCTTCTTTTGACATTCAGAACGCGTCGTTGTTCTCTCATCTTCATACTATAGTCCTTCGATAGTGAAATCTTAGTTCCTCTTAGATTGAAAGCAGCTTTGAATAGAGTTGTTCTATCGTTTTGTTCTGGGACTTCAACCAGGATCGGTGCACCAGGTTTTCTGGATACTCGATGGCATCGCGTGATGTTTATCTTCTCCGTTGTCCGCATATTTTCTTCGATAACCCTCCGTATCCGTTCTCGGCAGTCCTCGTTAATGTCTTGTTCTATTCCGTAAAAAATAAGGTTCCTTTCTCTGCTCTTTGCATCCAAGTATTCAAGCTGGTCTTCTAAGTCTTTTATTTTTTTGGAGTTTTGAGAGAGTGCTGCCTTTGTAACGGCAGAAGATTCCTCTAATTGTTGCAGTCTTTGATTTATATTTTCTACTCTATCGTCGATTGCCGAAAGACGGGATTCCAGCCTCTCACCCCAGTTATCCAGCCTTTTGGTGAGTGCATTTATCAGATCTTTGATCTCTTTATCCCTATCTGAGCTTGTTTCCAACGTCGTTTGTTTGGACATCCTAGGGCCTGGATTTTGTTCAATACCAGCTAATACCAAGAGCATTAAAACTACACATATAAGGAGAAAGTTTCGGAAATATTTTGAAAGTGAAATATTGACGCGTGATAAGCAAATCTTTTTGCCGCCGTATGTATCCGGCTTGAAAGTATGTAAATTTAACTCAGAATTCTTGTCTAATAGACATAAAATTATGATGGTAAGATATATTGGATATGAAGGTTTCATTTCAGATATATCGAGTTTGAACTTTAGCAAAAATAGAGGAAATATTTTAGTAAGACAGTTCACTTACCGAGAGCGACGTTGCTTGCAGCCTATTCGTGCCGCCTCCTAGCGGAGAATCCACTATTAATTCCATTCCTACATTTATACAAGAAATATGGCATACCCCTTACAAGGATAATCATACTATGGTTTCTTTCGACGTTGTAAACTTATACCCCAGTTTGCCCCACCCCTTAATTATCGAATCCACCAAAAACCTCCTCTCGCAACAAGGTATCGACAATAGCACCTCCGACAAAATCACAAAATTGATAAATCTAAGTTTAAAAATAAACATATTCACCTTTAACTCTAAACACTACAAACAGACCAATGGCTCCCCTATGGGAAGTCCTCTATCCTCCCCATTAGCCGAAATAGTCATGAGACACATAGACCAAACAATAATCAGTCGTTTCCCTGGCATAATACAAACCTGGAAAAGATATATAGATGACATTTTTTGCATTTGCCAAACAGATAAAATCAATAATATATTAACTGAAATAAATAGCCTCCATAATGAATTACACTTTACCATAGAAAAATAAAACAATAATTCCTTACCATTCCTTGACATCCTCATCACTAAAAACAACTCACAGTACGCTTCCACAGTATATTACAAGCCTACATTCCAACCCAATTTCATACAATATTCGTCATACTACCCACTAAGCCACAAAATCAACACAGTAAAAACCCTAACAAAACGGATACACACACATTGCTCCAACAACACAAGTAAAGCAATAGAAACTAAAAATATAATTCAATATCTTACCACAGCCGGATACCCAAAAAATTTCATATTAAGGCATTTTTATAACCCCAATAACACAAACAATAGTCAAACATATAAATCTATTTGCATCATACCGTACTCCCCTAATAGCGTAACAATAGCCCGAGAAATTAGAAAATACGGTATAAAAACATATTACGAAAACACACCCAACATAGGCGCAATAGTCAGAAATCCCATAACAAAAAACAATAGCCATAACTCACCAATATACAACAGTCAAGCAATATACTCAATAGAATGCAACCAATGCAATAGTATGTACATAGGCGAAACCAGCAGACAAGTAATTGACAGGATAAACGAGCACACCAGATCCATAAATAAATACAGGTCACACCTTCAACCTAAATAACCCAAAAACTTTCTACACCAACATAAACAACAAACAGAAAAGACTGTATTTAGAAGCTTTTTTATCATTAAAACATGCAAGCATCAATAGGCACATTGAAAATCCAGAATCATATACAGAACTCATAAATAGCAATTTAAAAATGTACACTTCCCCATATTTAATGCAATAGCTCCTATTTCGCAACACTTTTCAATAGCTAATTCAAATCTCATATGTTAATTATTATATAATAGTTTTTACCTTAAGTTTAGAAAGATGTAAATATTCTGGATAAACATTAATAATATTTCAATACTTAGCATATATCAAGAAATTAATAGTTCTCTTATAAAAATTTTTGTAAATATGTAAACATATTAGGTAAATATATAACAGCTGCTGACGATTCACTACCATTTGCGTTGCTCCTGTAGAAGGGCCACCATACCCGAAAGCTTGAGCTTTATTAAATGTTTTAAAAATGGTCGAATTATCGGAACTGACGTATTATCGATACTGTCGAATTACGGTTTGTTATTTGATAGGCCGCAGGTAGGGACATCAGAATATGGTCGAATTAAGGTAGAGTGTCGAATTTGCGTGTGTCGAATTAACGAGGTTATACTGTATATATATGAGAGAAGGAATCGCCTAACAGCATATTGAAGAAGGAATAAAAAATACATGAATTTAAATTAAAAATATAATATACTTAAATTTGACAGTTACAATTTTTTTTACAATTTTGCTTCATATGATTAAATTGGAGCATGGCATGATACATTATTGGGGCAATCTGGGCAGTAAAATGTTGTTTGCTTTCTTTTACAAGTACCTTTCCCCCTTTTTTTTTTTTTATTTACTAGGAAGGCAGACAACGAAATTAGGTTTGAATTTTTATCTTCAAATTGATCGGGGAAGTGTCTCTCTTCTAAGCAATGTTCAGTTTGAACCAGCAAGCTTCTTTTCCGCTTGCTTTTGGAAGGTTTGTTTTATAATCTTTTAAAATTCCATTAATGACTTATTTTCTAAATTCTTTGAAATTAAAAATGTGGGAAAAAGCCACCAGTCTTTCACAAGCCAACCCAGCCAGCGAACTAACTAAACAAAGATCAAATATTCCTCTCTGGGCGGGTGGAAATGAGTCGGCAGTGTCGTAATTTAAAGGGGTGACTAGTGTCGACTGCCACACTAAAAGGATTTAATTTATATATCATGTGTGGCCTAAAGTCGCTTCCCGACTCTACAGGAGCAACTATCATGCCTCCTGCACCCAAAGGGTTAAATTAACATGGTTAAACTGTATCAACTAATTGCTAATTTTAAATTATTCCAGAATAATGACAAATGCCTCTTGGTGCAGGAGATGTTTTTTACTAATTTCCTGATACAATTTCACTTTTAAAATATTTTTTCATAACTATAGGCATGCCTAGTCAATAAACAGTCAGTTAACATTCTTGTGTGTGTTTACATCTCATAAAGTGTGTTACCATCAGACAAATAATTCAATTATGCTGAAATTACTTTAACCCTTATTTACTTGCGCCGAGCCTCCGAAGTTCATCTCAATTTTCAAAAATCTAAAATGAGAATTTTAAAAATGCAAAGTAGCTGTACTTATTTAGCAGATTGACATTTTAAACCATATTTGAACTTCAATGGCAGCAGGAGAGTGAAAAAAGCGTGTCGCGAGTGCTGACGTAACACTTTTGGTTAAGGTTTCACCTTGCTGCCTGGCCTCTCTCTCGTCACTGGTACGTTTTTGTGGAATCCTTTAAACTTGTTTTTCAAATTTTTATCCATATTTAATTTTTTAATTTATAATATAGAGGTGTGTATAAAGGTGTGTTCAAAAAGTATCGCGACTTTTGTGTTTTTTCAAAAATTATTTATTTATTCATGAATACCTATTTTGTCCCCTTCAAAGTAATCCCCATGAGATATTATACACTTGTGCCAACGGTTTTTCCAATCTTCGAAGCACTTCAAAAAATCATTTTTAAAAAATCTTTTTCAGCTCCTCCTTCGATGCTGTCTTTATCTCGTCAAGCATAGCATAACGTCGTCCTTTCATGGGCCTCTTCAGTTTAGGGAACAAGAAAAAGTCACAGGGGGCCAGATCTGGGGAATACGGTGGCTGCGGCATCATTAGTGTGTTGTTTTTGGCCAAAAAGTCGCGCACGAGCAACGATGTGTGAGCAGGAGCGTTATCGTAGTGCAAAAGCCAATTTTTGTTCTTCCACAAATCCGGGCATTTCTGGCGGATTGCTTCGCGCAAATTGCGCATAACTTGCAGGTAATATTCCTTATTGACCGTCTACCCTGTGGCAAGAACTCATGATGCACCACGCCCCTGCAATCAAAGAAAACTGTCAGCAAAACTTTCACATTCGACCGAACTTGGCGCGCTTTTTCCGGTCTTGGTTCGTGCGGCAGCTTCCATTGAGATGATTGAGCTTTGGTTTCCACGTCATAACCATAAACCCACGCTTCGTCACCAGTTATGACCTTCTGGAGCAAATTTGGGTCGTCGCAGACAGAGTCCAACATCTCATTAGCAATGTTCATGCGATGCTGTTTTTGGTCGCAATTGAGCAATTTTGGTATGAATTTCGCGGCGACCCGTCTCATGTCCAAATCATTAATAAAAATCGAATGGCACGAGCCAATCGATATGTTTAGGTCCTCAGCAACTTCTCTAACGGTGATTCAACGATTGGCCAATATCATTTTCTCCACTTCAATAATTTTTTTGTCTGTTGTTGAAGTGCTCGGGCGTCCGGCACGCTCTTCGTCGTTCACATCTTCTCGGCCTTCTGAGAACATTTTGTACCACCGATAAACGTTGCTTTGGTCCAAGGTAGCTTCTCCGTATGCCACAGTCAACATTCGGAATGCATCTGCGCACTTAATTTCGTTTTTCACACAAAATTTGATACAGGTTCTTTGACCCTTTTTTTTTAATAGGTAAAAATCGAAGACGATCCAAAACACCTGCAAGCAAAGCAGCTGTCAACAATTAAGTGAACATTCAAAATGGCCGAGCTTATCGGCATAAGTGAGAGACATGAGTACCAACATAAAGCCACAAAAAGATCGAAATTCGAATATACGTAACCCGTGAAAATTCAAAATTCGCCATACTTTTTGAACACGCCTCGTATATTGAATTTTTAATATGTAGGTTTAATTTTAGAGTTTTTTTCTCTGAAAATGGCTAGTAAAACGTTGCTGTACTTGCCCTTGCGCCAAGAACCGCATGTCAACCATGACTTGCTGTAAATGCAAAAAGAACATTTGCAAAGAACACTCAAACCAAATTTGCCAAAATTGCCAGTGAATATTGGCGATTTATTAGATATAAAAGAATTTGCGCAAAGCCTGCGAAACTCTCTGCATTTTCACATGTTTTTATATTTTTATGCATGACTTGGTAATTATGAAAATAAAATTTTAAACTTTGCCATCAATTTAATCCTTATTGTCTATCTACTAAGGTAACCTGCCACCAGGCGGCCAGACTGAGTGGACGTGTATTGCATCGCTCCTAATTTTCCGGTAAATATACTTTAAATTTGATTTAACTTTTGTTATATTATATATTTTGAAATATTTTAAATCCAGTTATATTTAAACATTTTGAATTTTAAAGCTGGACAACACGTGAAGTAAGATAAGTTTCTTTTAATAAACGAAATGCAAGCTTTCGGGCAAAAGCCCTTCGACAGGCAAAAATATAACTATATTAAGAAAAATAACAATTTATATGTTAATCTTAAAAGAAGACCATTTTTTGAAAAATAAATAATAAATATGCTATTATATATATATATATATATACGAAAGCTTGCATTTCGTTTATTAAAAGAAACTTATCTAACTTCACGTGTTGTCCAGCTTTATAATTTACTAGTAAGAGTCCCTGCAATTTTGAATTTTGAAATTATATATTAATATTGCTAAATCTTTTGGATTGAATTAAATACTTTAAATAACGCTAAAAAATTTACGCTGTCAATAGATATGCAAAACAATGAATGCATTAATATTAGACAGGTTGGATGAATTATGTAAATATTTTGTAGACAAATTTGATAACAATCAAAAAACGCTGAATAAACAAGATATTGGATATGTAAAAAGTACAACAAAACAGCTAAAGGATAGTGTAATAGAATTAGTGAAACTAGAACAGAGTTTAAATGGAATTGGGGAATGTATGCAGAAAAATTATACCGACATTAGAAACGATTTATCCCAAATAGTAAAACAAAGCAGAAACAAGGACTCGTATGCAGAGGTGGTAAAATATGGGGAAGATAAATTTATTCAAAAAGAAAAGCAAATTCCTGAGGAACAAACTATCATAATAACTGCCAATGAAAATCAAAACATCTCACAGGTACAACAAAAGGTGAATGATAGTATAAAATTTTTACGACAGGAGGGAAATAAAATTAGGATTAACAAGGTATTTAATACTAGGAAAGGTACAGTAATAAAATTGCCTAAAGATCAAGATATAGATCGAATGATAGAAAGTTTTACTAAGCAAGATGATCTAAACCAGTGCAGTAAAATATACAAGCCAAAACTAAAATCCAAACATAGTCATAAAATCAGTCAACAAGATGACAAACTTAGCTAATTTATCGACAACGTTATGTGAGATGAACCCTGAACTTTCTCAACTCAGTGAAGAGATCAAAGTGCTATTTCCAATGAAAACCAATAGACCAGAGCAAGATGTAGTACTGAGGGTTTCACCTAGAGTCTACCAAATTATGAAGAGAAAGGGAAAAATGTACACGGATATTCAACGATGCGATATTAAAGATAAAATATTAGTGAACCAATGTCAGAACTGTTTTTTATTTAATCCTAATCATAAGAGGAATAACTGTCCCAATCCCAAAAAATGTATTAAATGTGAAAAAGAGGGAGAACACGAATGCTCGACTACAGTTAAATGCTGCAACTGTGTCAAACATCCACATTTTAGAAATCGAGATTTGGAGCATAAACCGAATAGTCAAGACTGCCCAATCTATAAAAAAGAGATGCAAATCATAATACAAAGAACAGACTATTCTACACATATAGAAGATGCGGGCCAATAATAAACTTCCAGAATGATGGGGCGAAAACTATATATTGACAAAATCAAAATTATTCAACAAAATACCAGAAAAAGCAAAAATTGCATAAATGAGCTTTGTGCATCTGATGAAATTAGAAATGCAGATATAGTAATGATTCAAGAACCTTATATAATCAAAGAGGAGGTAATATTTCCAGGACCTTGTACAAAATATCAATTGATGAACAGTCCCAATATAAATACGGCAATAATTGTAAGAAATAGCAGCTTAAAAATTCAATTAAGTACAGAATTCACTAACTCATTTGCTACAACTATAACCATACAAACAAAAAGTAAGAAAATATATCTTTCCAACATTTATATACATCCGAATTCAATGAAAAGTGAGCACGAGGAATTTATGAAGAAGTTAATTAATACAAATTTACATATACCGGTGATAATTTGCGGCGATTTCAATGCCAGAGCTCTGTTATGGTATGATATCAGGAAAAATTATAATGGACATAGACTGATCCCTATCATAGATGAAATAAACTTAATTATCCATAATAATAAAACTTTCACGTGTCGTGATGCAAGTGTGATTGATCTCACACTAACAAATAAACAGGCAATTGCGGCGATCAGAAATTGGAAGGCACAGCAGATATCGCAAATTTCAGATCATGTAGCTATATATTTTGAAATATATACAAACGAACAATTTAGTTCAGAAAAATATTATTCCACTTGGAAATTTAACGAGAAAAATGCGAACTGGTTAAGTTTTAGTCAGAGAATTAACAGTACTGAACAAGAAAAAATTGAAAACTTACTAGACATAGTGGATACACCAGAAATAATTGATCAAACGGTAAAAGAACTTACGAACATACTGATTGAGGCAGCACATAATTCACTTAAAGTAAATAATAATAGCAACAAAAAAATAATATTAGTAATAAGTGGTGGAATACAAATTTACAGCTTCTAAAGGATCACTGTCATTATCTTAGAAACTGTTACTATAGAAACAAAAATTGCCCTAATCATATTAAACAATTATATAAAAGCATACGAAATAAGTATTTACGGGAAATAGAAAAAGCTAGGAAAGCATCATGGAGAATTTTTCTGGAGGAAAACAAATCGAACAACCCTTATGGAAACTTATATAAGGTGTACAAAAACATCAAAAGTGGATCTAAGCGGAAGAGAAATATGCAAATTTTGGAGGGTAATACTGATATGGAATGTTTGCAGAAGGGTGAGGAATTATTGAATAACTTATTTCCAGATGATAAATGTGAAGAAGATACAAACATCCATAAAAGTATAAGAAATTATAATTTAAAACTACTCAATAAAGAAAAACCGATGGTTATGATTACTGAAGTTAACGACTTGATTGACAAATTAAATCCAAAGAAATCTCCCGGAATAGACAACATCTCTAACAACATGATAAGGCACGCTAAACAATTTATAGCTCCTATATTGGTGAAACTATTTCAAAAATGTTTAGACATACAATATTATCCTGCTGAATGGAAAAGAGCAGAGGCAATAATTATTCCGGAACCTGGAAAAACAGATTTTAATAACTATAAAAATTATAGACCTTTATGTCTTAATTCCAACATTTCTAAAATATTTGAAAAAATAATTAATAACAGAATAATAAAATATTATGAAGATTTTAATTTACTAAGTGATCGACAACATGGCTTTAGAAGATCGAAATCTACTATTACTGCACTAACTGAAATAATAAAAATTGCGTTAGAACATAAAACAAAAGAATATGCAGCAATAATTGCAGTGGATATTAGTGCAGCGTTTGATAATGCATGGTGGCCGGCCCTGATGAAAAGACTAGATGAGGATGGTGTGCAGGCTTCAATGATAAAACTTCTACAATCATACTTTGATAATAGCAGAATAAGATTTAGATATTCCTCAACTGAAATTAATAAGAAACTAAGTAAAGGATGTCCACAGGGAGGACCACTGTCTCCCACATTATGGAATATTCTTATTAATGAGACACTGAATAATAATCTGGATGATAATTGTGAAACAATAGGATATGCAGATGATATTACGTTAATATGTTGGAATAAAACTCCTGAACAACTAAGAAAGACAATAGATAATGTATTAAGAAAAATCAATAAGTGGTGTGAAAGTCGTAAATTAAAATTGTCAGACGAAAAAACAAAAATATTATATTTATATAAATGCAATAGCGATATAATAATCTCAGGTAGCAAGTTAATTAAACCGGTTGAAGAACTTAAGATTCTAGGAGTGACTATTAAAAATCACCGAGTCAGAAGCAAACTGGACTTTACGCCTCACGTTAATGAAATGATCATAAAGGTAACTAGAGCTAGTGGATACCTATTTGGCCTGACAAAGAAAGCATGGGGTCTGGACTTTAGACGAAGACTGATATTGTATAAGACATTATATCGAAGTACAATTACTTATGGTTATCCAATATGGTATCCATTCATAAACAAAAAGTCTAAAGACAAACTTAATTCTCTTCAATATAGTATATTAAAACATTGTATACAGGCCTACAGTACAACATCATCGGATTGTACACATATACTTGCACAAGTCCCCAAACTTACTGAATATATTGAATCTAACATGTTGAAAACCGAAATAAATTACAACCGATTTGACTCTTCAAGTAGGAATATAATTTCTAATTACATAAGGGAAAAATTGCAGAAATACTATCAGAAGACTAATACCATTTTCAAGTCCTTCTTCACTGATTCCCAAATACCCAAATATGTCAAGCCAAATTTTTACAATGTCCAATTTTTTACTGGACACGGTAACTTTAGATCATATTTGTACAAAGTCAGAAAGACGGATTCGCCTAAATGCTCATGTGGTGCAGAAGAAGAAAATCCTGTACATATTTTAACGGACTGTCGACTTGTAGAGGACTTGAGAGTCAAAAATCAAATAAATATAAATTGTCTAAATCAAATAGTTAATAATAGATATATGTATATAAATTTTAATAGATTTTGTAGAATGTTTTTTAGTAATAGATAGCCTGGGCTGTAATAACTGATATATAGTTATATTTCTGTAAATAGCTCTAAATTTCTGTTCTTATGTGATGTTCACTAATATTCATTATAGGGTAATTAAATCGTTAACTAACTGACAAATATGTTAATAATTTCTATTAAAATAACTAAAATCGTATTAATAATTACTGTAAATAAGCTCCCAAACTTGTGTATGCATGCAAATATCCAAGACGGATATTGCGTGCTTTGTAAATGATAATAAATAAATAAATAAGGTAAAATACAAATAAAATAAAAGGATTTAAAAGCGCGAATGTTTCTTTTATACATAAAACGAACTTCTAAAATGAATTTTACTTTTGAAAAATAATTTTATCACTTTTTAACATTATAAAGTTCGAGCTCGGGAAGCTCGGAGCGAGTACCTACGTCCTAAAAATGGGCGCAATTAATTAATGGTTAAAGAGATAATATCAAAATCTTCCGCATTCATAAATGAATCATTTTGAGAGAAAGTTTTTAATATATCTTTTAAATAAACATATTTGGTAGAAAATATCTTTATACGCCCCTATTATTTACATCCAATATTAGTCATTATTTTAATTACATATTAATATAAATCCTTTCTAAATTCATTTTTATATTTTAGTTATTTTATAATTTTAGGGAGCGTTCCCAGTTAACAACAACTTTGGTAGGCGGTGCTGTACGTTGCCACCGCCGTACCTTCGAGGCGTTTTACACGAGTTAAAAATACAATTTCGGTGAAATACTTTGAATTTTACCAATTTAAATATACAGTAAAACCCCGCTAATACGAACCCTGGATATAACGAACCTTCCCTTATAACGAACCCACGCCGATTCCATTCCATTGAAAATACCATCGTTATAACGAACTTTGCAATTTTTAGAATAACGAACTACCCCTATAACGAACCTATTTTCGGTCCCAAAATAATAAAATCTATTTAAAATACTATGCTTATAACGAATTTAGAATTGTAATTGAAAAAAAAATTAAAACAACAAAATTTTGAGCATGTTTCAGCTCGCGGATCGTGATTTCAAAACAATAAATTTAGCGGCATTGTTTATTTTCATTTACATTTTATTTTTGCTGTATGTTGTATAAATTTTAACACATTATACTTTTTTTTAAATAGAATATATTTGCATCCATTAAATTTGAAATATAAAAAATGCAAATGGCTTCCAAAATGAAGAAAACAAAGCGTTATTTCTTAAAAAAAAAAAAAGGCCATTTTCAGAACTTTTCAAAGTGAAACAACACAGGCAAAATGTTAAGAACATTAAAATATGAGAATATAACTTTCTATTATAAAAGATAAAGCTATTAAAAATGGTTACAAAGAGGAATCAACCTCAACTTTTGCCGCGATCGTACGTTTTAGGGCTTAAAAAAAAAAAAAAAAAGT
The DNA here is from genome assembly GCA_030710605.1 of Cordylochernes scorpioides. Taxonomy (NCBI): domain Eukaryota; kingdom Metazoa; phylum Arthropoda; class Arachnida; order Pseudoscorpiones; family Chernetidae; genus Cordylochernes; species Cordylochernes scorpioides. The sequence goes on along the minus strand of CP092872.1, from coordinate 35,228,555 downwards.
CGAAATAAACGGTCCCGTGATGAAACAAAAATTATTTTTATGCCATTAACTATGGTGATTTTAGTCAGCAATGTTTTGCATGACAGGTTAAAAAAAAAAACGAAATCTAGACCTAGAAGAATATGTGGGTGTTGTGTATTTAAAATTACCTCGTCGTTCTTTAAGCAAATTATTCCAACTCACCTTTATGCTTCTATTCTTGTATTCATTTAGATAACATTCCTTAGGATTAATAAATTATTTATTTCAGTATTACATTTAATACAGCAGTTAATAATAAACAACTTAATTATATAAAAAGTTTTACAAAAAGAAAAACGCGGTCATTTGTTTACCGCAAGCCAGAAAACTATATAATATCAGGAGATGATGATAAATCAAATAATTATATTTGACCGGTCAATATTCAAAATTAAATATAATATTGACTAGTCATACGAAATATACATCATTTCCTCTCCTCTTCGGAAGAGCGGAACTCTTCACAGGTTCAATCTCGTAGGTGGTCTTCGGATCCTACTAGATCTCCGGAGGGGAATCACTGGAGGGGATTTAGGATCCGGTGGTGTACTAGTCCGGGGACTCTGGGCTGGTTCAGTAGAAGACTGCGGCTCCGATGTCACTTCCTGGTGTTGAGGAATCAGTTCTTCTGACTCGGTGTTGAGATCAGGCTCGGAGACTCCGGCGTGGTCTTCGGTAGCTTCACCTCTCTTGTCAGGAATGTGAGATCTCCGCACCTGGTCCCAATGCCTTCTAGCTTGTCCTCTGGCTGTTTGTAAAGTCACTAAACGGTTTCCCGTAGTGTTTTGGATGCTCGCTTGGTCCCATTTTGGCTCTGATTGGTAGGTTCGGTACCAAACCGACTCTCCTACCTTAAAGCCTGGTTCCTCCGATTTACCAGGATTTGGTAAAATCAGATCCAAGCGACTCCGAATGTTATGGCCAAACATCATTTTGGAAGGAGACTTTCCAATGCTGGCTATGGGGGTCCTTCGATAGCCCAACAGTATCTCAGCTAGGCGTTGAGATATGCTTCCTTGTTGTACTTTCTTAAGACCAGTTTTAATGGTTTGCACGGCACGTTCAGCTAAGCCATTGGAACTTGGGTGGAAGGGTGCAGTCCGTAGGTGACGGATACCATTTCTGGTCATGAACTGTCTGAATTCTTCGGAAGTGAACCCGGTACCATTATCAGATACTAGTGTTCTTGGAATGCCAAACCTGGCAAATAGACAGCGTAGTTGTTCGATGGTTTCTCTGGTGGAAGTGTTAGGAACAGGAATGGCTTCTATCCACTTGGTACAAGCGTCCACTACAATCAGGTACAGGTTTTGTTCAAATGGCCCCAGATGATCAATATGAACTCTATCCCAGGGTTGGTTGGTGGGCGGCCAATTGACTGGTGTAGTTCGGGGTGGCATGCTGGCATGGCTTTGGCAGCAGTTACACCGTCTAACGGTCTCTTCAATATCCTTGTCCAAACCAGGCCACCAAAACAAAGTTCGGGCGACACTTTTTAAACCAACAATGCCTTGATGACTATTATGTAATTCATCCAACATTTTGGCTCTTAAATTTGTAGGAATGATGACACGATTTCCCCAGAACAACAGACCCTCACAGGCTCCCAGCTCACATCTACGGCTCCAGTAAGGCATGAGTTCTATTTCCTTTGGTGTCTCTTCACTCCAACCTTGAAGAGTATAATTCAAGGCTTGTCTTAAAACAGGATCTCCTGGTAAGCTTTTCCGAATATCATCAGATGTAACTGGTGAACTGTCTAAAGCGTCCATCAATAATACCAATTCCACAGGTTCTGAATCCGGTTCCTTTGAATCTGGTTCAGGAGTGAACATGGGAAGTCGGCTTAAGACATCAGCTTCTGTATTGGAGGTACCCTTGATGTACTCAATCTTGTACTGATAAGCAGATAAAATGATGGCCCATCTTTGAATTCAGTTTGCCGCAATAGTTGGAATCCCCTTATTCTCTGAAAACAGGGTTACCAACGGCTTGTGATCTGTGCGAAGAGTAAATCTATTTCCTAACAAGTAGTTGCGAAACCTTGTTACTCCAAATACAATTCCTAAGGCTTCCCGCTCCAGTTGTGAGTACTTTTTCTCCGCTGGAGTGAGTGTACGAGATGCAAATGCCACTGGACGTATATCATTGTCCCCTTGTACTTGGGATAGCACAGCACCAAGGCCTACTCCGGAAGCATCACAAGATAGAATTTGTCTCTTTCGAGGATCGAAATGTACTAGCAAGGTTGAATGGACTAATTTTTCTTTAATGTCCTTGAATGCTCTTTCTTCTGGGGTTTCCCATTTCCACTTCTGTTCCTTTTTTAGCAAGTTGTATAATGGTGCTAAAGTGGAAGACATGTTAGGAATAAATCTTGAATAATACGTAAGTAAACCCAAGAATGCTCGTAACTCCGTCAGGTTGGTTGGACTTGGAGCGGCTTGTATAGCTTCAACTTTAGAGGGCAATGGTTGGAGACCGTCCTTTGCAATTTTATGACCTAGATACTCTAGTGATGGTGCCAGAAATGAACATTTATCCTTTCTCAGCTTTAACCCGGCCTCTTGGATTCTTTGAAGCACGCACTCCAAATTCTTCAGATGATCTTGATCATTCTTCCCAGTAATTAGGATGTCATCTAGTGCACAGAAAACCATGGGAATTCCTTTTAGAAGTATGTCCATCTGTTTTTGGAACAATGCTGGGGCTGAAGATATTCCAAACGGGAGTCGGGTGTACTTATATAAACCCTGATGCGTATTGATGACTGTATAAAGCTGAGATTCATCATCAAGTTCTAATTGGTTGTAGGCATCTCTGAGGTCTATTTTACTGAATTTCTCACCACCAGCTAAAGCTGCAAAAATATCCTCGGCTTTATGTAAGGGGTATTGATCCACTTTAAGGGCTTGGTTCGCAGTAATCTTGAAATCTCCACAAATTCGAATAGTCTGGTCAGACTTCAGAACTGGAACAATCGGAGCGGCCCATTCAGCATGTCGCACGGGTTTCAAAATTCCCGCCTTGACTAATCTATCAAGCTCTCTAGAAATCTTCTCCTTGAGCGCATAAGGAATAGGGCGTGATTTGAAAAATCTCGGTTTCACTTCAGGATCAACTAGCAATCTAGCTCTTACACCCTTGAACACACCGTAGCCAGGACTGAACAGTTCTCCAAATCTATGTAGCTGTGTTGGCAGGTTGTTTTCTGTTACTTTAATCATGTCAACCTTGTATGGCTGGGTTGGTAGTATTCCCAATGCTTCCATCCAATTCCGACCACAAAGGCTAGGACCTTCACCTCCAACAACCATCAGTGGTAGGGTCTGAGTACTATTCTGGTATTGTACGGGCACATCCAATGTACCTAACACTGGCAAGGGTTGGCCACTGTAGGTTGCCAACTTAACTCTTAATGGATCGGCAGGACATGGATTAGGTAGTCTAAAGAACCTTCGAGTGGATTCGGATATGAGGCTGTAGGCAGAACCGGTATCATATTCAAATGACAGTATCTTATCATTGATTTGTACTTCAATCTTAATTGGATCGGTTGTTCTCCATAAATTTACGATTTTGAAGATTTGACTGCTGATTTCCGTCTCTGCGATGGCGTGTACTTTATTTCCATCCTTATTTGCAGTATAATTGCGTTGTGGCTTTCTTTTTAGACAACTTCTCCCCAAATGTCCAATTTTACCACAGTTGAAACATTTGGCTTTCAGATGAGGGCATTTATCTTGCTTATGATCCTTAGATCCACATCTTATGCATGTATAGCTTTCTGACCTGGTAAACTTTCCTGTAGTAGATGGCTTAAATCTCCAATTGCCTTGCTTAATTTTCTTAACAACCTCTGGATTTCTTTGACTTTGTAAATCTTTTGCATCTTGTGCTGCTGCTTCTAAAGCAAGAGCAATTTCAATAGCTCCATGCAAGGTCAAACTATCACCTTCCCCTAACAGTTTTCTTTGAATGTTGTCATCCTCAATTCCAGCTATTAGTCTATCACGGATAGCTTCATCTATCATAGACCCAAATTTGCAATATTCAGCCATCTTCTTTAATTCAGCAATGTATATTGAAATTTTTTCACCTGGCCTCCTTGCTCTATTTGAAAACTTTGAACGTTCAACGATAGCAGATGGGGTGGGGTTGAAATGGTTTTTTAATTTGCTCACTAGAACTGGGTAAGTATTTTCTACATCAGATAATTTTTTTGGTATGCAAAGATCATATAAAAGGTTGTACACAGTTGGTGTTAGCAAGGTCAAGAAAATAGCTTTCTTTTTATTTTGATCAATGTTATTTGCCTCAAAAAATATTCCAATCTTTCGGTGTATCTTTCCCAACTTTCTGTAGTCTCTTCAAATTTTTCAATTGTAAAAAGAGACATTTTGAACTAATTTGTTTACTTATCTTTAATGGGAAGATCCCTAATTTGTTTACTTATCTTCAATTGGAATATCCTAATTTGTTTACTTATCTTCAATTGGAATATCCCGTGCTCGTCGCCAATTTACTGTTGTGTATTTAAAATTACCTCGCCGTTCTTTAAGCAAATTATTCCAACTCACCTTTATGCTTCTATTCTTGTATTCATTTAGATAACATTCCTTAGGATTAATAAATTATTTATTTCAGTATTACATTTAATACAGCAGTTAATAATAAACAACTTAATTATATAAAAAGTTTTACAAAAAGAAAAACGCGGTCATTTGTTTACCGCAAGCCAGAAAACTATATAATATCAGGAGATGATGATAAATCAAATAATTATATTTGACCGGTCAATATTCAAAATTAAATATAATATTGACTAGTCATACGAAATATACATCAGTGGGAAAATGAAATGGAAGAAAAACACTAACTTTATTTGAATGGTGCAATGCTTGAAGAATGCTTTGAAGCAACAAGGTGTTAGAGCCATTTTTCCAAGTAAACATTGTATTATATAATGTGATAATGATGTTTTAAAATCAATTTATACCTTTGAATATATATTTAATAAAAATTTGCCTAGGATTTGTCTTGATTTTTAAATTAGACATAGAGGTACATGTATGTTAATGATAAGAAGAACCTATCATCTAATGATTTCTTTTATTATTCAGTATTAATCAAAATTCAAAACTATTTTAAAGGCGCAAGATTCTTTTTGCCGCTGAGAGGGTTCACCACTGATGAGCCAGGCCCTCTCATTAACTTTTCCATTGCAGTAAGGGCAGTAGAAATTGTTTAATATCAAAAAGAATCTTATGCCTTTAAAATAGTTTTGAATTTTGATAACAGATGGCGCGCTAGTGCATCATATTCAGTATTAATATAAGGAAATTGGTTAATTAAGGGAATTAAAACAAAGTGACCACTATTAACCCGTAATTACTGGCGTTCGGCTTGAAAGGCCGTGTGAAAATTAAAAATGTTTGCGAAATTTTCAAAATGCAATATTTTTCATCAAAATTTTAGGTAGCTTAATAAAATGCATTTATTTGAAGAACTTTTCATTTTAAGAGAAATCTATTTTGTATATCCCGAGTTATTAAATCAAACGGCCTTTAAAGCCGAGCGCCAGTAATTACGTCACTGGGAATTTTAGCGCCCCTATTATTGGCCGTTTCACTTTTGGTTTTATAGACTTCAAACGCAACAAATAAGTTGAGCATTCGTTTTTTTATTACTCTTGCTTCAATTATATGCATTCTAAATTGTGTTTTGTGATTGTAATTTTGTATAATATAATAGAAGTTCGATTCCACTTTTGGTTTTTCAAAAAACAAAAATTTGGTATCCTATGTCTCTAAAATTGAAAAATCTGTTACATTACTCTCCACAATGCATTCGACCACAACAATTGATCAAGAAACTGCTGAACAATAAAAGCCAGAGATAATCACATTTTATAATATGACCAAATGTAGTTGATCAGACATGTATTCAGTTGGAAGAAGAACCAAAAGATGGCCTCTGTGTTTATTTTTCAACTTTTTGGATGTGGTTGCAATAAATTCAGCAGTAATTTATAAGGCTGTCAAGCAAGACGGTGGAATGGCTCGAAAAGATTTTATAAAGCAGCTTGCTCTACAACTAATGAGAGATGCCTTGAATATGAGAAATCAAGCCAAAAATTTGTCAAGAGATCTGCAAGTATTAATTCAGAAGCATGCTGGAACTTCATCACTTGAGGTAGGCAAATATTTATTTGATATTCAAACGAAATATCAATAATATGTGTTATCTAGGAATCCACAAGCGGCAGTCCTTGGTCCAAAAAACGCAAAAGATGCTACCTATGTAAAAAAGATCGTCGAACTCAAAAGCAATTCAAAAAATGCAAAGAACCAATCTGCAAAGATCATTCTATTGAAATATGCTTGAATTGTGCACCTAATCTTGAATAAAATATTTTAGATAGAATTTTTTAGAATATATATAGAATATTTTAGATAGAAAGAGTTTCTTGTACATTTTCATTTAATTTTGATTAAAGCTGTTTATTCGAAAAAAACAAAATAGTTATTCTTTGGAAATTATGTGTATACGTTTAATTTCTTTTTATTTTATGAATAACATGGTTTATTATTGATGAGGCACAATTTGGATTGTAGATTATAAACACAAGGTAATAAGACCAAATCCAAATAAATAAATAGTGTGTGACGTTTCGGTAACAGCGTTGTTACCATCTTCAGACAAAAGTACTGAATGAGAGAATTTTACCACAGCATGCTTTTAAATAGTTCCTGTTATCAAGTGTGTAAACAAGATAACAGATAAGAAGATATTTATCTGATAAACAGATGGGTAAACACCTGCTGATTAATATTCTTAGAATTAAAAGTTTTTTCAAATATAATTAAAAGCATATTTATAGCTATGCTTTTAATTATATTTGAAAAAAACTTTTAATTTATAGCTATGCTTTTAATTATATTTGAAAAAACTTAATTCTAAGAATATTAATCAGCAGGTGTTTACCCATCTGTTTATCAGATAAATATCTTCTTATCTGTTATCTTGTTTACACACTTGATAACAGGAACTATTTAAAAGCATGCTGTGGTAAAATTCTCTCATTCAGTACTTTTGTCTGAAGATGGTAACAACGCTGTTACCGAAACGTCACACACTATTTATTTATTTGGATTTGGTCTTATTACCTTGTGTTTATGGTTTATTATTGATTTTAAAAGACGGCCTGAGAGGCCGAACGCCAGTAATTGTGTAAGGAAAATAGGCGCCAGTAACTAAGGGTTAAGAGGCAGCCTCTTCCAGTGTGTATGGCTGTCCTTTAATTATACGGTCTAAAAATTTTGAAAAGTAAAAAAAAAAATGGCCAAACCATGGCTATAGTGAACCAAAAGCTCTGCCCCATTGGGGTTCACTATAGAGGGGTTTTACTGTATATTTTAAATTATAATTTTGAAAAAAGTTTTAAAAGTAAAAAAAAAAAAAAAAAATTTTAAAAAATAAAATATTTAATTAATTATTATACTTTTTTATTATTTTTTTAATTATCTGAAACTAACCTAATTCAACTTATCTAAAACTAACATTATTTAGCGATTAAACAACCTAATTTAACCTATCTGAAACTAACCTATTTTAATTAATGACACTAACTTTTTTATAACACACCTTAACTAACCTAATTTATAACCTATCAGAAACTAACCTAATTTATAACCCATCTGAAACTAACCTATTTTACCTATTGGAATATAACAGAACGTCATGTTATTAAAAATGTATTAAGAATTTTTTTACAAAGTTTATTAATCATATCTTATACACAATATTTGTAAAATAAATATAGAACTTGTGTATAAATATATGACTTGAAAATATGCTACTTAAAATATTTTAATCTAAACGATACCGAGATTTTTTTATAGAGAGAAATACAAAAATACATAAATGATTAGATACAAAAGTGTGAACCAGAAAGTTGATTTTTAAAAATGTTATTATTTAATATAAGCGTATTTTAATTTATTTTTGTAATGAAAAGGTAGTGTAAAAGTGTATATGAAGACCGTTTACATTTGCCCAAATATTATTTAGATGTAAAAATAATTTTTATATATAAAAGGTAAATATAGATTGAAAATAGATTTAGGCTCCAGGAGCCAGGGTTACCTATATTTTCTCTCTAGATTGAAAAATATTAATTAAGAAAAATATAGAGTACGAAATATTTCAATTCTATAGTTATATTTATATAAATTATTTAAATATAAAGAGGGGCACACAAAATATATCGCTCTTAATCAAACTCGTGTAAAACGCCGCCTACCAAAAGTTGTTGTTAACTGGGAACGCTCCTAATTTTAGTTTAGGTTCAGAATGGATTATCTGATAGCCAATTGTACGGACCTATAAACAGTGGGAGAGAGTAAAAGTATTATGTGTCAACTTATTTTTTTCTATTTTGAATATGGTTTTGTTTAATGATTTTAGGTTGAAATTTTCCACAATTTTTAGAAAAATTACCTTTGCTTGAAAACGAGGCATATATGTCTCTGACATTATTGAAAGACTTCAATCTTGTTAAAATATATCTAAGCATTTTAAAATTATTTTAATGTTTGGAGATGTGAGCTAATAAAGTGATAAAAATACACAACAATAAATGTGCATTAAGTTTCAAAATTTGTAAACAAAACCAGAGATGATGATAAGTTTATAAAGTTGAAGAAAGAAAGAGAACGAATATTTAAAAAAAAATGAATAAATAAATAAATAAAACAAGATGAGGGGGAAGATGAGGGGGAGAATCTTCCCCATACCTTAAAATATATAACCTTAAATGTTAAAAAATAAGATAAAATTAAAAATAATCAGGTGTTGATATTAAAAACAAAATTGTAAAAAAAATAATAATAACTTAGAATTAAAAATTTAACAACTTTTTATCATTTTTTATTAAAGATATTAGAGAGGTTTTTTTTAAACTAAAACGACAGCCAGTTCTAAGCCTTATTAAAGTTTTAAGTAATAAAACAAAGTAATAAGACCAAATCCATGTTATATCTTTATATTAAAATTAATGACATTTGTTTACACACAATAACAAAAACAATCTTTTGATTAGCACAGGAATATGATAAAAACAGAGTAATATAAAATCAATGATAAATAATATACAAAAATCCTCCTCATTAAGTCAAACATCCATCAGATGTCAAAAATCTTTGTAGGCTTCTTTATTCTTGAGGACCTCCTCAAGACAGGTTGCTGAATCACTGCAGGAGACTCTATTACTGGAGCATCTTGGGTTCCTTTACTTCTCTCTCAGGTGACACTTGTGGAGTCGATGATGTATAAGGAATGGATTCATTTTCTCCATAGCTCCTCACCTGATCCAAATGTCGTTTAATAATTCTTCCATCACCAGTTTTCGCTTCAACTGAGACAGGGCCTGTTTTTTCATAGACCACTCCGTTCGTAAATAATACATAATGTAATTTATAATACAATATAATATAATGTGGCTTGTGATTGTAAAACGAAATTTGAAAATTATCCCGCATGAGTTTCTTTTCAATGTAAAATCAAAATTTATTTCAAGGAGAAATAACGAGTATTTCTAACCTTAAGGATGAGGTATGAAAGGATGATTTGTGAAGAGTAATGATAAACGGAAAAATAAAAGCCTAGTGGTCATGTCATCTGCCCAGTAAGCGGAACACTGTGGGTTTGTGGTGGTTAATAACAAACCACATAAATAATTTCTTAAAATTATATTTGATAACGATTTTGTTATAAGTTCAAAATTTGCCTTGAATTAAATACCAAACGATGTACGTTTACGTTGCTTTTAAATATTGCGAAATGTTATATTTTTTGTTTTAAATATAATTATTTAATTTGTATTTCTTAAATATTTATAATTTGATATTATGAGTAATTTTATTTTTCACTTTTGATCAAATTGAAATTCTTGTTTGATTGCTTGCAAATGTTCGTTAAAGTATATATTTTAAATACCGCGTATTTAAATTTATGTGGGCGGCGTTAGATTTATAAGCGGAGTCGTTAACAAATTATTTATTGTAAAATCAACTTTTAATTATGTCGCGTTCCCGATTTTAGACCTATGGGAACGGAGCATGTAAGGAGTGACCTAGTAAAACTTCCTTATTAGGGTATACCAGTGTGACATAGGAATAGGCAAATATAGGACCTATACAGCTAAGGTTACACTTGAGGAGGTGGAACATCAGATAATATACAAGGTACAGGGGGACTCAAGTGAAAACTTTCTTCCATACAAGGCGTGGGGAAGGACCCCCCAAAGGAGGCCCAGCGTCAGGGAGGCCCGTTGACAGGTCTTTCCTGGAATGTGCATAGAGTCGGGTGTCTCGGGAACTAACAAAGTCTCAGGAATGTGGGAGTCCAACGTCCGTTCTCCCCCCACCCTCCTTCTTCTTCCATGAAAGAAAAAATGGCGGCCCCTTCCCCTGCCTCCCTTGTTGTCTCAACCATCCCTTTAAGAGATTTCTGGGATAACCACACCTTCTGGCGATTTAGCAACCCACTGAGGACGCTGGTAGCTATTTCATAGAGGAAAATTATAACGACGGACCTCTATAATTTCTACAGATCAACTGTAAATAGATTCATATTAAGGCATTTTATAACCCAAATAACACAAACAATAGTCAAACATACAAATCTATTTGCATCATACCTTACCCTCTTAACTGCGTAACAATAGCCCGAGGAATTAGGAAATATGGTATAAAGACATATTATGAAAACACACCTAACATAGGCGCAATAGTCAGAAATCATAACAAAAAGATAGCCATAACTCACCAATATGTAACAGTCAAGTGATGTACTCAATAGAATGCAACCAATGCAATAGTATGTACATAGGCGAAACTGGCAGACAAGTAATAGGTAGAATGGATGGGCACACCAGATCCATAAATAGAAAGGAGAAAAAAAAATTCCTTTATTCCAACACACTCAAAATACAGATCACACCTTCAACCTGAGTAACCCAAAAACCTTTTATATTAATATAAACAACGAACAGAAAAGACTGTACTTAGAAGCCTTTTTTTTTAAACACGCCAGCATCAATAGGCACATTGAAATTCCAGAATCACACAGAGAACTCATAAATAGCAATTAAACGTTCCCGTATTTAACACAGTACTCTTGTTTCAATAACTCTGTTCCATAGCTAATTCAAATTTCATAAGTTAAATTATTATATAATAGTTTTACCTTAGTTTAGGAATATGTAAATAGTCTGGATACTTAGCATATATCAAGAAGTTAATAGTTCCTTTATGAAATTTTTGTAAAGATGTAAATATATTAGGTAAATATATCTAGATACTAACGATTCACTACCATCGCGTTGCTCCTGTAGAAGGACCACCATATCCGAAAGCTAGAGCCTTATTAAGTGGTTTAAAAAAAAAACGCAACCTCGGAGTTTTATTATTTGTCATGAAAAATTAATTTGCTATCTGGATATATATGTATATGGAAGTGACCCCACTTGTGAAGATTATACTAGAGTCCAACATAATATACTATAAGGTAAATAAACTATAGACTTAATAGTGGTCCATTCTCCCAAAAGAGAAATCCAGACGCTGGAACGGGTCGGACTCGGGTTCGTGTCGCGCCCAAATTTTTAGTGTCACGTTCTTTGAGATCATACAACGACTTTGGGAGATCTCAGATAAAGATGAACATGTTATTACAAAACAAAACAAAAAAAACTAAGATATCCTGAATATATATAGAAGACCTAAATAACACCCCTATTGAAGTATAATAAGTGGAAATCAATATTTCAGATTAGATATCATGAGGTACCAGATTCAGATTTTATTGGTAGAAAATCTGATTGTACATACATGTATACATTAATCCTAAAATTTATAGTAAAAAAAATTCAACAAGATGCGATAAGTATGTTACCACCTGGATATATGGGAAGGACTCTATTTATGAAGATTACACCAAAATCTAACAAATAAAAGACAAGCAATACTCTAGACTTATACTATTGACATTAATAATCATAATGTATCTAAAACAAAGGTCTTCAAAAATTTATAGAGAGAACAACCTAATGAGTTTAAGGCAACATGGATCTTATTAATCCTTTTAAATCAACGAACAATATAATGGTAGTCAATGATGGAACATACTGAAACACAGACATTCACTACAGTGTACATGGCCAGCATTTTATGGGAGACTTGATTATTAACAACATTCCCTTCAAATAGGTAAGAATCATACTATATCTTGTTCAAACAGTGGGGAAAGGACAGATTCTTCACATGAGGATACAAGTATTATTAAAACTTAACAGATATATATATACCCTCAAAACAGCCATGATAAAGTCGTATTTTTGCAACTGTTACTGTGTCAACATGCCACAGCAGACACACAGTACACAACTCTATTCCATCAGAGTTGGTGGTCCATATTATGTGGGATTTGATAATAAGGTGGGGGTAATTACCATAAAAACTAGAGAATGAAATTGTATAGAAGGAAACAGGACTCTCTGCGTGAATCAAACATATATAGGTATTTATTAGGCGAAAATTTGGGGACATTTTATACTAGCGAGACATTCTATTTACATAATAACTAGGTAGAGGTGACATAAGGTTACAAATTCTTCGTTGTATAATAGGAAAAACATAGATCTCCATCTATTCTAACGGGATAAGGTACTAAAAATACTAACATTACTTTAAATTATCATCTAAAGCCCTTTTAGGGCCCATTCAAAAATCTAAATAGTTCTGTTTCTACTGGAAAAACTATAAAGGGGAGTTGGGCCATGGTGGCGGTGCTTACCTTCTCTCGGAAAGGGGCGGTAAGGTCTAGTCTCCTCCACGTCTCAGAGCGGACTGGCGGAAATTCTCTCACTGAGCGACTCTGTGTATCTCTCCCCCTTTTAGTCAAAAACGGGCCCTTTTTATCCTAGCCTTTCTTCATTTCCATTCTGTTGATCATGCCAAAGTTTTTATTGGCTGGCATTTTGATTCGTCGAGAGCAAACACCCACGTGATCAATGGGCATCTTCATTCGTCGGAAGAAAAAAACGCACGTCCTCCATGACCACGCCCCCCAATTTCCCGTGTTGCCGCGCGAGAAAGAAAATCGTATATTGGATAAAACAAATTAATCCCAAAAAATTAATTCCTTTAGGAATTAATTAATATATATATATATCCCGAGTATATAAAAATTATTAATTTACATGTTTATATGACACATTGTTTTTCTTAGGTCACCTCTTACCAAAAAGAAATGAGGGGAATATATGTACATATGCTACAGCAATATATGTACATATGGTACAGCAGT
>CP092872.1:35169772-35215063 GCA_030710605.1 Cordylochernes scorpioides | reverse complement strand
AAGCAAATTATTCCAACTCACCTTTATGCTTCTATTCTTGTATTCATTTAGATAACATTCCTTAGGATTAATAAATTATTTATTTCAGTATTACATTTAATACAGCAGTTAATATAAACAACTTAATTATATAAAAAGTTTTACAAAAAGAAAACGCGGTCATTTGTTTACCGCAAGCCAGAAAACTATATATATCAGGAGATGATGATAAATCAAATAATTATATTAGGACCGGTCCAATATTCAAAATTAAATATAATATTGACTAGTCATACGAAATATACATCATTTCCTCCTCCTCTTCGGAAGAGCGGAACTCTTCACAGGTTCAAATCTCGTAGGTGGTCTTCGGATCCTACTAGATCTCCGGAGGGGAATCACTGGAGGGGATTAGGATCCGGTGGTGTACTAGTCCGGGGGACTCTGGGGCTGGTTCAGTAGAAGACTGCGGCTCCGATGTCACTTCCTGGTGTTGAGGAATCAGTTCTTCTGACTCTGTTGTTGAGATCAGGCTCGGAGACTCCGGCGTGGTCTTCGGTAGCTTCACCTCTCTTGTCAGGAATGTGAGATCTCCGCACCTGGTCCCAATGCCTTCTAGCTTGTCCTCTGGCTGTTTGTAAAGTCACTAAAACGGTTTCCCGTAGTGTTTTGGATGCTCGCTTGGTCCCATTTTGGCTCTGATTGGTAGGTTCGGTACCAAACAGACTCTCCTACCTTAAAGCCTGGTTCCTCCGATTTACCAGGATTTGGTAAAATCAGATCCAAGCGACTCCGAATGTTATGGCCAAACATCATTTGGAAGGAGACTTTCCAATGCTGGCTATGGGGGTCCCTTCGATAGCCCAACAGTATCTCAGCTAGGCGTTGAGATATGCTTCCTTGTTGTACTTTCTTAAGACCAGTTTTAATGGTTTGCACGGCACGTTCAGCTAAGCCATTGGAACTTGGTGGAAGGGTGCAGTCCGTAGGTGACGGATACCATTTCTGGTCATGAACTGTCTGAATTCTTCGGAAGTGAACCCGGTACCATTATCAGATACTAGTGTTCTTGGAATGCCAAACCTGGCAAATAGACAGCGTAGTTGTTCGATGGTTTCTCTGGTGGAAGTGTTAGGAACAGAATGGCTTCTATCCACTTGGTACAAGCGTCCACTACAATCAGGTACAGGTTTTGTTCAAATGGCCCCAGATGATCAATATGAACTCTATCCCAGGTTGGTTGGTGGGCGGCCAATTGACTGGTGTAGTTCGGGGTGGCATGCTGGCATGGCTTTGGCAGCAGTTACACCGTCTAACGGTCTCTTCAATATCCTTGTCCAAACCAGGCCACCAAAACAAAGTTCGGGCGACACTTTTTAAACCAACAATGCCTTGATGACTATTATGTAATTCATCCAACATTTTGGCTCTTAAATTTGTAGGAATGATGACACGATTTCCCCAGAACAACAGACCCTCACAGGCTCCCAGCTCACATCTACGGCTCCAGTAAGGCATGAGTTCTATTTCCTTTGGTGTCTCTTCACTCCAACCTTGAAGAGTATAATTCAAGGCTTGTCTTAAAACAGGATCTCCTGGTAAGCTTTTCCGAATATCATCAGATGTAACTGGTGAACTGTCTAAAGCGTCCATCAATAATACCAATTCCACAGGTTCTGAATCCGGTTCCTTTGAATCTGGTTCAGGAGTGAACATGGGAAGTCGGCTTAAGACATCAGCTTCTGTATTGGAGGTACCCTTGATGTACTCAATCTTGTACTGATAAGCAGATAAAATGATGGCCCATCTTTGAATTCAGTTTGCCGCAATAGTTGGAATCCCCTTATTCTCTGAAAACAGGGTTACCAACGGCTTGTGATCTGTGCGAAGAGTAAATCTATTTCCTAACAAGTAGTTGCGAAACCTTGTTACTCCAAATACAATTCCTAAGGCTTCCCGCTCCAGTTGTGAGTACTTTTTCTCCGCTGGAGTGAGTGTACGAGATGCAAATGCCACTGGACGTATATCATTGTCCCCTTGTACTTGGGATAGCACAGCACCAAGGCCTACTCCGGAAGCATCACAAGATAGAATTTGTCTCTTTCGAGGATCGAAATGTACTAGCAAGGTTGAATGGACTAATTTTTCTTTAATGTCCTTGAATGCTCTTTCTTCTGGGGTTTCCCATTTCCACTTCTGTTCCTTTTTTAGCAAGTTGTATAATGGTGCTAAAGTGGAAGACATGTTAGGAATAAATCTTGAATAATACGTAAGTAAACCCAAGAATGCTCGTAACTCCGTCAGGTTGGTTGGACTTGGAGCGGCTTGTATAGCTTCAACTTTAGAGGGCAATGGTTGGAGACCGTCCTTTGCAATTTTATGACCTAGATACTCTAGTGATGGTGCCAGAAATGAACATTTATCCTTTCTCAGCTTTAACCCGGCCTCTTGGATTCTTTGAAGCACGCACTCCAAATTCTTCAGATGATCTTGATCATTCTTCCCAGTAATTAGGATGTCATCTAGTGCACAGAAAACCATGGGAATTCCTTTTAGAAGTATGTCCATCTGTTTTTGGAACAATGCTGGGGCTGAAGATATTCCAAACGGGAGTCGGGTGTACTTATATAAACCCTGATGCGTATTGATGACTGTATAAAGCTGAGATTCATCATCAAGTTCTAATTGGTTGTAGGCATCTCTGAGGTCTATTTTACTGAATTTCTCACCACCAGCTAAAGCTGCAAAAATATCCTCGGCTTTATGTAAGGGGTATTGATCCACTTTAAGGGCTTGGTTCGCAGTAATCTTGAAATCTCCACAAATTCGAATAGTCTGGTCAGACTTCAGAACTGGAACAATCGGAGCGGCCCATTCAGCATGTCGCACGGGTTTCAAAATTCCCGCCTTGACTAATCTATCAAGCTCTCTAGAAATCTTCTCCTTGAGCGCATAAGGAATAGGGCGTGATTTGAAAAATCTCGGTTTCACTTCAGGATCAACTAGCAATCTAGCTCTTACACCCTTGAACACACCGTAGCCAGGACTGAACAGTTCTCCAAATCTATGTAGCTGTGTTGGCAGGTTGTTTTCTGTTACTTTAATCATGTCAACCTTGTATGGCTGGGTTGGTAGTATTCCCAATGCTTCCATCCAATTCCGACCACAAAGGCTAGGACCTTCACCTCCAACAACCATCAGTGGTAGGGTCTGAGTACTATTCTGGTATTGTACGGGCACATCCAATGTACCTAACACTGGCAAGGGTTGGCCACTGTAGGTTGCCAACTTAACTCTTAATGGATCGGCAGGACATGGATTAGGTAGTCTAAAGAACCTTCGAGTGGATTCGGATATGAGGCTGTAGGCAGAACCGGTATCATATTCAAATGACAGTATCTTATCATTGATTTGTACTTCAATCTTAATTGGATCGGTTGTTCTCCATAAATTTACGATTTTGAAGATTTGACTGCTGATTTCCGTCTCTGCGATGGCGTGTACTTTATTTCCATCCTTATTTGCAGTATAATTGCGTTGTGGCTTTCTTTTTAGACAACTTCTCCCCAAATGTCCAATTTTACCACAGTTGAAACATTTGGCTTTCAGATGAGGGCATTTATCTTGCTTATGATCCTTAGATCCACATCTTATGCATGTATAGCTTTCTGACCTGGTAAACTTTCCTGTAGTAGATGGCTTAAATCTCCAATTGCCTTGCTTAATTTTCTTAACAACCTCTGGATTTCTTTGACTTTGTAAATCTTTTGCATCTTGTGCTGCTGCTTCTAAAGCAAGAGCAATTTCAATAGCTCCATGCAAGGTCAAACTATCACCTTCCCCTAACAGTTTTCTTTGAATGTTGTCATCCTCAATTCCAGCTATTAGTCTATCACGGATAGCTTCATCTATCATAGACCCAAATTTGCAATATTCAGCCATCTTCTTTAATTCAGCAATGTATATTGAAATTTTTTCACCTGGCCTCCTTGCTCTATTTGAAAACTTTGAACGTTCAACGATAGCAGATGGGGTGGGGTTGAAATGGTTTTTTAATTTGCTCACTAGAACTGGGTAAGTATTTTCTACATCAGATAATTTTTTTGGTATGCAAAGATCATATAAAAGGTTGTACACAGTTGGTGTTAGCAAGGTCAAGAAAATAGCTTTCTTTTTATTTTGATCAATGTTATTTGCCTCAAAAAATATTCCAATCTTTCGGTGTATCTTTCCCAACTTTCTGTAGTCTCTTCAAATTTTTCAATTGTAAAAAGAGACATTTTGAACTAATTTGTTTACTTATCTTTAATGGGAAGATCCCTAATTTGTTTACTTATCTTCAATTGGAATATCCTAATTTGTTTACTTATCTTCAATTGGAATATCCCGTGCTCGTCGCCAATTTACTGTTGTGTATTTAAAATTACCTCGCCGTTCTTTAAGCAAATTATTCCAACTCACCTTTATGCTTCTATTCTTGTATTCATTTAGATAACATTCCTTAGGATTAATAAATTATTTATTTCAGTATTACATTTAATACAGCAGTTAATAATAAACAACTTAATTATATAAAAAGTTTTACAAAAAGAAAAACGCGGTCATTTGTTTACCGCAAGCCAGAAAACTATATAATATCAGGAGATGATGATAAATCAAATAATTATATTTGACCGGTCAATATTCAAAATTAAATATAATATTGACTAGTCATACGAAATATACATCAGTGGGAAAATGAAATGGAAGAAAAACACTAACTTTATTTGAATGGTGCAATGCTTGAAGAATGCTTTGAAGCAACAAGGTGTTAGAGCCATTTTTCCAAGTAAACATTGTATTATATAATGTGATAATGATGTTTTAAAATCAATTTATACCTTTGAATATATATTTAATAAAAATTTGCTAGGATTTGTCTTGATTTTTAAATTAGACATAGAGGTACATGTATGTTAATGATAAGAAGAACCTATCATCTAATGATTTCTTTTATTATTCAGTATTAATCAAAATTCAAAACTATTTTAAAGGCGCAAGATTCTTTTTGCCGCTGAGAGGGTTCACCACTGATGAGCCAGGCCCTCTCATTAACTTTTCCATTGCAGTAAGGGCAGTAGAAATTGTTTAATATCAAAAAGAATCTTACGCCTTTAAAATAGTTTTGAATTTTGATAACAGATGGCGCGCTAGTGCATCATATTCAGTATTAATATAAGGAAATTGGTTAATTAAGGGAATTAAAACAAAGTGACCACTATTAACCCGTAATTACTGGCGTTCGGCTTGAAAGGCCGTGTGAAAATTAAAAATGTTTGCGAAATTTTCAAAATGCAATATTTTTCATCAAAATTTTAGGTAGCTTAATAAAATGCATTTATTTGAAGAACTTTTCATTTTAAGAGAAATCTATTTTGTATATCCCGAGTTATTAAATCAAACGGCCTTTAAAGCCGAGCGCCAGTAATTACGTCACTGGGAATTTTAGCGCCCCTATTATTGGCCGTTTCACTTTTGGTTTTATAGACTTCAAACGCAACAAATAAGTTGAGCATTCGTTTTTTTATTACTCTTGCTTCAATTATATGCATTCTAAATTGTGTTTTGTGATTGTAATTTTGTATAATATAATAGAAGTTCGATTCCACTTTGGTTTTTCAAAAAACAAAAATTTGGTATCCTATGTCTCTAAAATTGAAAAATCTGTTACATTACTCTCCACAATGCATTCGACCACAACAATTGATCAAGAAACTGCTGAACAATAAAAGCCAGAGATAATCACATTTTATAATATGACCAAATGTAGTTGATCAGACATGTATTCAGTTGGAAGAAGAACCAAAAGATGGCCTCTGTGTTTATTTTTCAACTTTTTGGATGTGGTTGCAATAAATTCAGCAGTAATTTATAAGGCTGTCAAGCAAGACGGTGGAATGGCTCGAAAAGATTTTATAAAGCAGCTTGCTCTACAACTAATGAGAGATGCCTTGAATATGAGAAATCAAGCCAAAAAATTTGTCAAGAGATCTGCAAGTATTAATTCAGAAGCATGCTGGAACTTCATCACTTGAGGTAGGCAAATATTTATTTGATATTCAAACGAAATATCAATAATATGTGTTATCTAGGAATCCACAAGCGGCAGTCCTTGGTCCAAAAAACGCAAAAGATGCTACCTATGTAAAAAAGATCGTCGAACTCAAAAGCAATTCAAAAAATGCAAAGAACCAATCTGCAAAGATCATTCTATTGAAATATGCTTGAATTGTGCACCTAATCTTGAATAAAATATTTTAGATAGAATTTTTTAGAATATATATAGAATATTTTAGATAGAAAGAGTTTCTTGTACATTTTCATTTAATTTTGATTAAAGCTGTTTATTCGAAAAAAACAAAATAGTTATTCTTTGGAAATTATGTGTATACGTTTAATTTCTTTTTATTTTATGAATAACATGGTTTATTATTGATGAGGCACAATTTGGATTGTAGATTATAAACACAAGGTAATAAGACCAAATCCAAATAAATAAATAGTGTGTGACGTTTCGGTAACAGCGTTGTTACCATCTTCAGACAAAAGTACTGAATGAGAGAATTTTACCACAGCATGCTTTTAAATAGTTCCTGTTATCAAGTGTGTAAACAAGATAACAGATAAGAAGATATTTATCTGATAAACAGATGGGTAAACACCTGCTGATTAATATTCTTAGAATTAAAAGTTTTTTCAAATATAATTAAAAGCATATTTATAGCTATGCTTTTAATTATATTTGAAAAAAACTTTTAATTTATAGCTATGCTTTTAATTATATTTGAAAAAACTTAATTCTAAGAATATTAATCAGCAGGTGTTTACCCATCTGTTTATCAGATAAATATCTTCTTATCTGTTATCTTGTTTACACACTTGATAACAGGAACTATTTAAAAGCATGCTGTGGTAAAATTCTCTCATTCAGTACTTTTGTCTGAAGATGGTAACAACGCTGTTACCGAAACGTCACACACTATTTATTTATTTGGATTTGGTCTTATTACCTTGTGTTTATGGTTTATTATTGATTTTAAAAGACGGCCTGAGAGGCCGAACGCCAGTAATTGTGTAAGGAAAATAGGCGCCAGTAACTAAGGGTTAAGAGGCAGCCTCTTCCAGTGTGTATGGCTGTCCTTTAATTATACGGTCTAAAAATTTTGAAAAGTAAAAAAAAAAATGGCCAAACCATGGCTATAGTGAACCAAAAGCTCTGCCCCATTGGGGTTCACTATAGAGGGGTTTTACTGTATATTTTAAATTATAATTTTGAAAAAAGTTTTAAAAGTAAAAAAAAAAAAAAAAACATTTTAAAAAATAAAATATTTAATTAATTATTATACTTTTTTATTATTTTTTTAATTATCTGAAACTAACCTAATTCAACTTATCTAAAACTAACATTATTTAGCGATTAAACTAACCTAATTTAACCTATCTGAAACTAACCTATTTTAATTAATGACACTAACTTTTTTATAACACACCTTAACTAACCTAATTTATAACCTATCAGAAACTAACCTAATTTATAACCCATCTGAAACTAACCTATTTTACCTATTGGAATATAACAGAACGTCATGTTATTAAAAATGTATTAAGAATTTTTTTACAAAGTTTATTAATCATATCTTATACACAATATTTGTAAAATAAATATAGAACTTGTGTATAAATATATGACTTGAAAATATGCTACTTAAAATATTTTAATCTAAACGATACCGAGATTTTTTTATAGAGAGAAATACAAAAATACATAAATGATTAGATACAAAAGTGTGAACCAGAAAGTTGATTTTTAAAAATGTTATTATTTAATATAAGCGTATTTTAATTTATTTTTGTAATGAAAAGGTAGTGTAAAAGTGTATATGAAGACCGTTTACATTTGCCCAAATATTATTTAGATGTAAAAATAATTTTATATATAAAAGGTAAATATAGATTGAAAATAGATTTAGGCTCCAGGAGCCAGGGTTACCTATATTTTCTCTCTAGATTGAAAAATATTAATTAAGAAAAATATAGAGTACGAAATATTTCAATTCTATAGTTATATTTATATAAATTATTTAAATATAAAGAGGGGCACACAAAATATATCGCTCTTAATCAAACTCGTGTAAAACGCCGCCTACCAAAAGTTGTTGTTAACTGGGAACGCTCCTAATTTTAGTTTAGGTTCAGAATGGATTATCTGATAGCCAATTGTACGGACCTATAAACAGTGGGAGAGAGTAAAAGTATTATGTGTCAACTTATTTTTTTCTATTTTGAATATGGTTTTGTTTAATGATTTAGGTTGAAATTTTCCACAATTTTTAGAAAAATTACCTTTGCTTGAAAACGAGGCATATATGTCTCTGACATTATTGAAAGACTTCAATCTTGTTAAAATATATCTAAGCATTTAAAATTATTTTAATGTTTGGAGATGTGAGCTAATAAAGTGATAAAAATACACAACAATAAATGTGCATTAAGTTTCAAAATTTGTAAACAAAACCAGAGATGATGATAAGTTTATAAAGTTGAAGAAAGAAAGAGAACGAATATTTAAAAAAAATGAATAAATAAATAAATAAAACAAGATGAGGGGAAGATGAGGGGGAGAATCTTCCCCATACCTTAAAATATATAACCTTAAATGTTAAAAAATAAGATAAAATTAAAAATAATCAGGTGTTGATATTAAAAACAAAATTGTAAAAAAAATAATAATAACTTAGAATTAAAAATTTAACAACTTTTTATCATTTTTTATTAAAGATATTAGAGAGGTTTTTTTTAAACTAAAACGACAGCCAGTTCTAAGCCTTATTAAAGTTTTAAGTAATAAAACAAAGTAATAAGACCAAATCCATGTTATATCTTTATATTAAAATTAATGACATTTGTTTACACACAATAACAAAAACAATCTTTTGATTAGCACAGGAATATGATAAAAACAGAGTAATATAAAATCAATGATAAATAATATACAAAAATCCTCCTCATTAAGTCAAACATCCATCAGATGTCAAAAATCTTTGTAGGCTTCTTTATTCTTGAGGACCTCCTCAAGACAGGTTGCTGAATCACTGCAGGAGACTCTATTACTGGAGCATCTTGGGTTCCTTTACTTCTCTCTCAGGTGACACTTGTGGAGTCGATGATGTATAAGGAATGGATTCATTTTCTCCATAGCTCCTCACCTGATCCAAATGTCGTTTAATAATTCTTCCATCACCAGTTTTCGCTTCAACTGAGACAGGGCCTGTTTTTTCATAGACCACTCCGTTCGTAAATAATACATAATGTAATTTATAATACAATATAATATAATGTGGCTTGTGATTGTAAAACGAATTTGAAAATTATCCCGCATGAGTTTCTTTTCAATGTAAAATCAAAATTTATTTCAAGGAGAAATAACGAGTATTTCTAACCTTAAGGATGAGGTATGAAAGGATGATTTGTGAAGAGTAATGATAAACGGAAAAATAAAAGCCTAGTGGTCATGTCATCTGCCCAGTAAGCGGAACACTGTGGGTTTGTGGTGGTTAATAACAAACCACATAAATAATTTCTTAAAATTATATTTGATAACGATTTTGTTATAAGTTCAAAATTTGCCTTGAATTAAATACCAAACGATGTACGTTTACGTTGCTTTTAAATATTGCGAAATGTTATATTTTTTGTTTTAAATATAATTATTTAATTTGTATTTCTTAAATATTTATAATTTGATATTATGAGTAATTTTATTTTTCACTTTTGATCAAATTGAAATTCTTGTTTGATTGCTTGCAAATGTTCGTTAAAGTATATATTTTAAATACCGCGTATTTAAATTTATGTGGGCGGCGTTAGATTTATAAGCGGAGTCGTTAACAAATTATTTATTGTAAAATCAACTTTTAATTATGTCGCGTTCCCGATTTTAGACCTATGGGAACGGAGCATGTAAGGAGTGACCTAGTAAAACTTCCTTATTAGGGTATACCAGTGTGACATAGGAATAGGCAAATATAGGACCTATACAGCTAAGGTTACACTTGAGGAGGTGGAACATCAGATAATATACAAGGTACAGGGGGACTCAAGTGAAAACTTTCTTCCATACAAGGCGTGGGGAAGGACCCCCCAAAGGAGGCCCAGCGTCAGGGAGGCCCGTTGACAGGTCTTTCCTGGAATGTGCATAGAGTCGGGTGTCTCGGGAACTAACAAAGTCTCAGGAATGTGGGAGTCCAACGTCCGTTCTCCCCCCACCCTCCTTCTTCTTCCATGAAAGAAAAAATGGCGGCCCCTTCCCCTGCCTCCCTTGTTGTCTCAACCATCCCTTTAAGAGATTTCTGGGATAACCACACCTTCTGGCGATTTAGCAACCCACTGAGGACGCTGGTAGCTATTTCATAGAGGAAAATTATAACGACGGACCTCTATAATTTCTACAGATCAACTGTAAATAGATTCATATTAAGGCATTTTATAACCCAAATAACACAAACAATAGTCAAACATACAAATCTATTTGCATCATACCTTACCCTCTTAACTGCGTAACAATAGCCCGAGGAATTAGGAAATATGGTATAAAGACATATTATGAAAACACACCTAACATAGGCGCAATAGTCAGAAATCATAACAAAAAGATAGCCATAACTCACCAATATGTAACAGTCAAGTGATGTACTCAATAGAATGCAACCAATGCAATAGTATGTACATAGGCGAAACTGGCAGACAAGTAATAGGTAGAATGGATGGGCACACCAGATCCATAAATAGAAAGGAGAAAAAAAAAATTCCTTTATTCCAACACACTCAAAATACAGATCACACCTTCAACCTGAGTAACCCAAAACCTTTTATATTAATATAAACAACGAACAGAAAAGACTGTACTTAGAAGCCTTTTTTTTTTAAACACGCCAGCATCAATAGGCACATTGAAATTCCAGAATCACACAGAGAACTCATAAATAGCAATTAAACGTTCCCGTATTTAACACAGTACTCTTGTTTCAATAACTCTGTTCCATAGCTAATTCAAATTTCATAAGTTAAATTATTATATAATAGTTTTACCTTAGTTTAGGAATATGTAATTAGTCTGGATACTTAGCATATATCAAGAAGTTAATAGTTCCTTTATTTTAAGAATGAAATACTTTATGAGGAAAGAGTTTCTTTATTACACAAAATTAAATCACAAGCTTTCGGGCATAATCCCTTCTACTGGTGTAAAACGAGACAAATATTAGTGGCATTCAGCTAATATATATATATACAAAAGGTAAGAAAATAAGACAGATATGTAAAATTGTGCCAGAGAAAATTAACATAATATTGGAGATCATTCACAAAAGTTAAGCAAGGCAAGTAAATAAACGCATAATACATTCATACATGGCCACCACAGAAACCTAAGTACGAACAACGACTGTTAAACGAAATAAAACAAAATAAAATAGAAATAAAATAAAATAACCAAAACTGTCATTGACGTGTAAAAGTATAAGTATGTTATGAAACCTAATCTTTCAGGTAGGAGGTTCCAGTACTAAATTATCATATATTTCAGGAAGGTCTATTGCTCTATTGATGGCTTTTTAAATTTTTTTGGTGAGTATAGCTTCCAGGACCAATCGCTGGTGTTTGTTCTTAATCTCATGTTAATTTTCTCTGGCACAATTTTACATATCTGTCTTATTTTCTTACCTTTTGTATATATATATATAGCGGAATGCCACTAATATTTGTCTCGTTTACACCAGTAGAAGGGTGATTATGCCCGAAAGCTTGTGATTTAATTTTGTGTAATAAAGAAACTCTTTCCTCATAAAGTATTTCATTCTTAAAGTTTGGTGAAGGAATTATTACTTCAATAGTTCCTTTATGAAATTTTTGTAAAGATGTAAATATATTAGGTAAATATATCTAGCTACTAACGATTCACTACCATCGCGTTGCTCCTGTAGAAGGACCACCATATCCGAAAGCTAGAGCCTTATTAAGTGGTTTAAAAAAAAAAACGCAACCTCGGAGTTTTATTATTTGTCATAAAAAATTAATTTGCTATCTGGATATATATGTATATGGAAGTGACCCCACTTGTGAAGATTATACTAGAGTCCAACATAATATACTATAAGGTAAATAAACTATAGACTTAATAGTGGTCCATTCTCCCAAAAGAGAAATCCAGACGCTGGAACGGGTCGGACTCGGGTTCGTGTCGCGCCCAAATTTTTAGTGTCACGTTCTTTGAGATCATACAACGACTTTGGGAGATCTCAGATAAAGATGAACATGTTATTACAAAACAAAAAAAAAAACTAAGATATCCTGAATATATATAGAAGACCTAAATAACACCCCTATTGAAGTATAATAAGTGGAAATCAATATTTCAGATTAGATATCATGAGGTACCAGATTCAGATTTTATTGGTAGAAAATCTGATTGTACATACATGTATACATTAATCCTAAAATTTATAGTAAAAAAAATTCAACAAGATGCGATAAGTATGTTACCACCTGGATATATGGGAAGGACTCTATTTATGAAGATTACACCAAAATCTAACAAATAAAAGACAAGCAATACTCTAGACTTATACTATTGACATTAATAATCATAATGTATCTAAAACAAAGGTCTTCAAAAATTTATAGAGAGAACAACCTAATGAGTTTAAGGCAACATGGATCTTATTAATCCTTTTAAATCAACGAACAATATAATGGTAGTCAATGATGGAACATACTGAAACACAGACATTCACTACAGTGTACATGGCCAGCATTTTATGGGAGACTTGATTATTAACAACATTCCCTTCAAATAGGTAAGAATCATACTATATCTTGTTCAAACAGTGGGGAAAGACAGATTCTTCACATGAGGATACAAGTATTATTAAAACTTAACAGATATATATATACCCTCAAAACAGCCATGATAAAGTCGTATTTTTGCAACTGTTACTGTGTCAACATGCCACAGCAGACACACAGTACACAACTCTATTCCATCAGAGTTGGTGGTCCATATTATGTGGGATTTGATAATAAGGTGGGGGTAATTACCATAAAACTAGAGAATGAAATTGTATAGAAGGAAACAGGACTCTCTGCGTGAATCAAACATATATAGGTATTTATTAGGCGAAAATTTGGGGACATTTTATACTAGCGAGACATTCTATTTACATAATAACTAGGTAGAGGTGACATAAGGTTACAAATTCTTCGTTGTATAATAGGAAAAACATAGATCTCCATCTATTCTAACGGGATAAGGTACTAAAAATACTAACATTACTTTAAATTATCATCTAAAGCCCTTTTAGGGCCCATTCAAAAATCTAAATAGTTCTGTTTCTACTGGAAAACTATAAAGGGGAGTTGGGCCATGGTGGCGGTGCTTACCTTCTCTCGGAAAGGGGCGGTAAGGTCTAGTCTCCTCCACGTCTCAGAGCGGACTGGCGGAAATTCTCTCACTGAGCGACTCTGTGTATCTCTCCCCCTTTTAGTCAAAAACGGGCCCTTTTTATCCTAGCCTTTCTTCATTTCCATTCGTTGATCATGCCAAAGTTTTTATTGGCTGGCATTTTGATTCGTCGAGAGCAAACACCCACGTGATCAATGGGCATCTTCATTCGTCGGAAGAAAAAAACGCACGTCCTCCATGACCACGCCCCCCAATTTCCCGTGTTGCCGCGCGAGAAAGAAAATCGTATATTGGATAAAACAAATTAATCCCAAAAAATTAATTCCTTTAGGAATTAATTAATATATATATATATCCCGAGTATATAAAAATTATTAATTTACATGTTTATATGACACATTGTTTTTCTTAGGTCACCTCTTACCAAAAAGAAATGAGGGGAATATATGTACATATGCTACAGCAATATATGTACATATGGTACAGCAGTTCTCAGCACGGATGTCTCTGGATGTCACCCGTGTCTTCCCTCTGCCACCAGGCATCTGCTTTTGGCATGGAAGTCTGGTGTCTTCAGGTGTCTGCCTTTTGTACATCCTTCCAAGAGAGGCCCTGCGTCAGGGAAGGGGGCCTTTAGAGCATCGTCGGCCATCGTTGGGAGTTCTCCACCTAGGCAACAAACACTTCGGCGAGACACTGCGTATATATATGTTTATATGATGTAAATGAATGTTTACATCTTTGTTGGGTTTTGCTTAATGGAAAAACTGACCCAACAATTCCTCCCCCACCAGAGTGAAAGAATGCGTTTATTTCAATTCATATCTGTTTATAGTCTATGAGAAATATGAAATCGGGGGAAATGCATTCTTTTATGATATCAGCAAGCAATCACTGACACTCGGGCAAAGGAGGAATATACGGGCCATGAACCTGGAACATGTTAGCTCAATGGAAGTATACTGGAGGAAATTCTACCCTACCATTTAATGGGCAATGTACTAAGCCCATCCTTTCGCTGTCTGTAATCCGGGGAGTCTTGGCCCAGATGTGAGTCAAGTCCACATGTTCTCAGCCATTGTCCTCATGGTGGAGGTGTGGGATGGCCTAAGCATCAATTCTATACAAACAAACTCTTAGTAACTCCTAGATGAACATAATTATTAAGGGCGCCAAGGAATTGTGTGTGTTAATATAGATATGTACAATTCCTAAAACATATCCAAAAAAAAAAAAATTTATTGACTCTATATGATATATATATGACAGCAAAGGAATGACTATACATGGTTACTATGATAATGGTAATATAAAAAGGAATACTAAAATTGCAACTCCTATCAATGACACTAATAATAGGGTAAAACAGAAACGTGGCTAGTGAATATACACATTAAACTTGCACGGATACTATGTATGTCAAAGTGGGGCAATGCAGATATACGCGGAGAAAAGAATAAAAAAAAAATTTAAGATGGATGTTTACTATAGGTATGAATGGAATGGTTTGATATACATATATATAGGATGTACTATGGTGAACAGATGAATCTATAAATTGTGATTAGAATCCTCATTCGGTATATTTGTCTGAAGATGGTAACAATGCTGTTACCAAAATGTCACACATATTAATTATTCGTTATTTCTACATACACAAATATACATGAATATAATAAAGGAATGATACATGCTATATAGTAATATTGAATATATAATGATAATAAAACGGATAGATGTGCACTGAGGGTCTAGGACATTTCACTAGTATTTCAAATTCTACTTGGAATATCTTAAAAATTGTTCTTACCAACTCGTCATTGGGAGTGTTTTGTCTGGCATGTTCCCCGCTTCTCTTAAATCAGGGAAGATATATATATGAAGGGGATCATGGTAGCCAATACGTTCCCAAACCAGGTTATTTCTAAGTCACCTTATCGTGATGACAATTTAACCTATCTTTGTTCTTTACTTGAACATGTAGTTAACCCCTATTATACATTGTTTAGATGATCTATAGAATGTGTACTCATACCTTTTACCCTCAACTCGAGTTCTTAACATCTCTCTGAAAATATTTTAATTCTATGTCTACAATAAAAATAAGACTAGCTCATTGCTCTAGGCCATTTCACGGCCGAATCGATATTTCCAAAGAAAAAAAAATTCTTCCTTCTTAGATCTGAAAGCTACACTGGCTTGTTCTGGTAATCTGCCTCAGAAGTTCATTTAGAAGTCCTACTAATTTAAAATTTACCTTATCTTATGATGAGTCACTCTCGTAACAAAAAGAAAAATTTCTACTTATTAACTGATATTTAGACCTAAATTCGTTCTAACTAAACGTACGGTAGACTGATAATCTTTAATTAGGTGATTAACTTTTGCTAGCCTGGGGCGATATAAAACGCAAAGAATCTGGACAGTCCATCTGTCACTTTGCTAACTGGTACCTAAAAATCTGTAGACGGAATCGCGTCGTCTAATCATAACTTGTCTCTTACACGCTCTCTCATTGTTAACTCTCATTAGAGACCCCCTTTAGACTATGACTTAAAATCAAGGAGTTATAGGGACTGATTTACCCAGCACATGTTTCGAAGTTTCTGTCTATCGGGGATTGGTTCCAAGCTGCGCAATTTATAGAGGAGCTTCACCGCGCCGAACCTTCTCAACCTCTCGTCTGAACCACCCTCATCTCAGTCACGCTCAAAGCGTCGTAAATTACGATGTCAGATCGGTTACCCGAGGTTTGTCGTTAAGCACCTGCCCACGACATCGGCTACTAAATCTCCCCACCTAGCACAAAGTTCACCTGGTACCTCTCCGCTTCCTCTAAAGAGGAGGGGATTTGCAGACTTCTGGCCTGACCGTGGCCTTCCACAAATCCCCCAGTCTGAGAATCGAGACATGGTCATTGCCTACGTCTCTTAGAATTCAAGTTGATAATGAAATAGGGTAGTCGAATATCCTGATAATAGAGATCAATTTTATACTCCCTTGGAAGGAGACCTAACAAAATGGAGCGAATACCTTTCCTAATAATAGAGTTGTACTGTCCTGTGAGGCCATCGTTCCTAACAAATAACGAAATCAAAATTAAAATTGAATCTATTAGTTCCTTAACCTTATCTTAAAGTACCTTTGGTCTTTACAGTATAATTGTTTTTAACCTTCTTACACATTCATTAAACCAATCCATTCATGCACCCTCCCCCCCCATCATTCACTGTTTGCATACAAACTAAAGTTAAAAGCTGCTACACAAGCCAAAGTACTATGATTATCATCATTGATAGTTCCTAATAATAACAAATTTTTCAGGACAAATGTGAAATCAAATAAAGTATACCTAATTAATATGAATCGGGAGCTAAAGCCCTATTTACTCAAATAAAGTGCCTCGTACAAACTCTAATACAAGTTACCTACTCATAGATAAATATTATTTATACTTAAACAAAATTAATAAAGTTTGATTGTTAACAATCAATGCTGAAATCTAACCTAACACTTTAACTAGGTGTCTAACAGTCTGAAAATCTTCTTATCTTGACACTTGGTGTCTAAACAAATGAATCATCAAACTAGCACTTAAATGGAGCGAACTGAACTTCAAGCATTTACCTCATTGCCAAAAATATGATAGGTCTACAAGTGTTTTGCCAACGCTGCTTCCCATATAGGATCATTAGCATTCTTCTCTCCCTGCTATTCAGCTAAACTCTTTCTTTGGACTTATAGGGCATTCAGTACCCAGCTCGTTCTGGAGTTTAACAACAGAGATGACTTGCTATCCTATTACATCAATTCTTAGACTGTAATTGCCTTACACACTCTCATTAGAAATTCTCTTTGGACTGTATAACTGGACCCAGGGATTTACAGGGAGTCAAGTTTTACCCAACGCAAGCTCCAAGTCATTCCATAGAGAATATGTTACAAGCACAGCAATTGTCTGGTGCGTCTAAGCCCCTTAATTGTTTTTAAAGTTGAACCACTGTTCAAAACCTGCAATAAAAAAATCGAAACAAATACACTGTTGAACTCTCAACTTAATTCACAACTTGCTATCAATACAGAATAGCTTCTCCAAAAAAAAAAACTGAAATTTCTTTAAGACCACAATCTAGGGCCTTTAACTTACATTCTAACACTTCATACTATGATCAAAATTTAACTAACTCTAGTACACATTCTATAGGTTTAAATCAATGGCAACCTGGGCATGATTTACAATCAGTGGGCCTCTTGACCCTGGTTGAACGGCGTATTCCAGGGCCGTCAACATTGCCACCAATTGCCCTATTTACTACCTCAGGCGGGTTCCCTAAGGTTGCTGTCTCTCGTGGTTCCACTGGTTCTACAGTTCTATGGGAATATATGGGATACGTTGGATGTACCCATTGATCCTCATCATCAGTGATACTATCTATTTGTTCTTGTGTGTTTCCGTCCCCCGTAGGGTAAGTCTTTACCGGGGCATGATAGGCCTTCATTCTGTCTATGTGAATCTTGTCCAAGTGCCCCGTCTCCAAATCCCTCAAAAGATAAACAGTGTCGCCTGTCCTTTGTAGTACCTCATAAGGTCCTCTATACCTTGGCTCAAATTTGTGACGTCCTTTCGTCTCATGCATTCTCTTTACCAAAGCTAGATCCCCTGTCTCAAAGGTCCTTAATTCTCTAGCTTCAAACTCAGCCCTGGCTTCTTGTTGCTCCTTCAAGTAAGTCTGCCTCACCACCTCTCTCGCCCTTTCAACCTCCTCCACCAACTCCCGCTCATAGAAGGCCGCCATCTCGGTAATTGAATCCTCGCATACAGGATTAAGCTCCTCTTCCTGGAAAGGTTGTGGGAGCCTCAGCTCATGTCCGAAGACCAGTTTCGCTGGAGTAAATCCAGTACTAGAGTGTACAGTGGTCCTGATAGCTAAGGCTACCATTGGTAAGGTGGTATCCCAATTGTTCCCCGCTGTACACCTGCGTAGAGATTCTATTACCGTCCTATTGAGCCTTTCTACGGCGCCATTACTCTGAGGTCTCCAGGCCGTGGTATTTACTGCACCAACCCCCATAGCATTGCAGACTCCCTTGAATACGCAACTCATGAATGCTGATCCTCGGTCAGAGAGTATCGTTTTTGGTACCCCAAAGGTAGTGATTATCCTTTCCAACAAGGCCCTAATCACTGTATTGGCACACTGGTCCTTAGTAGGAATCAGGATTGGGAACTTAGTGAAAAGATCCACAATGGTTAGAATACTCGAAAAACCCCGTGGGGTTATTTCTAAGGGCCCTATGAAGTCTAGAGCTAGGTGCTCAAAGGGTTTTTCGGGTCTAAAGTGGGGAGCGCTAGCGGCTTTGGCTACGCCTTGATTCGATAGCTGGCAGCTCTCGCATCCGCGTATATATTTCCGGACTTGTGTCCTCATGCCAGGCCAGTAATAGTCACCTTTCAGCCTTCTCATAACCTTTCTAACTCCGAAATGACCTCCAGTAGCGATGTCATGATGATAGCTGATCACTGTTTCCCTAAAACCTGTAGGAACCA
The DNA here is from genome assembly GCA_030710605.1 of Cordylochernes scorpioides. Lineage (NCBI taxonomy): Eukaryota > Metazoa > Arthropoda > Arachnida > Pseudoscorpiones > Chernetidae > Cordylochernes > Cordylochernes scorpioides. The sequence continues at coordinate 35,196,038 of CP092872.1, read as the reverse complement.
CCTTCACCCAGGTACCCCTTTCATTCTTTGTAACAAGGTATTTGTCTAGTAACCTATATTCCCGATTATTATACCTCTCCGTGCTATTTGGTTTTAATTTCGTTAACTTATCCATTACTGGGGCCCATCCTTTCTCTTGAAGTAAACCTTCCCATATCTGATTACTATTTAATAAGGGGGGCCGACGGTCCCTTACCACCGTGGCCACTACCCTCCTATCTTGTGGTAGGTTTGGATCATCCTCGCACGGGAACCTACTAAGGAAGTCGGCTATCGTGTTTTCCTTCCCCGGGACATAAATGAATGTAACGTTGAAGTCTTGGATGATCTCTGCCCACCTAGACAGTCGGGCGTTCTTATAATCAGACCCCTTATTATAAGTAATCGGTTTATGGTCAGTATGTACTTCTACTCTACTGCCCGCCAGGAGGTGTTTAAAGTGTTGTAGGGACAACACTACTGCATAAGCCTCCTTTTCTATTGTGGAATAGCGGATCTCAGGACCAGTCAGTCTCTTGCTATAATAAGCAATTGGCCTCACTGTCCCATTGACCTCCTGTTGGAGGCAAGCGCCTACCGCTATCCCACTGGCGTCAGTGTTCAGGATGAAAGGAACCTCAATTGTTGGGTGAATTAGTAGTGGCTCGCTGGTTAATATTCCCTTCACCGTCTCAAAGGCTGACTGCTCTATCATACCCCAAGCAAATCTATGTCCCTTCCTTAATAGGTTGCTCAGTGGAGCCAGGACCTCACCTGCGTTGGGAATAAAGCGTCGGTAGTAGTTAACTGTACCCAATAGACTTCTGACTGCCTTGATGTTATGAGGTCGTTTCAAATTCCTGAGAGCGGCGACATTATCCCACATGGGTTTGATCCCATTTTGGTCGATTACATGACCCAGGTACTCTACTGAGTCCCTGAAGAGATAGCTCTTCCCGTATTTGGCTTTCAAACCGAACTTACTCAGGCGTTCGAGTACAGCGGCGAGGTCCGCTACATGCTGCTCGTGAGAGTCACTGTAGACAATGACGTCATCGATGTACAGGCGAACGCATTTGAACAACAAGTCACCCAGGACCAAGTTCATGGCCCACTGGAAGACCTGTGCTGAGTTTTTAGCTCCCTGTGGCAAACGTGTGAATCGGTATCTTCCCCAGGGCAGAGAGAAGGTAAAATAATCTCTGTCACTCTCCGGGATGTGGATCTGAAAGAATCCAGAAGTCAGATCTAATGTGCTGAAGACCTTTGCACCTGCAAATGCGCGCAGATTGTCTTCGACACGGGGTATCGGGAACGGGAAGAATTCAGTTGCCTCATTGATCATACGTAGATCCATGGTGATGCGAACACTACCATCAGTTTTGGCAACCGGGAATAGCGGGGAATTCCACAGAGAGGTGCTCCCTTCTACTATCCCTACTTCCTCCAGCTCGTCCACTAACGCTTTCACCTTTGAGACTAGTTTGTTCGGGATTGGATATTGCCTCCTATATACTGGTTTGCTAGTCAGCATCCTCAGTTTAGGGGCTGTGATGGTGGAGCCATTCCCCATATCTTTTATATCATACAATGACTGAAGGCCCTGAAAATATCGTGGCCCGTGTGGATCTCGTTTAGTGGTATCCTGGGTGGTTGGGGAGACATTTCTATGGTTTGTAGTGAGGAGAGGAAGGCCGACTTAGGTCGGATCCTCCTTCCTTTCGTAGTCGGACCTAATACTACCGTCGTAGCTAAGGTGTAGTTTTAGAGCTCGGAAACCTGGTAATCCGAGTATGCCATCAAATCCTAATTCCCCCATGTGACAATACTCGAAGGTCGTTCTTATCTCCCTAATGGGCTTACCGTTCACCACTGCCCCTATTTCTAACACCTCACTCCTTAATGACCTTAAAGATTTTCCTGATATACCTTTAAGGTAAGTAGGCTTGTCTAGTTCCTCAGTGCATAAATTTAGATTGTCAATATTTACAATGTTGGCCTCTGAGCCTGAATCTAAGATAAATTTTAAACACTTCTCTTCCAGAGACCTCCCTTTATTCAAAATATATACATTTATGGCAGGTAAACTGGCCGCAAATCCCCCTCCTGCCTTGAGGCAAGCCGGACCTAGTTTTTTCCCTGCTTCTGCTGGCAGTCTCGGATGAGATGCCCTGGCTCGCCGCACCCGTAGCACTTGGGGGGCGGTCTCCCTGCACCCTGCTTCTTGTAGTCCACTCCAGGGTTCTCCTCCCTTTCACCGTTGGGTTCCCTCCTTTGTTGTCTAGGCGGGGATGGATTCCGTTGTTGTCTGGGTGGTTGTTGTGCTGGTCTCCTCTGCCAGTTCCTGAAGGGGGCTCCCCTCCTGTTATCCTGGGAGTTGTCTCCGTAATCCCTTCTCCCTGCGGGGTGTGATGGCCACCTTCCTCCCCCGCTATTCGTAATATTGGCATTCCCTCTTTGTCTTCTAAGGGCTGCGTTCTCTATTTCAAGTGCCTCCATTTTCTTCTCCAGGTCGGCCAATTTGTTGCCCATGTCACCCAGCCTCTGGCCGTTCCTGTCGGCGCTGGAGCGCTGCGCCTCCCTGTAGTCTTCCTCCCTCTGTTCCAGCCACTGTAGTTTGCTTATTAGGGTTTCCCAGGGTTCGCCTTGGTATAGATGAGCCTTCTCACACACGCTGGGGCAGAGCCCGTCGATGAAAACCTCCGCGATTTCCGAGGTGCCTATCTTCAGGCCATCCGACTCTGCTCCCGCCGCAAGGTCGCTCACCCGCGCGGCGAAGTCTTGTACTTTCTCCCCGGCCCCTTGTCTACATGAGAAGAACTGGCTCCTCATCTCCCTTGTAGAGACCCTCTTTCGGAACCTCCCCTCTAGGCTCTCCTTCAATTCTTTGTATCCGAGGCGGATTTGCTGAGATTGTAGGGCAAACTCCCTCGCAGCCCCCCGGAGGTTGTTGTCCAAGAGGATTCTTTTCCTGGCATCGTCTAGGGCCTTCAGGTCGTAGACAAGTTCAAAGTCCTTTATGAATTTTGTAAAGGGGACTATGCCCTTCCCTTCAAACTTCTCCAGGTTGTACAGCATGGAGGGCAGCTGGGCTTGGCTAGTTGTGGCATTCTCTTCATCAGCAGGCATGGTCCTCAGATGTTGGATCTACAGGAACTAGGTATTAGTCATTTACCCTGGTTGTAACTGTGGTATCAGGACCCATAGGGGCGGGCGAAGCAGGGAACACAAAACAGAAGAAAAAGGGGGGGGGGGGGGGCTTTCTTAATCATGTTCCTAAGACACTATGGGGTTCACGTTTCAAAAGGAAATTGGTATTTAATAACTTAGAAACCATCATGTAAGTATGGGTTGATGTGAACGCAAACATCGCGTAAAAAAAAAGAAAAGGATCCTATAAAAGAAATCCATGTGATGTGAACGCAACATCGCGTTGTGAAAAAGATGAAGGTCCTATAAAAGAACGAAATTGGAGCATAAAAAAAAACAAAAGTAAAAACAAAAGTTTTCCTAAATCATATCCTGACAGGATTGCGAAAGCTCTTCAAAACGATGTGTTATATTACAACAAGGTTGTGACACAACTCATAAATATGACAAACTATCATTAAAACAAGGTTGTGAAAAACTCCCTTTTTAACTGTGGACTAACATCAAGACACTGTTGTGAAAACTCTTCTCGACAATGAGCTACACTAAAACGAGGTTGTGACAAACGACACTCTAATAGTAAGACATGTTGTAAGAATTCTCTAAAGATGGACTAATATCAAACACGGTTGCGAAACTCTCTATAATGACATATAAACATTAAAACAGACTGTGACAATCCTTTAGAGACGACACACCTACAATAACCAGGTTGTGAAGGCTCCTTAAAGATGGTACACTAACATTAAGACGGGTTGTGAGAACCCTCTTCAACAATGAGCTACACTGAAACGAGGTTGTGACAAGGTTGTTACAAATGACACTCTAACATTTAAAACAAGGTTGTGAAAAAAAAATCCTATTAACTGTGGACTAACATTAAGACACGGTTGCGAAAACTCTCTTCAACACTAAATCGAGGTTGTGACAAATGACACACTAACATTTAAAACAAGGTTGTGAAAATCATTAAAGATGGCAACAAACGCTACAGCGAGGTTGTGAGACGACATTCTGCACAAAGACAAAGCTGAGATAAATAACACACAAACACTGAGACAGGGTGTTAAAGCTCCTTTCAACGGTCACGTAGCACCAGAACACGCGTTATGGTTTAAAAATAAAAGGTAGAACTGTAAACTATTTAAAGTTCACTATGGCACTTAAGACAAAAATTGTTAACTTAAATAAAAAAATTGAAATCTTAAGGCTCATTACAATACTATAAAGGAGAAAACAAACTCGTAGCTAGAAAAATAAAAGAAAGCTGGAACTCTTTAAATCACAGCCTATAACTAAAAACAAAGTGTTGTTAATAAATGAGAAAAAAAAAACTAAGTAACTCTTAAATATCATATATCAGCATTAAGGCCAAGATTGCAGTGAACAAAAAAAATTGTTTCTTAACAGGAGAATACATATTTGTTATTTAATATATAGCCCAATATTAAAACAAATATAGTCCTATGTATATAGATTAGTGTATACAGTAGCTGAAATCTAGGTAAATCAGCTCCCGGAAACTCCTCGTGTATTTAAAAGGAAGATCCTCAATTTTTACAAGCTAAAGCAGACCCTCTCACGCCTGGTCATTATCTCCCAAAAAGGGAGGCAGGGGGCCCACGGTTTCTATCGTTAATTGCCTCAGCTGCAAATCTTTTATCACCCCCGCACGAGGCCTTTTTAGGAAATTGGCCGTCGTGGTGCCTCTCCCCGGCCATATACAAACGTCACGTTGAGGCCCCAGATCTCTGTTCACCTTTCTGGCAACTTACAAACTATAAATACACTATTGTAGAATATCTGGAAACCTATCTCACCAATTTACTTGATCCCATAACACGTGTATGAGTCCATCGTCACTTAGAGACGGTTATCAGAAGCCTTTCTTTTGTATTTATACAGTATGAGGTGCAGTGATTGAAGGTTCTATTTCCACGGGTTCATCCCTCTTACAACATGCTGGTACGGAATAAAATGTGGTTATAAGATCATTGTCGACGGGATAACAGGTGCACATGGGATTGGGAAACTGGCAAAGTTATTTCGCCCTTCAGGACACCGTTTCTAACTGAGTCTTCTGTTGGGTTATGTTGATACACTATGAATTTGGTAGGGAAATTAATGCGTAGGATAGTGTTACATATCATGGGCTTTGTTTGTTCCTGGGTTAGAAAATTTATATTATTCCTTATTACTGTCAGCCTGATAATTACATTCCTGGCTCATGAGATATAGGTGTACACTTGTATAATTCACTGTGGAAACATATGTGGACACTTAAGGATTTACAGGAGTATATCTAATATGGAGAGGTCACCTCAGCTCGATCTATACACATTTTGTTCTGGAATTAGCGCCATTTTCTAGATGGACTTCACTGCCCCATCTATTGTCCAGGCGTAGCACCTTGTGTGTGTCAAATTTAGGAAACGTCATCTCGTCCTAGATCTTCTTTCTCGTCATGCTGGCACATCTTCAATGACAATTTCCATGTGGTGCACACACCCTTTTAGCGATCTATCGGCATCCAGTGATCTAACATGGCAGAAAACGACGTCAAAGGGGACCGCCCTTCCTCGCGCATCTAGCCTTCTAACCAATCACGACGCCGCCTCACGCCTACAGGTTCCGAATTGCATTCAATGTAATATCCTTGCTCGGGTGTCCCGACTTCATCAATCCTCATTCACTAACTTCCTCATTATATATAAGTATTAAATCGAGCCTCGATAAACTCTCCTATCCCTTATACCCTCAAATATTAGATAGATCCCGTCTCTAACACAGGTGGCTTTTTGCTGCCTTGTCATCAAATTAAAGCTGTCCACGCGTGCCTCGGGATATCTCAGCTGTCATGTAGACACAAGCTTCAGTCATCTCCTTTTCTTTGAATATATTTAAAGATTATCCCAGGTAGTTGTCATAAGTCAATAGATAGCTCCACAGTGATTAAAGGTGCTCGCGCAAGTTGGTTACTATATCTATTCCTTGAGATTCTGCCATTGGAATGTTAAAACCAGATTTCTACCCATTATTGATTTCAATTTGTAAAAAAAAAATTCACGAAGAGAGGGTGATCAAACTTCTCTCTTCACGGGTACGCTAATTGGTTCTCCATTTCTACTTTTATCTTAAAGCTCATATATTTGTCATTCTCCCAATCCGCTATGTGCTGGAGAAAAATCGATTAACTATCTCTTACAGTGCCAGCCCCAATCTGGATGCAGGCCAGCATAACTTGAAAGAAAGCGCAAAAAAATAAAGTTAAGAAATTTGTAGTCGTCAATAATTAACAGGACTCACCTCTGCTGTGAGAAATCATATCAGGGCTAAGATAGAAAAAAACATTCTAAATCATTTCAGTAGACTATTGTAACACACTGATTACCGTTCTAAATTTGAACCATGGAAATCCAGCCTCATCCCCCATACTGTATAAAATAATTTAAGAAAATAAATTAAAATAAGATAAAATTTTAATCAATGGTGCTCGCAACAGAATTTAGAAATGATTGGAACACATAACAATTTAAGAAATGTCCAGAAAGCAGGATACCCAACCACCTTTATATTAAAACACTTCCACAAAAGGTATAACAATCAATAACCCAATAAACAGAACCACAAATATCTATAGGGCGATATGTTACATTCCATACTCACAAACACCTATAGCAATAGCCAACCACTTGAGAAACTTCGGCATCTAAACATATTACAGTAATTCCCCTAACATAGGCTCCACCATTAAAATCCAATATCTAAATAATCCTAATATCATAAAACTCACTAACCAAACAGACATAAAAGGCAATATATTCCATAGGGTGCAACAACTGCTAAGCCAAGTACGTGGTGGAGACAGGAAGGAGAGACATCAATAGAATATATGAACATAGACGCAACGTTATTAATCAAGACAATAGATCTCTAATGCTTCCTACACTGCAAAGAAACAGGCCACACTTTCGCATTAGGAGAACCTAGAAGACAACACTATAACCTAAACGGCAAATACCAAAGGCATATAATTGATTCTTTATTATTCAGGGAACACAATAGTATTAATAGAGGATAGATTTGCCCGAAACATATAACACAACATGTCCTAGCACCAGCTAAATATCGACAGTAATATAAGTAACTCATATGTAATAGCCAATAACTAATATAAAACTACTTAAATAATAAAATTTCTAACCTATAAGACAATTCGTAGAATATAGCAAACGATAGTAGAATATGCATAAGCACCTTAACCAAATAAAAAAAAAAAGATATATCTTAAGAAAACAAACTATGTGCAAAAAACATCCTAATGTATATATATATATGTATATATGTACATAGAATCACAATAGTTTTAGCTTCAGGCGGCGTTATGTTTTCTTGATATATTGCATATGTTTCCCTTGTAGAAAGACGGATAAGCCCGAAAGCTTGATGAGACCTGAATAAAAGATACTCATCCCCATAAACGTTTTTACTTTGATATCAGAAATCAACGATTTATTTATGCTTATGAGGTGATACAGCAACGTCTTTACAATAAGAGAGGAGACAAAATGAATCAAATCTAGAAAAAAGAAGTGAGGACTTCTCGGTCATTAAAGTCTGAGAGGCAAGGCCTTCAGCCAGTATAGAGGTCCGTACGTCTCTTGACCTCACGGACAATACAGCAGCTACAAATCAACGATAATAAAGGCTTTGTCACAAATAAAGTAAATCGTAAAAAAAAAAGGAAAACAGCGGCGAGTGATGCGGTAGACATTGCCTCAGCTTAACTTTCATTGCCTGATAAAATTGCTAGTGAAACAGGAAGCATAAATTAAAATTCACGATTTAAAATCACATCAGTAGGTGCGGTTAGAAAACTGAAAGGACGCTATGAATAGCTCTTAAAATTAACGGAAAATCACAAGGCGACAACATGACATTCCTTAAGTAAGACAACTGGAAATTTTTGTAAGTCACTTAGATATAGACTCTTAACTCAGGGTGTGAATTACTTCACCAATTTTATTAATTAAATAATTAAATAGTATAGCTTTTCATTAGGTATATATTTCTAAAGTATTCAAGATGAAATATATACTAAATTCGTGCCCCGCGGCGGGCGCCACTGTCGCGTTCCCTATTTTAGACCTACGAGAACGGAGCATGTAGGGAGTGACTTAGTACAATTTCCTTATTAAAATTTACTAGCATAAACTTTCGACAACAATGTCACCACCATCCTCGAAATGCATATTGTGCCTTAGTAAAAGTCTCTTATAAAAAAAAAAAATCTGTAAGTGTAACGTTTTGACAACTTCTCCCCTACCATCTTCGGGTTAAAGTGTGACATGGAATAGACAGATATATATGACTTAGACAGCTAAGGTTATACTTGAGGAAAGGAGTATCAGATAATATATATATATATATATATTATACAGAATGGATTCTTGAGGACTACTCAACTCTAAGTAAAAACTTTCAACTAAACAAGGCGTGGGAGGGACCCTCCAAGAGAGGCCCCGCGGCGGGGAGGGACCCCGTTGACAGGCCCTTCTGGAATGTGTATAGAGTCGGGTGTTAACGAAGTCTCTGGAATGTAGGGGTCCAACGTCTCAGGGGTTTCAACTTACATCCATTCTCCCTCCTGCTTCTTCTTCCATAAAAAAGAAAATGGCGGCCCCCTTTTCTGCCTCCCTCGCTATCCCAAATTACACAGACAATAGTCAAATAATATACCTGATGGAATGCAACCAATACAACAGTATGTATATAGGCGGAACCCGACAGACAAATAATAGATAGAATGGATGGGCGCACCAGATCCATAAATAGAAATGATAGCAATTAAACGTACACTTCCTCATATCTGATACAGTAATTCTTGTTTCATTAACCATGTTCCATAGCTAATTCTAATTTTTCATAAGCTAAATTATTATATTATAGTTTTTCCTTAGTTTAGAGATATGTAAATAGTCTATACTTAGCATATAACAAGATGTTAATAGTTCCTTTATGGAAATTTTTATAAAGATGTAAATACATTAGATAAATATATATAGTTACTAACGATCCACTACCAATGCGTTATTCCCATAAAGGATCACCATATCCGAAAGCTTGAGCCTTATTAAGCGGGAAAGGAAAATGATACGCAACCTCGAAGTTTATCATTTCTCATAGGGATTTCGCAGAGGTTAAGATATTAGAGTTAATTTGCTATCTGGATATATATGTATATGGAAGTGACCCCACTTGTGAAGATTATACTAGAGTCCAACATAATATACTATAAGGTAAATAAACTATAGACTTAATAGTGGTCCATTCTCCCAAAAGAGAAATCCAGACGCTGGAACGGGTCGGACTCGGGTTCGTGTCGCGCCCAAATTTTTAGTGTCACGTTCTTTGAGATCATACAACGACTTTGGGAGATCTCAGATAAAGATGAACATGTTATTACAAAACAAAAAAAAAAAACTAAGATATCCTGAATATATATAGAAGACCTAAATAACACCCCTATTGAAGTATAATAAGTGGAAATCAATATTTCAGATTAGATATCATGAGGTACCAGATTCAGATTTTATTGGTAGAAAATCTGATTGTACATACATGTATACATTAATCCTAAAATTTATAGTAAAAAAAATTCAACAAGATGCGATAAGTATGTTACCACCTGGATATATGGGAAGGACTCTATTTATGAAGATTACACCAAAATCTAACAAATAAAAGACAAGCAATACTCTAGACTTATACTATTGACATTAATAATCATAATGTATCTAAAACAAAGGTCTTCAAAAATTTATAGAGAGAACAACCTAATGAGTTTAAGGCAACATGGATCTTATTAATCCTTTTAAATCAACGAACAATATAATGGTAGTCAATGATGGAACATACTGAAACACAGACATTCACTACAGTGTACATGGCCAGCATTTTATGGGAGACTTGATTATTAACAACATTCCCTTCAAATAGGTAAGAATCATACTATATCTTGTTCAAACAGTGGGGAAAGACAGATTCTTCACATGAGGATACAAGTATTATTAAAACCTAACAGATATATATATACCCTCAAAACAGCCATGATAAAGTCGTATTTTTGCAACTGTTACTGTGTCAACATGCCACAGCAGACACACAGTACACAACTCTATTCCATCAGAGTTGGTGGTCCATATTATGTGGGATTTGATAATAAGGTGGGGGTAATTACCATAAAACTAGAGAATGAAATTGTATAGAAGGAAACAGAACTCTCTGCGTGAATCAAACATATATAGGTAATTATTAGGCGAAAATTTGGGGACATTTTATACTAGCGAGACATTCTATTTACATAATAACTAGGTAGAGGTGACATAAGGTTACAAATTCTTCGTTGTATAATAGGAAAAACATAGATCTCCATCTATTCTAACGGGATAAGGTACTAAAAATACTAACATTACTTTAAATTATCATCTAAAGCCCTTTTAGGGCCCATTCAAAAATCTAAATAGTTCTGTTTCTACTGGAAAACTATAAAGGGGAGTTGGGCCATGGTGGCGGTGCTTACCTTCTCTCGGAAAGGGGCGGTAAGGTCTAGTCTCCTCCACGTCTCAGAGCGGACTGGCGGAAATTCTCTCACTGAGCGACTCTGTGTATCTCTCCCCCTTTTAGTCAAAAACGGGCCCTTTTTATCCTAGCCTTTCTTCATTTCCATTCGTTGATCATGCCAAAGTTTTTATTGGCTGGCATTTTTTTCGTCGAGAGCAAACACCCACGTGATCAATGGGCATCTTCATTCGTCGGAAGAAAAAAACGCACGTCCTCCATGACCACGCCCCCCAATTTCCCGTGTTGCCGCGCGAGAAAGAAAATCGTATATTGGATAAAACAAATTAATCCCAAAAAAATTAATTCCTTTAGGAATTAATTAATATATATATATATATCCCGAGTATATAAAAATTATTAATTTGCATGTTTATATGACACATTGTTTTTCTTAGGTCACCTCTTACCAAAAAGAAATGAGGGGAATATATGTACATATGCTACAGCAATATATGTACATATGGTACAGCAGTTCTCAGCACGGATGTCTCTGGATGTCACCCGCGTCTTCCCTCTGCCACCAGGCATCTGCTTTTGGCATGGAAGTCTGGTGTCTTCAGGTGTCTGCCTTTTGTACATCCTTCCAAGAGAGGCCCTGCGTCAGGGAAGGGGGCCTTTAGAGCATCGTCGGCCATCGTTGGGAGTTCTCCACCTAGGCAACAAACACTTCGGCGAGACACTGCGTATATATATGTTTATATGATGTAAATGAATGTTTACATCTTTATTGGGTTTTGTTTAATCGAAAAACTGACCCAACATATGTGGGAGGGACCCTACTTGTAAAGATTATACCAACGTCTAACAGATAAGCTATAAAGACAACCAAACTATAGACTTAATAGTGGTCGGCTCTCCGATGAAAAAAAAAATAGACGCTGGAATGGGTCGCCATCCATTTTGCCGCCTCTACAGTCCAACGGACTCGGGTCCGTGACGCGCCCATTTTTGTGTCACGTTCTTTGAGATCATCCAACGACTTTGGGAGATCTCAGATAAAGATGAACATGTTATTATTAGAAACTAAAATCCTGAATATAGAAGACCAAATTAACACTTCTATTGAAGTATAATAAGTTGAAGTCAATATCTCAAATTAGATATCATGAAGTACCAGGTTTTGATTTTATTGGTATAAAGATCTGATTAGACATGCAGGTATCCTTTAATCCCGATTTTTATAATAAAGATTCAACAAAATGTGTTGAATTAGGTTATTATCTGGATATACGGAAAGGACTCTATTTGTAAAGATTATACTAAAATCCAACAAAATATGCTATAAAACAAGCAAGACTATAGACTTATACTATTGACAATGACATTTGTAATATATTTAAAACAAAGGAAGGTTTCAGTAACACCATAAAGAGAACGATCTAGGAATATAAGGCGGCATGAGTCTTATTAGATTTAAATCAGGAGGTGGTATAATGGGAAATATGATGGAATAACTCACTGAAACACAGACAGGAGAACTAGCTCCTATGGCAGGCACGCTCGGCAGTGTATGTTGGCCAGTAATTATTAGAAGACTTTATTATTAGTAACATTCCCTCCAAATAGATAAGAATCATACTATATTTTGTTTTAAACAATGAAAGAGGGACAAATTCTTCACGTTAAGATACAAATATTACTAAAACCTGACAGAGAGATACCTTCAAGGCAGCCCTAATAAAGTCGTATTTTGCAACTGTTGCTGTGTCAACATATCACAGCAAAAACATAGTACACAACTCTATTCCATCAGAGTCGGCAGTCTATATTCAGTACAATTTATGATAATAAGGTGTGGGGGTAGTGCCATAAAACAAGAGAATGAAAAATGTATGAGGGGAAACAAAACTCTCCATATGGGTTATATGCTAGATATTTATTCGGATTAGGCGAGATTATGGGGACATTTTATACTAGCGGGACATGCTATTTACATAATAGTCTAGGTAGAGGTGACTTAAGGTTACAGATTCTTCTATATATAGGGGAGAACATGGATCTCCATCTATTCTAGCGGGACAAGATACAAGAATCCTAACATTCTTTTAAGTTATTATTTAAAGCCCTTCAGGGCCCATTCAAAATCTAAATGAATTCGCTCCTTCTCGGAAAAAAAAAATAGGGGGGGGGGGGTAGGAAAGGCTAAATCATAATGGCGCGATGCTTACCTTCTCTCGAAAGCGGAGGTAAGGTCTGGTCTCCTCTACGTCTCAGGCCCGACTGGCTGGATCTCTCCCGTCACTGAGCGACTCCGTCCCTGTTTCCTTAGCCAAAAAAAGCCCATTTTATCCTAGCCTCTCTTCATTTTCATTCGCTGATCACGCCAATGTTTCTATTGGCTGGCATTTTCATTCGTCGAAAGCAAACACACACGTGATCATGACCACGCCTCCAATTTACCGTGTTGCCGCGCGGGAGAAAAAAAAAATTGTATATTGAAAAAACAAATTAATTCCTTTAGTAAATTAAACAATATATATATCCCGAGTATTAAAAAAATAAGGTTATTGATTTAATGTTTATATGACAAACTGTTTTCCCTTGGTCACCTCTATCTAATAATGGGGGGGGGGGGGATATATGTACATATGGTACAGCAGCTCCCGGCATGGATGTCTCTGGATGTCACCCGTGTCTTCCTCCCCACCAGGCATCAGCTTTCGGCATGGAAGTCTGGAGTCCTCAAGTGTCTAGTTTTATTTGTACATGTGCTCTTTGCACATCCTTCGTGGGAATGGAGCATTGCCGGCCATCGTTGGGAGTTCTCCACCTAGGCAACAAACACTTCGGCGAGACACTGCGTATATTTTTATATGATGTAAATGTTTACATCTTTGTTGGGTCTTGTTTGGTGGAAAATCTGACCCTACAATTCCTCCCCCACCAAAGTGAAAGAATGCGTTTATTCTAATTCATATCTCTTCATAGTCTATGAGAAATATGAAAATTGGGAGAAATGCATTCTTTTATGATATCAGTATGCAATCACTGACACTCGGGCAAAGGAGGAATACACGGGCCATGAACCTGGAACATGTTATCTCACTGTAATTACTGGAGGAAATTCTACCCTACCATTTAATGGGCAATGTACTAAGCCCATCCTTTCGCTCTCTGTATTCCGGGGAGTCTTGGCCCAGATGTGAGTCGAGTCCACATGTTCCCAGCCATAGTCCCTATGGTGGAGGTGTGGGATGGTCTAAGCACCGATTCTATACAAACAAAAGCTTAGTACCTTCTAGGTAAACATAATTATTAAGGGCGCCAAGGAATTGTGCGTGTTAACATAGATATGTACAATTCCTAAAACATATCTAAAATAAAAATAAGTAATAAAGAAAAATTAATTAGTTCTATATGATACATGTGATAGTAAAGGAATGGCTATACATGGTTACAATGATAATGGTAAAAAAAAAATTGCAACTCCTATCAATGACATTAATTATAGGGCAAAACAGAAACGTGGCAAGTGAATATACATATTAAAGTTGCACGGATACGATGTATGCCAAAGTGGAGCAATTTAGATACATGTGATGTGAAAAAAAAAATAAAAAACAATTTAAAATGGATTTTTACTATAAGTAGGAAGGGAATGGTTTGATATAGATATATATAGGATAAACTATGGTAAACAGATGAGTATATAGATTGTGATTAGAATCTTCTTTCGGATACATTTGTCCGGGGATGGTAACAATGCTGTTACTAAATTGTCACACATATTAATTATTTGTTCTGGAATCGATCCTGTTACCATTATCTTTTTGTAGTCTATAGCTCAAACTGTGTCTTATCTATATATGAATATTCGTGCAGGTAATTAGGGAAAAAGGTAAACATAGTGGATGATACATTAAATGAGAAGATAACACCTCTATATGGTAAATATTCCAAACTCCAAAAAAAAAAAAAAGATATATGGGAAGGAAATAACATTGATATGGGAGTGTATTATAATGATACTGATATGAGAATAATATTATGGTAAATAGACAAAAAATATATATATATATGTTGTGATTAAAACTTGTATAGTGCATTTTGTCCGAGAGAAGATGGTAACAACGCTGCTACCAAAATGTCACACATTTATAATCCGAATCGTGCTTTCTATATATACTAATATACATGAATATAATAAAGGAATGATACATGTTATATAGTAATATTGCGTATATAATGATAATAAAATGAATAGATGTGCACTGAGGGTCTAGGACATTTCACTAGTATTTCAAATTCTACATGTAATATCTTAAAACTTGTTCTTACCAACTCGTCATTGGGAGTGTTTCGACTGGCATGTTCCCCGTCCCCCTCAATCCAAGAGAAAATTTATAGGAAAGGAAATCTTGGCATTCAACTACTTCCCTAAACCAGATTATTTCTAAATCACTTTATCGTGATGACAATCTAACCTATCTTTGTTCTTTACCTGAACATGTAGTTAACCCTTACTATACATTGTTTAGATGATCTATAGAATGTGTACTCATGCCTTTTACCAACAGCTCGAGTTCTTAATATCTCTCTGAAAATATTTTATTCTATGTCTACAATAAAATAAGACTAGCTCATTGCTCTAGGCCATTTAACGGCCGAATCGATCTTCCCTAGAAAAAAAAAAATCTTCCTTTTTAGATCTGAAACGCTACATTGGCTTGTTCTGGTAATCTGCTTCAAAAGTTCATTTAGATGTCCTACTAATTTAAAGTCTATCTTAACATAGAACGAGCTATTCTCGTGAAAAAAAAAATTCTACACACTAATTGATGTTTAGACTTAAATTCGTTCCAACTAAACGTATGGTAGACTGATAGTCTTTAGTTAGGTGATTAACCTTTGCTATCCTGGGGCGATATAAAACGCAAAGAATCTGGACAGTCCATCTGTCACTTTGCTAACTGGTACCTAAAATCTGTAGACGGAATCGCCTCGTCTAATCATAACTTGTTTCTCACATGCTCAATTGTTAACCCTCATTAGAAAACCCCTTTAGACTTTGACTTAGAGACAAGGAGTTACAGGGAATTCGATTTCTCTACCCAGCGCATGTTTCTAAGCTCGTCCATCGGGGAATTTGTTCCAGGCTGCGCAATATATAAAAGAGCTCCCAACGTGCCGATCCTTTCCAACCTCCCGACTGGATCACCCTCATTTCAGCCACGCCTAAAGCATCGTAAACTACGATGTCAGATCGGTTATCCGAGGTTTGTCGCTAAGCACCTTGCACACGACATCGGCTACTAAATCTCCCCACCTAGCACAAAGTTCACATGGTACCTCTCCGCTTCCTCTAAAGAGGAGGGGGCTTGCAGGCTTTTGGCCTGACCGTGACCTCCCACAAATCCCCAGTCTGAGAATCGAGACATGGTCATTGCCTACGATCCTTAGAATTCAAGTTGATATAATGAAATAGGGTAATTGAATACCCTGATAATAGAAATCAAATTTATACTCCCTTAGAAGGAGACCTAACAAAATGGAACGAATACCTTTCTTAACAATAGAGTTGTACAGTCCTGTGAGGCCATTCGATCCTAACAAATAAAGAAATCAAAATTAAAATTGAATCTATTGGTTCCCTAACCCTATTCTAAAGTGCCTTTGGGCTAACAGTATAATTGTTTTTAGCCTTCCTACACATTCATTACACCAATTCATTCATACACCCTCCCCCCTATCATTCGCGGTGTGCATACGAACTAAAGCTGAAAGCTGCTACACAAGCCAAAGTACTACTATTATCTCTATAAAAATAAACCCTAACAATGATAAAGTCTTTTAGGACCAGATGAGATATCAAATAAAGTTGCTAAATTAAAACAATGTGGGAACTAAAGCCCTATTTACTTAAATAAATGCCTCATACAAACTCTATATAAATTATCTACTCATAGATAAATATTATTTATAATTAAACAGATAAATAAATCAAACTATGTTGATTGTCAACAATTGTATTCTGAAATCTAACCTATCTCTTTAACTGTGTGTCTAACAGTTTGAAAATCTTCTTATCTTGACACTTGGAGTCTAAATAAATGAATCATCAAGACTAGCACTTAAATGGGGCGAACTGGACTTCAAGCATTTGCCTCATTGCCAAACCTGATAGACCTACAAGTGTTTTTCCAACCCTATTTCTTATATAGGTCATTGGCATCCTTCTTCCTCTGCTATTCTGCTAAACTCTTTCTTTGGACTTATAGGGCTTTCTGTACCCAGCTCGTTCTGGAGTTTAACAACAGAGGATACTTGTTGCTCTATCATATCAATTCTTAGACTGTAATTGCCTTACACACTCTCATTAGAAATTCTCCTTGGGCTGTATAATTGGACCCAGGGATTACAGGGAGTCAAGTTTTACCCAACGCAAGTTCCAAGTCATTCCATAGAGAATTGGTTACAAGCACAGCAATTATCTAGTGCGTCTAAGTCCCTTAATTATTTTTAAAGTTGAACCACTGTTCAGAACCTTCAATAAAAAAATTAAACAAAATAAACTGTTGAACTCACGACTTAAATCACAATTTGCTATCAACACAGAATAGCCCCTTCAATTAAAAAAAAAAACTGAAATTCCTTAAGACCACAATCTAGGGCCTTTAACTCACATTCTAACACTTCATACTATGATCAAAATTTAAATAACTCTAGTACACATTCTATAGGTTTAATCAATGGCAACCTGGACATGATCTGCACTCAGTGGGCCTCTTGACCCTGGTTGAACGGCGTATTTCAGGGCCGTCAATATTGCCACCATTTGCCCTATTTACTACCCCAGGCGGGTTTCCTAAGGTTGCTGTCCCTCGTGGTTCCTCTGGTGCTACAGTTCTATGGGAATATATTGGATATGTTGGGTGTACCCAGTGATCCTCATCATCAATGACACCATCTATTTGCTCTTGTACGTTTTCGTCTCCTGTAGGGTAAGTCTTTACCGGGGCATGATAGGCCTTCATTCTGTCTATGTGGATCTTATCCAAGTTCCCCGTCTCCGAATCCTTCAAAAGGTAAACAGTGTTGCCCGTCCCTTGTAGTACCTCATATGGTCCTCTGTACCTTGGCTCAAATTTATGACGTCCTTTCGTCTCATACATTCTTTTTACCAAAGCTAGATCCCCTGTCTCAAAGGTCCTTAACTCTCTAGCTTCAAACTCAGCCCTGGCTTCTTGTTGGTTCTTCAAGTAAGTTTGCCTCACCACCTCTCTCGCCCTTTCAACCTCCTCCACCAATTCCCGCTCATAGAAGGCCGCCATTTCGGTTATTGAATCTTCGCATACAGGATTAAGCTCCTCTTCCTGGAAAGGTTGTGGAAGCCTCAGCTCATGTCCGAAGACCAGTTTCGCTGGAGTAAATCCAGTACTAGAGTGTACAGTGGTCCTGATAGCTAAGGCTACCATTGGTAAGGTGGTATCCCAATTGTTCCCCGCTGTACACCTGCGTAGAGATTCTATTACCGTCCTATTGAGCCTTTCTACGGCGCCATTACTCTGAGGTCTCCAGGCTGTGGTATTTACTGCTCCAACCCCCATAGCCTTGCAACTCCCTTGAATACGCAACTCATGAATGCCGAACCCCGGTCAGAGAGTATCGTTTTTGGTACTCCAAAGGTGGTGATTATCCTTTCCAACAAAGCCCTAATCACTATATTGACACACTGGTCCTTAGTAGGAATCAGGATTGGGAACTTTGTAAAAAGATCCACAATGGTCAGAATACTCGAATAACCTCTTGGGGTTACTTCTAATGGTCCTATGAAGTCTAGATCTAGGTGCTCAAAGGGTTTTTCGGGTCTAAAGTGGGGAGCACTAGCGGCTTTGGCTACGCCTTGATTCGATAGCTGGCAGCTCTCGCATCTGCGTATATATTTCCGGACTTGTGTCCTCATGCCAGGCCAGTAATAGTCACCCTTCAGCCTTCTCATAACCTTTCTAACTCCGAAATGACCTCCAGTAGCGATGTCATGATGATAGCTGATCACTGTTTCCCTAAAACCTGTAGGAACCACCTTCACCCAGGTACCCCTTTCATTCTTTGTAACGAGGTATTTGTCTAGTAACCTATATTCCCGGTTATTATACTTCTCCGTGCTATTTGGTTTTAATTTCGTTAACTTATTCATTACTGGGGCCCATCCTTTCTCTTGAAGTAAACCTTCCCATATCTGATCACTATTTAATAAGGGGGGCCGACGGTCTCTTACCACTGCGGCCATCACCCTCCTATCTTGTGGTAGGCTTGGATCATCCTCGCACGGGAACCTACTAAGGAAGTCGGCTACCGTGTTTTCCTTCCCCGGGACATAAATGAATGTAACGTTGAAGTCTTGGATGATCTCTGCCCACATAGACAGTCGGGCGTTCTTATAATCAGACCCCTTATTATAAGTAATCGGTTTATGGTCAGTATGTACTTCTACTCTACTGCCCGCCAGGAGGTGTTTAAAGTGCTGTAGGGACAACACTACTGCATAAGCCTCCTTTTCTATTGTGGAATAGCGGATCTCAGGACCGGTCAGTCTCTTGCTATAATAAGCAATTGGCCTCACTGTCCCATTGACCTCCTGTTGGAGGCAAGCGCCTACCGCTATCCCACTGGCGTCAGTGTTCAGGATGAAAGGTATCCCAATTGTTGGGTGAATTAGTAGTGGCTCGCTGGTTAATATTCCCTTCACCGTCTCAAAGGCAGACTGCTCTATCATACCCCAAGCAAATCTATGTCCCTTCCTTAATAGGTTGCTCAGTGGAGCCAGGACCTCACCTGCGTTGGGAATAAAGCGTCGGTAGTAGTTAACTGTACCCAATAGACTTCTGACTGCCTTGATGTTATGAGGTCGTTTCAAATTCCTGAGAGCGGCGACATTATCCCACATGGGTTTGATCCCATTTTGGTCGATTACATGACCCAGGTACTCTACTGAGTCCCTGAAGAGATAGCTCTTCCCGTATTTGGCCTTCAAACCGAACTTACTCAGGCGTTCGAGTACAGCGGCGAGGTCCGCTACATGCTGCTCGTGAGAGTCGCTGTAGACAATGACGTCATCGATGTACAGGCGAACGCATTTGAACAACAAGTCACCCAGGACCAAGTTCATGGCCCACTGGAAGACCTGTGCTGAGTTTTTAGCTCCCTGTGGCAAACGCGTGAAGCGGTATCTTCCCCAGGGCAGAGAGAAGGTAAAATAATCTCTGTCACTCTCCGGGATGTGAATCTGGAAGAATCCAGAAGTCAGATCTAATGTGCTGAAGACCTTTGCACCCGCAAATGCGCGCAGATTGTCTTCAACACGGGGTATCGGGAACGGGAAGAATTCAGTTGCCTCATTGATCATACGTAGATCCATGGTGATGCGAACGCTACCATCAGTTTTGGCAACCGGGAATAGAGGGGAATTCCACAGAGAGGTGCTCCCTTCTATTATCCCTACTTCCTCCAGTTCGTCTACTAACGCTTTCACCTTTGAGACTAATCTGCTCGGGATTGGATATTGCCTCCTATATACTGGTTTGCTAGTCAGCATCCTCAGTTTAGGGGCTGTGATGGTGGAGCCATTCCCCATATCTTTTATATCATTGCAGAAGCAATGACTGAAGGCCCTGAAAATATCGTGGCCCGTGTGGATCTCGTTTAGGGGTATCCTGGGTGGTTGAGGAGACATTTCTATTGTTTGTAGTGAGGAAAGAAAGGCCGACTTGGTCGGATCCTCCTTCCTTTCGTAGTCGGACCTAATACTACCGTCGTAGCTGAGGTGTAGTTTTAGAGCCCGGAAACCTGGTAATCCGAGTATGCCATCAAATCCTAACTCCCCCATGTGACAATACTCGAAGGTCGTTCTTACCTCCCTAATGGGCTTACCGTTCACCACTGCCCCTATTTCTAACACCTCACTCCCCAATGACCTTAAAGATTTTCCTGATATACCTTTAAGGTAAGTAGGCTTGTCTAGTCCCTCAGTGCATAAATTTAAATTGTCAATATTTACAATGTTGGCCTCTGAGCCTGAATCTAGGATAAATTTTAGAGACCTCTCGCCCAGAGACCTCCCTTTATTCAAGATATATACATTTATGGCAGGTAAACTGGCCGCAAAATCCCCTCCTGCCTTGAGGCAAGCCGGACCTAGTTTTTTCTCTGCTTCTGCTGGCAGTCTCGGATGAGATGCCCTGGCTCGCCGCACCCGTAGCACTTGGGGGGCGGTCTCCCTGCACCCTGCTTATTGTAGTCCACTCCAGGGTTCTCCTCCCTTTCACCGTTGGGTTCCCTCCTTTGTTGTCTAGGCGGGGATGGATTCCGTTGTTGTCTGGGTTGTTGTTGTGCTGGTCTCCTCTGCCAGTTCCTGAAGGGGGTTCCCCTCCTGTTATCCTGGGCGTTGTCTCCGTAATCCCTTCTCCCTGCGGGGTGTGATGGCCACCTTCCTCCCCCGCTTCTTGCACTATTGGCACTCCCTCTTTGTCTCTTAAGGGCTGCATTCTCTATTTCTAGTGCCTCCATTTTCTTCTCCAGCTCGGACAATTTGTTGCCCATGTCACCCAGCCTCTGACCGTTCCTGTCGGCGCTGGAGCGCTGCGCCTCCCTGTAGTCTTCCTCGCTCTGTTCCAGCCACTGTAGTTTGGTAACTAGGGTCTCCCAGGGTTCGCCTTGGTATAGATGAGCCTTCTCCCACAGGCTGGGGCAGAGTCCGTCGATGAAAACCTCCGCGATCTCCGAGGTGCCTATCTTCAGGCCATCCGACTCTGCTCCCGCTGCAAGGTCGCTCACCCGCGCGGCGAAGTCTCGTACTTTCCCCCGGCCCCTTGTCTACATGAGAAGAACTGGCTCCTCATCTCCCTTGTAGAGACCCTCTTTCGGAACCTCCCCTCTAGGCTCTCCTTCAACTCTTCGTATCCGAGGCGGATTTGCTGAGATTGTAGGGCAAACTCCCTCGCAGCCCCCCGGAGGTGGTTGTCCAAGAGGATTCTTTTCCTGGCGTCGTCTAGGGCCTTTAGGTCGTAGACAAGCTCAAAGTCCTTTATGAATTTTGTGAAGGGGACTATGCCCTTCCCTTCAAACTTCTCCAGGTTGTACAGCATGGAGGGCAGCTGGGCTTGGCTAGTTGCGGCGTTCTCTTCATCAGCAGGCATGGTCCTCAGTTGTTGGATCTACAGGAACTAGGTATTAGTCATTCACCCTGGTTGTAACGGTAGTATCAGGACCCATAGAGGCGGGCGAAGTAGGGAACACAAAACAGAAGGAAGGGGAGGAGCCTTTCTTAATCATGTTCCTAAAACACTGTGGGGTTCACGTTTCAAGAAGGAAAACTGGTATTCAAAAACATAGAAACCATATATGTATGTATGTGTGGATGTGGACGCAAACATCGCGTTGGGTAAACGAAGATTCAATAAAAGAAATCCTAGTGGTGTGGGCTCAAACACCGCGTTGTGTAAAATGAAGATTCTATAAAAGAAACCTGAGTGATAAAAAAAAATTTGGTATTCATTAACATAGAAATCATATGTGTATGTATAAAAAAAATACTCCAATTTTCAACAGCCTACAGACTTATTTCAAATTCATCAAGATATTCTATTCATAAGCGAGGCCCCTTGCCAAGGGCTACTCCCCATAGGCAATCATATGGAAGGAACCTTCAAAAGTTTTAATACACCAAACCTAATAACTATGACAAAGATATCCCCAACTCAATGCAGGTAACCTACACCTAATGAGGTGTCAAATCCAATGAAAATAATCAAGGGCGGTCGAGATTGACAATAGGGACGTTAATACAACGAAACCCTCAGCCCACAATCCAGGGACAATCAAGATCATCACATTCGAATACGTTGGAGGACGCAAACATCGCGTTGTGTAAAAAAATGAAGATTTT
Organism: Cordylochernes scorpioides; assembly: GCA_030710605.1. Taxonomy (NCBI): domain Eukaryota; kingdom Metazoa; phylum Arthropoda; class Arachnida; order Pseudoscorpiones; family Chernetidae; genus Cordylochernes; species Cordylochernes scorpioides. The sequence goes on along the minus strand of CP092872.1, from coordinate 35,173,402 downwards.
ATAAAAAGAAATCTGAGTGAGGTGTACGCAAACATCGCGTTGTCCTATCACTAAGAACAATGTCGTACATTGAAAGATTTTATTAGTATAAATAAAAATTCGTCTAACTAAAGTTATCAACATCAAAGCCAAGATTGCAGCCAATAAAGATTGTTTCTTAACAGGAGAAATACATAATTGTTATTTAATATGTAGCCCAAATATTATAACAAATATAGACCTATGTATATAGATCAGTGTAAAAGTATAACAAATCTAAAGTTTTGCGGAGGAGCCTCTTTATTATACATTTGCTAGCTTTCGAACCTTTCGGTTCTTCGACAGGCGTGGCTAGTATGACTATACTAACATGGTATAAGCGCGCTTGAGCCATTATATACAACATATATATTTACATGCGAAGTGATATTTCAAATATAATAAATTAAAATAGAAATAAGAATTATGACTATGAAATATAAAATAAAACTATGCAAATGAATTTAAAGATTTAAAATTTAGATAATTTTTTTTTTTTTTTTTTTGGAAAATATACGCTAAAAGTTAAGTAAAATTATGATATTCACTGTATACAAGTAGTGTGACACTTTAAAATTTGTAAAATTTAAAACTAGTAAAATTTGAAACACCTCAACACAGAAAAGCCAAGATGGGGGTCCACTCCAACCCGACCACTCTCCAGAGGATATTAGGGGATAACTATTGAGATAATATATGATATATTTCCGGTAGATCTATTTTCCTATTGATGCTGTTTGTTTGTGTTGATATGATAGATTCCAGTACCAATCTGTGCTGCTTATTGTTTATGTGCTGATATAGGATTTTAGGTTGATCTAAGTTGAAGTTATGGCCTGTGTTTGAAATATGTTGGTATATAAGTGATTTCGGGTCTCTATTGTTTATGTTTCGTTTGTGTTCGGTGATTCTGATATACGCGGTTCTGCCAGTCTCCCCCACGTAGGAGGCTGGGCAATCCTGGCAAGAAACCGCGTATACTGCTCCGGTGGAGTGGATGGGATTATTGGGTACGTCTGCTTTGGTGATAGGATTCCTGAGGAGGGCAGCAAGATTGGGAGGGCTGTTAAAATAAACCTGAATTCCATATGGGCGAAGGACTCTGGAAATGGCAACAGAGAAGGAGGAATATGGAAGATAGCAGACTGCTCTATAAGTCGTGGAGGTCCTCGGAGCAGTGGGATCAAACGTGTGTCTATCTATGAATTTTCCTGGGTATCCTGCAGTGGTTAGAAGGGTGGTAATTCTGTTTTTTTCTATGGCTTTGAATATAGGCAATGAGCAATGCGTATGTATTCTTTTGGTTAAAGTCCTGACTGTGTTTACTTTATAGGCTACCGGGCTATTGGAGGAGAAATGGGTGTATAGGGGTGGGATATTCTTTTTGTAATAAACTGCTGTGTGCAATCTGTGTGGAGTGCGGATAATAAGGATGTCCAGAAAAGCCAAGATGGGGGTCCACTCCAACCCGACCACTCTCCAGAGGATATTAGGGGATAACTATTGAGATAATATATGATATATTTCCGGTAGATCTATTTTCCTATTGATGCTGTTTGTTTGTGTTGATATGATAGATTCCAGTACCAATCTGTGCTGCTTATTGTTTATGTGCTGATATAGGATTTTAGGTTGATCTAAGTTGAAGTTATGGCCTGTGTTTGAAATATCCTTATTATCCGCACTCCACACAGATTGCACACAGCAGTTTATTACAAAAAGAATATCCCACCCCTATACACCCATTTCTCCTCCAATAGCCCGGTAGCCTATAAAGTAAACACAGTCAGGACTTTAACCAAAAGAATACATACGCATTGCTCATTGCCTATATTCAAAGCCATAGAAAAAAACAGAATTACCACCCTTCTAACCACTGCAGGATACCCAGGAAAATTCATAGATAGACACACGTTTGATCCCACTGCTCCGAGGACCTCCACGACTTATAGAGCAGTCTGCTATCTTCCATATTCCTCCTTCTCTGTTGCCATTTCCAGAGTCCTTCGCCCATATGGAATTCAGGTTTATTTTAACAGCCCTCCCAATCTTGCTGCCCTCCTCAGGAATCCTATCACCAAAGCAGACGTACCCAATAATCCCATCCACTCCACCGGAGCAGTATACGCGGTTTCTTGCCAGGATTGCCCAGCCTCCTACGTGGGGGAGACTGGCAGAACCGCGTATATCAGAATCACCGAACACAAACGAAACATAAACAATAGAGACCCGAAATCACTTATATACCAACATATTTCAAACACAGGCCATAACTTCAACTTAGATCAACCTAAAATCCTATATCAGCACATAAACAATAAGCAGCACAGATTGGTACTGGAATCTATCATATCAACACAAACAAACAGCATCAATAGGAAAATAGATCTACCGGAAATATATCATATATTATCTCAATAGTTATCCCCTAATATCCTCTGGAGAGTGGTCGGGTTGGAGTGGACCCCCATCTTGGCTTTTCTGTGTTGAGGTGTTTCAAATTTTACTAGTTTTAAATTTTACAAATTTTAAAGTGTCACACTACTTGTATACAGTGAATATCATAATTTTACTTAACTTTTAGCGTATATTTTCCAAAAAAAAAAAAAAATTATCTAAATTTTAAATCTTTAAATTCATTTGCATAGTTTTATTTTATATTTCATAGTCATAATTCTTATTTCTATTTTAATTTCTTATATTTGAAATATCACTTCGCATGTAAATATATATGTTGTATATAATGGCTCAAGCGCGCTTATACCATGTTAGTATAGTCATACTAGCCACGCCTGTCGAAGAACCGAAAGGTTCGAAAGCTAGCAAATGTATAATAAAGAGGCTCCTCCGCAAAACTTTAGATTTGTTATACTTTTATACTAATTTATACGGAGTTTACCGGTAGAATAGATCAGTGTATACAGTAGCTGAAATCTAGGTAAATCAGCTCACGCAAACTCTTCGTGTATTTAAAAAAAGAAAATCCTCAATTTTATAAGCTACATCCTCGGTAGGCCTTGTTTCAATAGGGGGCCCATTTCCTGTCCGTAAGCAAACCTCCCACGTCCGGTCATTATCCTCCAAGAGGGAGGGGGGGCCCACGGTTTCTATTTTTAATTGCCTCGGCTGCAACTCCCTTATCACCCCCACACGGGGCCTACTGAGGAAGTCGGCCATCGTTTTCTCTCCCCCCAATGGACTTACACAAATGGCACGTCGAAACCCCGGATCCCTGTCACATTGCTAACAACTTACAAATTATGAAAACACAATTGTTGAATATCTGGAAACTTATCCTACCAATTTACCTAATCCCTTAACACGTGTACGTGTCCATTGTCACTTAGAGACTGTTATTAGGAATTTCCTTCTTGTATTTATACAGTATGAGGCATAGTAATTAAAGGCTGCATCTCCATGGGTTCATCCCCCTTACAACATGCTGGTACGAAATCAAATGTGGTTATAAGATCATTGTCTACGGGATAACAGGTGCACATTGGATTGGGAAATGACAAAGTCATTTCGCCCTTTAAGATACTAATTGTGATTGAGTTTTCCGTTGAGATATGATCATATACTGTGAATTTGGTAGGGAAGTTATTTTTGTAG